>OZ018333.1:71851604-72381604 GCA_963969495.1 Ceratothoa steindachneri | reverse complement strand
TTTGTTTGTGAAATCAGTTCTCCCGTTACACTGATAAATAGGGAAGCAATTGGGTAGAGTAAAAGGTAAGAAAGTGATATAAAAAGGTCGATAGATAGATAGATAGTGAAATTAATAAGGAGATAGATAGATTGATAAATTTGATAGGCACCCAATTAATTAGAAAGCTATATGGGAAAAGGATATGGAAGCAGCTAAATAAATAGATAGTTGATAAAACGTTTTCAAATAAAATAGACAACTTGCTTGATACGACAGTGCCTAAGTGTAATAGACAAATTCACCAGGAAACAGGAAAGAAACCTGCAGATAAGACATGTATTAGGATATAACCTGAAGCTATCCATTAATAGACCAGCGAATGGATTTACTCAGTAAGCAATCTCACCTGTAAACATGTATAGGCAGACAGGTGTATAGATGTATAAAAGGTATTCACTGGTAGACAAACCGAAAGATTTTAATCAGCAAGCATTATCATCTGTAAACATGTATAGGCAGACAGGTGTATAAATGCATAGAAGGTATTCACTAGTAGACTAACCGAAGGATTTTAATCAGTAAGCAATTGCACCTGTAAATATGTATAGAGGGTATTCACTGGTAGACCAGCCAAAGGATTTAAACTAATAAGCAATCTCACCTGTAAACATGTATAGAAGGTATTCATTGGTATTCACTGTTAGACCAACCAAAGGATTTAAACCTGTAAGCAATCTCACATATAAAGATGTATATGCAGACAGGTGTATAGATGTATAGAAGGTATTCACTGATAGATTAATCTTAGGCTTTTAATCAGCAAAACAATGTCACCTGTAAACATGTATTCAAGTATTCACTGGTATTCACCAAAGGTATTCACTGGTAGACAAACCGTGGATTCTAATCAACAAGTAATCTCACACGTATACATGTATTGAAGTATTCACTAGTATTCACCAAAGGTATTCACTGGTAGACAAACCGTGGATTCTAATCAGCAATTAATCTCACATGTATACATGTATTCAAGTATTCACTGGTATTCACCCAAGGAATTCACTGGTAGACAAACCGTGGATTCTAATCAACAAGTAATCTCACACGTATACATGTATTGAAGTATTCACTGGTATTCACCAAAGGTATTCACTGGTAGACAAACCGTGGATTCTAATCAGCAAGTAATCTCACATGTATACATGTATTGAAGTATTCACTGGTATTCACCAAAAGGTATTCACTGGTAGACAAACCGTGGATTCTAATCAACAAGTAATCTCACACGTATAAATGTATTGAAGTATTCACTGGTATTCACCAAAGGTATTCACTGGTAGACAAACCGTGGGTTCTAATCAGCAAGTAATCTCACATGTATACATGTATAGGCAGACTGATGTATAGATACTACCGTGGCATGGGAAGGCGAGAAAGTAAGATACACATTGGAGTATGTGTGCTCAACAGGTGGTTGAGACAGACACGAGAGTATGAGAACAGATAAACATACATACATACATACACATAGACATCTATGTATGAGGAAAGTATATGATCACGTATATGATACTCAATTTCCATATTTAGACAGCGTAAGTATGTTTGTGCACTGAAGTATATGTGTTGACTCATGTATGAATATGTCTGTTTTTGTGTGTGTGTAAAATAACTGTCCAGCAAGCAGGGGGAATTTCGATGTGGAGTAGATAGATAGGTAGATATTTTCTGAAATTTCGACCTCGACATGTATTTCAAGTATGTACTCACAACTGATGTGCATCCTCGCGTACATAGACTTACATGTGCACGCCGTGTACGCATCAGGGAGTGCCTGACAATTTGATCTTGTCACGATCCAGGGAAACGGAACACTAAGGATACCCCCATCGTCCCCCAAATTGGGAAAAAGGGGGTAATTTGACCATTTGGGGGAAGTCTAATCCCCCGACCCCCTACATAAGAGTACATTTCACTAACCTTACTCAATCCCCCCCACAAAGGGGTACAGTATTTTCACCTCTCGCAGCGGCATCTCTTAATAGGTGCCCAATTCTGACCCGTCTATGGTTATAGTCTACCGTAAATGGTTTTGTCATGGTCATGAAAACCGGGACCATTCTCTTTCCGGATTCTGTCGTCTTGGCAACCGACACTTCTTTCCACTGGATTGATTGATTTTGGGGGTCCTAACTTCAGACAAGTCTCCCTTGGTTGCCGGGGCAACATATCTTTATGCCAGAGATGTGCCGTACTTTATTTTTGCCCAGTGGTTGCTATGACGACAATACTTCTAGTCATGTGTCGGTGCCATGACAACCGCTCTTCATCTCGGTCCCCCGTCTATGCCATGACAACCAAATTTCCGCCAGAAATCAAATTGTATTGCCGTCATTTAATTATTGCAAATAGAAAAAATGGTTGGTAATTGAATAGGAATAAATCAATAAATAATTCAAAATGGAAAATTGGACGGTAATTGAAAATTAATTAATCGATTAATAATTCGAAATGAAAAATTGGTGGTAATCGAAAATGAATGAATTGATTAATTATTCGAAATGGAAATAGGTGCGGTAAGTGCTTATTTCTATACATTGGCTACCTGCTCGGATTATACTTGGTCTTTATGTAATCTCAGCGAGCTTTTGCCTCAATAGAAACAATGAGTCCTCATAACCTCATTGAAGAAGCCTGTCATTGATCCAATGTGCCACAACATCATAGAAAACATAACCCAAATTGTAAAATGTACATCCCTTGCACAGAGACATCATCTTGCAACAAAACAGAGGTGTAAAGCAAAGCTGAAACCGATTGACCATATTATTCGTTTACTTTCCCGAAGAAAAAGTGAGAATGCAAATTGGAAAACGACGGTCTCGATATAAATGGAAAAGAAGAAAGAAAGTTGAAAACACAAGGTCATAGAAATAAATAGGAAAGAAGAAAGATAAATTGGCAATACAACGTCAACAATATGAATGGGAAAGAAGAATTACAAATTGCCAAC
Source organism: Ceratothoa steindachneri (assembly GCA_963969495.1). Lineage (NCBI taxonomy): Eukaryota > Metazoa > Arthropoda > Malacostraca > Isopoda > Cymothoidae > Ceratothoa > Ceratothoa steindachneri. The sequence goes on along the minus strand of OZ018333.1, from coordinate 72,378,609 downwards.
ACAAGGTGGTCGATAGAAATGGAAAAGAAGAAAGGAAATTGGCAACACAATGCCATCAATATAAAAGGGTGAAGAAGAAAGAAAAATTGGCAATACAAGGTCAGCGAAGTAAATAGGAAAGAAGAAAGATAAATTGGCAATACAACGTCAACAATATGAATGGGAAAGAAGAATTACAAATTGTCAACACAAGGTGGTCGATAGAAATGGAAAAGAAGAAAGGAAATTGGCAACACAATGCCATCAATATAAAAGGGTGAAGAAGAAAGAAAAATTGGCAATACAAGGTCATCGAAGTAAATAGGAAAAAAGAAAGACAAATTCGCAATACAAGGTCATCGATATAAAAGGGTGAAGAAGAAAGACAAATTGGCAACACAAGGTGGTCGATAGAAATGGAAAAGAAGAAAGGAAATTGGCAATACAATGCCATTGATATAAAAGGGTGAAGAAGAAAGACAAATTGGCAATACAAGGTCATCGAAGTAAATAGGAAAAAAGAAAGACAAATTCGCAATACAAGGTCATCGATATAAATGGGAAAGAAGAAAGAAAAAAATGACAACCTAAGATAAGTGATATAAATGAGAAAGAAGGAAAACAAATTGGACAACAGAGTAACGGACAAATTGGCAAAACATTGGTAAAGATATAAATAAAAAGACAGAAAGACAAATTAGCAACCAGAGAGCCGTAATATAAATAGGGTATGTGGGAGACAAATTGGCAAGATAAAGGTAACAATATAGATAAGCTCCCCCCCAAATGATATTAAGATAATTTGGCAATAAAAAAACGAGACAAATCATCTTAACAAGGTTCCTTTGTAAATGGGAATGGGTACAGGTGGGGGGGATAAGATAGGCCCCTGATATTCGATGATAATTTCTCGCTCCTAAGCGACGACAACCCACAAAATGCCAATCTAAACAATCTTCCAAGACACTACCACTGAAAACCAAAATGTTAGTTCTTAAAACAATCTATGACGAAAAAAAGCCATAAGAAAACAAATGAAATCGACAACCAACAGATTAAAATCGAAGACATTTGGTAACCAGGGAAACCGATAATGAGGAAAGCATGACTTGAATTATTTTAGATTAACAACCATTTGAAGGGTCGAGAATCATCTTGAAATGTATGAGGTCCATCTCTATGAAAAGTAGAGAGTGTCTGTAAACTCTTAAACAATATATATATATATATATATATATATATATATATATATATATATATATATATATATATATATATATATATATATATATATATATATATATATATATATATATGTGTGTGTGTGTGTGTGTGTGTGCGTGCACAAACCGCAAGAGACAGAAAAACAGGATCATTTTTCTTCGGAAAAAGTTATTTCCTAATTCGCAAAAAATTCCGCGTAGCCAAGTGGTCTAAGGGGCGGTTTAATTGAGATCAAAGCAGTTGCTCGCTGCCTCAGTGTGCTTAGTTCGAATCCCACCCCTCTACGGATTTTTTGTGAATTAGGAAATAACTTTTTCCGAAGAAAAATGATCCTGTTTTTCTGTTTCTTGCGGTTTGCTGGATTCATCTCATATTTTTTCGCGTTCATGAAAGAATTATGCACACACACACACACACATATATATATAAATAAATAAATAAATATATATATATATATGCAACAAAGCTCACAGGGAAAATTAATACGAGGATTCCAAGTACTTTCGAACTTTATTCGGGTTCTTTATCAACTCGAAATAAAGTTCGAAAGTACTTGGAATCCTCGTATTAATTTTCCCTATGGGCTTTGTTGCATTTATTGCTTGCTTACTCACGCGATACTTTGTGATATATATATATATATATATATATATATATATATATATATATATATATATATATATGAATATATATATATATATATATATATATATATATATATATATATATATATATATATATATATATATATAAATGAGAAATTTCCTATATTCACTTTTGAAATAATCTTTTGTAACTTGTAAAGAACTACGGACACCCTGTATTCAGTGTCCATAGTTCTTTACAAGTTCTTTACAAGGCCGTAATAATCACTACTATAGATATGAAAGTTGGAACCTGACCAACCGCTAGCAGGGTAGTGTTGAGACCCAATGGAACCATTATGATGATGATAAATTAGCCTGAGAGAGAAAAAAAAAACTCGGACAACCGAAGAGGAAAGTCGCACAAACAGGGCAGACCTGTGACGTCACGATAATGACGTCACAAATCTGCTCGAGACGGGTACTCACTACTACATGAATAAAGACAAAATATTTGGAGATGTGCTGATGAATGGTGAATCTGAAGATGTGAGCGATGAAGAATCCTGGGTAGTGATGATGAATGACTCCATGTTAAATGATAACGATGCTGAGTGATGGAGGATCATTAATGACGAGAATAATGATTATAAATGCTGAATGATAAATATGTTATTTATTACGAATGATGACGATAATGAGGATGAATAATGACACGATGAATGTAAATGAGGATGATGAATGAAGCAATGATGTATGATGCTGAGTCATGAATGATGACAACTATAATTATGTTGAATGATGATAATATTGAATCATTCATGACCCTGATAAAAAAAAACAATACGAAGAATATAGACGATGATGACATGGCTAAAGATGATGATGATGATGATGATAAATGGTATTTGATTTCTAGCCCAAAAATATTCCTCTACAAATGTTCTTTAGAAATGGGCACCACAAGTTTGCTACTAACCTCATACCCACAATGGGTAGAGGGCGGGAACGGCTCTTTCGCCCGAAAAGGCGAGACAAAACCCGCGAAGGGCGGATATCGAACCGAGTCTTAGAGATTGGGTCGAGTCCAATCGAATTGGATATGGAATTTTATTGGGAGGGGGGGGAGTTCCCCCCCCTCCAAGGGGTGGGGGAGATACATGGGTGCAAAACTCACGCCATTGATTAAAGGCACCGACACAAATTAATTATACTAAATACTGGTCAATCACGTTACGAAAAAGGTTCAATAAAGAACAGAGAGATAAACAGACAGAGGCAGACAGAAAGACAGATAAACGGAAAGATAGAGGCAGAGCTAGAAAGAGACTCGAGAAATTCAAAATAAATAAAAGAACCAAACTAGAACTAAACTACTAAAGGAAGCCCTAAGATCCATAAACAAGAACCTCAGATCAAAAGATTAGTACCAAAAAATCACTATCTAAGAAAGAGCCTTAGAACAGGTAGATCCCCAGATATATAAACAAGAACCTCAGATCAAAAGATTAGTACCAAAAAATCACTATCCAAGAAAGAACCTTAGAACAGGTAGATCCCCATATATATAAACAAGAACCTCAGCTCAAAACATTAGAACCCCAAATCACTAACCAAGAGCTTTAGAACTTTAGATCTCCAGATCTAAAAACAAGAACCCTGCCTGAATAAGAACTGCCTTGTCCCCTGCTTGGAACGCAGCTGAAAGCGACGTCTCCGCGATGAGCGACTTCAACTCTGCTCTACGAAGTCATCCAAGAAAAGCCACGTTTGTGAACGTGTTTGTACGAACGTGTGTGTGGGCGCATGTGCGTTTCTTAAGGGGTATAGTGCTTGTTACCCAGCAGGATCCAAGTTTGTTAACCTGTATGTACGTGGATACTTGTGTGTGTACGCGTGTGTAGGGGGTTCCTGATTGTTTTTAATGGTGAGTCCTGTTTGTGAACGCGTTTTTGCGTCGCAATTCGTGTGTGTTTGTAAGGGATTTCGTCATTAATGTCCAGGAGGAAGAATGTTTGTTAACGTGTGTGTATATGTTTGTAAAGGACTTTCTGTTTATTAGCATACGTACATAAACAATTAAGCGACACAAACACACACGCTTCGATGAGACTAAAATCCCCACACACAAATTAGCAGGTGCACAAACAATTAACGTACATAAAGAGTGATTACACATACACATATTCTGTCTCGCCTATCAAGCGCAGGGACCTAGATCTGAGCCACACTTTTGTTTGTTCGTCAGTCCGACGGTTCCACCCCCAACCCCACACCCTCCCTATGCGCGCACCCAGTGTGTGTGCTTATCCCGGATGGCGGTGGGTCAACCAGATGGCGCCGAGCGGGGCCGCCGACTGCCACGCCCTTTCTCCGCTCGAGGCGATCGCACGAGCTGCATTCTTGAACTCGTCTGGCGGGCGGGTCCTCGGCAGCCGGCTGCGACTGGCTGGGGAGTCAGAAGGCGGCGGGGGACGGGGTGGGATGGGGTCAATCGGAGACGCAGAGAGGCTGCGATGACTTGCGGGATACGCATACTCCACTCCGGTGGACCTAATTGTCCTGTCACCACCAGACAGATGGCATTTGTCAAATTGAGGGGGGGGGGGCAATGGCGCATGCGTGTGCACCCACATATGCGCAGACGCGCGTGCAACCGAGAAATCTGACCCTGGGCAGGGATCTCTCATTTCCTGGGTACGGACACGCCCAGAGAGAGAGATGAAACCAACTCATTCCGAGGAGAAAGTGTGTTTCCATAGAGACTATAATCGAATTCTGCGTTTGAAACTATGTGTGCTTGATATATATATATATATATATATATATATATATATATATATATATATATATATATATATATATATATATATATATATATATATCGTCGAAGTGCGAGAAACTAACATGTTTCGCGTTTATTCAGTATTTCTTTTAATTCTACAAATAAAAAAAAAATCTTGTTTAGCCTACTTCTGGGATCGAACCAGCAATGTCCTGCATGTCAAGGGAGAGGTCAGTGGTTCGATCCGGTATATGCTCATTTTTTTTATCTTACCTCTAGGTGCACTATTGTGAATATATATATATATATATATATATATATATATATATATATATATATATATATATATATATATATATATATATATATATATATATATATATATATATATATATATATATATATATATATATATATATATATATATATATATATATATATATATATATATATATATATATATATATATATATATATATATATATATATATATATATATATATATATATATATATATATATATATCGGGTGTCCCCCCAAAATTTATACACACTTTAAATAATTGTAAAGTAGGTGTTTATTAGAATAGATTTCATTTTCAAAATTTACTAGAATCTACAAACAGTATTTTATTGTTTTGTCAACGCCTGTTCTCAAACTGACGTTCCTTCTGTACCACAGACACTGCTGACAACGCGAAGCAATGGAATCGCAAACATCACGAAACAATTGGTTTGGTGTTTGCGTCCATTCACGTTTAATGGCTGCTTTCAATTCAGTGACTGTTGCAGGTTTCATAGCGTAGACTTTGTTTTTTAGGTATCCCCATAAAAATGTCTAGTGATGTGAGGTCTGGTGAACGCGGAGGGTATTCAACGAAACCCCTCCGTCCAATCCACTTGTTTGGCAAGTTCTCATCAAGGAAGGTAAGGATCTGACATCGTGATGATAGTTTAGGGATGCCCCATTTTGTTGAAAATAAAACTCCTCATCTTCAAAGTTATTCACAATACTTGGCAGGACAGACTGTTGCAGCAAGTTCAAGTAAACGGGACCAGTCACAGTAGCATCAAAAAAGAATGGTACAATTAATCCTCTTGATGATAAGCCACACCACACTGTAACTCCTGGTAAATTAACATGGTGTTCGACCATAACATGCGGATTTTCAGATCTCCAATAGATGCAATTGTGGCGGTTAATTGAACCATTTAATTTGAATGTGGCCTCATCCCTCCACACAATCTTTGTTGAAAAGTGTGCATTTTCGACACATCGTTCTAAGTACCACTCGCAATACTGCACTCTTCGGTCTAGATCATCGTCATTAAGAGCTTGGACTAATCTTGGAATGTAACTTTTCCATTGACAACACTTCATAATGCGATGGACAGACCATTTTGAAATGCCTACCTCACGACCGAGTTGCCGCACAGATTTTCTTGTACTTCGGTGATACGTTTCCAACTCTCTTTCTTACTTTGTAGAGGATGACGATGTTTGTGGTCTTCCGGAACGCTTCTCGTGGACGTTCTGACAGTTCCATCGGCTTCAAACTTATCTCTAATTCGACTGATGATAAGGCGCGTTGGAGGTTCTTTCTGAAACTCCCTCCTAAATTGTCTTTGTACTTCAACTGCGTTTTCACATTTCCAGTAGCATTTAAGAATGAATTTCCTTTCTTCAAAGTTTAGTCGGACTGCCATCATTAATTTTGCAAAGAAAAAAAAACATTTAAAAAACACTTACTTTACAATTATTTAAAGTGTGTATACATTTTTGGGGGGGACACCCGATATATATATATATATATATATATATATATATATATATATATATTACGACATGCAGGACATTGCTGGTTCAATCCCAGAAGTAGGCTAAACGAGATTTCTTTTACTTGTAGAATTAAGAGAAATACTGAATAAACGCGAATCATAGTTTCTCGCACTTCGACGATGTATGGCTGTATATATTTATGTAGCATCAATGTATCAAATTATCCCATAAATAATGTTGCTTTTTTTCGTGTTTATCATTATTTTAGTAATTAAATTGACACTATATATATCACTAATTAGTACTTTTCAGTACCATGTTGGTAAAAATCGCTTGATTTTAATTTAAAACAACTTTTTGAAGTTGTTTCGAACTTATCTGTGGTAGTCATCTCCTTTCTCCTTTCTCTACTTAAAAGTGAACCGTTTTTTAGTAACATAATTAGAGGAGACAAAAAAGTGGCTTGTGTAGAATAATATTAGACGTTATAGACATTGGATTAGTCCTGGTAAGTTAAGAATAACCAGCCGAAAAAGGGACATCAACCACAAAAGATGTGTTTGGTAGATATGAATGTCATAATCCATTTTAAATTTCTATAACCCAAATCAGACTATCACTAAATAGGTTTATTGTATTCATTTGGGCCGTTTATATGCAGCACCTAAAGAGAAAAAACTAGTATTAATAAATACAAGGGTTGTTCTTTCTTTAACACATCGCCCGACTTCATATCGCATGAGATACCATAATAAAAACTTAACAATTTTGATTTAGAAGTAACGAGTCATCCTCCCTAACCGACCCGACTAATCCCCTTCAGATTACAATATTTTCTATGAGTTATGTGAATCACCTGAAAAGAATAAAGATGCCAATAACAGAAGAGGTAGAAACAACCTTTTAAAAAAAAAACAACAAAGCCAGACGATTTTTTACAAACATGTCATTGAAAAGTTAGTAAGAAAGATAAGAAAGAATTCATTCTCAGAATTCTTCCCCTTTCTTACTTCACGTACGTACAGGCGTCCACACGCAGTCACTCGGCCGTTCAAGGCGTACATGAAAATGTTAAGATTTTTATGAAGGAGAAGGCAAAAACGAGTTTCAGTTTGTCCCTCCGGATAGGTTGGTGTTTTATGCGAACACTCTCATATCTTAGTGTCCTGCCTTTGTCCTCGGGAGCTTAGGACCCAAGAGTAGTCGTCTCCTTAGCAACCGGTTTTTCTCCACTCTTCCACGAAATTTCTTCTCTGTTTTTATTATCATCTTTTCCCTCCCCCGTCTTTTTCCTCTCTCTCGTCATGAAATTCGTCTCCAATTTTTTAGGCTCTTCGTTTTTCTTATCCGTATTTTCTTCTTTCTTCCCCTTCTTCATATTTTCGTCTCTCTTTTTCTCCGAGTTTTTATCTTCTTCATATTTTATTCTTAATTCTTTTCTAGTTTCTCTCTACTTGTCTAAACGTTTATCCTCTCTTCTGCTCTGGGTATTTGTTTCTCTTCTCTTCCGATTTTTTATCGTATTTGCTCTTCTCCATATTTTCTTCTTTCTTCTTCGAATTTCTTTATTTATATCCTGCTTTTGTCTGAATCCTACAATTTTGATTCCTTTGTACTCTATATTTTACTCTTTATTCTTCTCCATTTTCTTATCTCTCATTCTCACAATTTTCTTCTTTACTCTTCACCGGAATTGTCGTCTCTCGTCTTATCATTTTCTTCCCTGTTCTTTCCAATATTTTTCTTTCTACTCTTCCAGACTTTATTTATTCTTCTCTATTTTCCTCCAGATTTTATTCTTTCTTTTCTCTTCTCCAAATTTCTTTCATTCTTCTCCATTATCATCCAGATTTTATTCATTCTTCTCTATTTTCCTCCAGATTTTATTCTTTTTTTCTCTTCTCTAGATTTACTTCATTCTTCTCCATTCTCTTCCAAACTTTCTTCATTCTTTTCTCTTCTTCTCCTCCAGATTTTTTACATTTTTCTCTATTTTCTCCAGGTTTTCTTCATTCCTTTCTCTTCTTTTCCTCAATATTTTCTTCATTCTTTTTTCTTCTTCTCCATATTTTATCCATTCTTCTCTTTTCTCCTCCATATTTTATTCAGTCTTCTCTATTTTCCTCTATATTTTGTTCATTCTTCTCTCTTCTCCTCCATATTTTCTTCATTATTCTCTCTTCTCCGTATTTTATTCATTCTTCTCTCTTCTCCTCCATATTTTCTTCATTCTCAGATTTGTTCCTCTTTTTTACCCATCGCCGAAGCGCTCCTGCCTCGAATATATCAAGGCACATAATCCGATTCTCCCCCTTCCCACTCTTGACCCCCTCTCCCTCCCCCCATATCCCCATCATTGATCACTGCCTCTCCATCACCCCTTCTATCTACCTCGCCACTCCCTCCTTCATACCTGGGGTCCCCTCCCATATATTCCTGTCCCACCCTCCTCCTATATACCCCTCTCCTCCCTCATTCTAGATACCCCTACCCCTGTTTCTACTTGCCCTAGTCCCTTTTAGATATTCCCCTTCTTCTAGATACCGCTGTGACCACTCTTTCTAGATACCTCTGCCCTATTTCTAGTTGCCTTAGTCCCTTCTAGATACTCCGGCCTCCACTCTTTCTAGATACCGTTGTGTCCTCTCTTTCTAGATACCCCTACCCCTGTTGCAAGTTGCCATACGCCTTCTAGATACTCCTGCCTCCCCTTCTTTTAGATACCACTGGGCCTTCTCTTTCTAGATACCCCCATCTCTGTTTCTAGTTGCCATACCCCTTCTAGATACTCCTGCCTCCCCTCTTTCTAGATACCACTGTGCCCTCTCTTTCTAGAAACTCTAGTCTCCCCTTCTTCTAGATATTAATGTTCCCTCTTTCTAGATAGCTCGGTCTCCTCCTTCAAGATAATCCTGTCCCACCGTCTAGATATCCCCCCCTCTTAATTCTAGATGCCTCTGCCCGCCTCCGAGATCACCAAGCCCCCCATCTGTCCTCCTAGATAATCCCCTCTCTGGCCTTTTACTTCTGACCATACCTTACCCTATACACACAACCGCATTGCTCTCCCCCACCTCCTTTGCCAACACGATGACCTTTTCTGGCGATTCGTCATGTGATGAGTGTAACCGGGTGACACAAATCTCAGTGTATTACTTTGACGATGCGATCATGTTTTGTCACCTCAGCCATGCGTGTGTGGATATGTGCGTATGACGTGCCACTGATTTGCCACTTTCTCTAGGGTATCATGCCACTGCCTAGTGGTCGATTTCTCTGATGGTATATTTCCACTTCATGGCGGGTAATTTTCTACCTGCTAGTAGTTGAATTGCCACTTTCTACAGGGTGATGTGCCACTGTCTAGTGAGGGAGTTATCACATCATATATTGCCACTTCATGGCTAGTGATTTGCGAACTGGTATTAACTTAATTTCCATTTTTATCGGTGAAATGCGATGAACTAATTGGCCAATTACCACTAGATTGCAGATTAATTGAGATTAGTTAGGAAATATGCTACTGGTTAGTAGGTGCTTTGCCAAGTGTTATCGTGAGAATTGCCATTTACCAGTGAGTCAAATGCTTCGTCCTAGGTGAAATGCCACTCTCTATAAAGGGAATTACAATGTTGTAGAAGCCGAATCGCAACTATCTAGATGCTAAATTCCCACTTTCTGAGGGGTAATTTACCACGGGAGAATTACCACTAATGTTGATTCAATTACCACTTTCTACGACGGGATTGCCAAAGAGAACACTACCGGTCAAAAACTGCCAACTGGTGCCCAGACCCCATTAGGGCATGATCATATCCCCATCGATGCTCGTGATTGATCACCAGTGATTATTAGTGTCTGTCAGTGTTCAGTCATGCTCGCCGAGTTCTCCAATGATAAACAGTGATCGTATGTGCTCACCAGTGATCATAAATGGTATCCAATGTTTGAAAGTGTTAAGCAGTGATCACTAGTTATCTTCTGTACTCACTAGGGTACGTAAGTGACCATACATGATTTCCACTGTTCGCCGGTGATCAGTAGTGGGCGTCTGAGTTCATCAAGTGTGCGCCATTGATCATTCTTGAGCGATAGCCACTGTTCGCTAGTGATCACTAGTGATTGTTTGTACTCACCAGCGTCTCCTGTCCGCTAATAATCATTAACGATAATCTCTGTTTACCATTGCTCACCAGTGTTCATCAGTACTCGTTAGTGATAATCAGTACTCGGAGGGAATCGTCAATGATCGGCAATGCTTGTCAGTGATCACTAGAAATCGTTTGAGGTGACCATTGTTCGCAAAGTGCTGATCCGTGTTTACTAGTGATCATCAGTAGCCATTAAAGGAGGGCCGCACCTGTCCGTAGATCCATAAACGGCGTCATTAAGAGCTCCGACATCCATCTGCGGTCTCGGTTAGCGCTTCGAAAGCGCGTTGTTCAGAAGCCATCGTTTGTAAGTCTATTTTAACGACAGTCGAGTATTTTGGGGATTACGTTTGGTGTGAGGGTGGGTGGTCACTGTTCGTGTGTGTGTGTGTGTATGTAGGAATCAACGGTTTAATATTGCTGAACGGGCGTTAGGAAGCATCTAAGTGTATGTGTATGGGGGGATGGGATTCAGAACACATAAGTAGTGTGTGTGCGTGTGTGTGTTAGGAAGAAGGATGGAGAGTACAGATGGGAATGGAGTGGTCCTTTTGTACTGACCTGCCTTTACGGTGTACGATTCTCACTAAATTAGGGTTTTAGTTTGCGCGCCAAAGTTTACGCGCCAAAGTTTGCACGCCAAAATTTACGCGCCAAAATAGAAGCTCGAAATAGTTTAATGGAAGCTTTTCAGCGACTCTTTATTGCTAGTTTGAATACATTTTGACGCCTTCTCATGCCATTATTTGCGAGTTTTGATAGATTTATTTAATAAATGCACCCATTAATGGAGCCATAAAGTGGGAGAGGGTGGGGGAGTCAAAGAGACGACCGATTGGGGAAGAAAGCGACTGAAGAGTGGGATTTAAATCCTTCTCATTCCTTTCTGAGTGGGTGCTAAGAAGGTGAAAAAAGAAATTGGTAGAGATTTTACCTCCGACTTCCACTCATTTAAGATGACTTTACTTCGCCATTGTTAGGACCTACTGATTAACGTGGAATCTGAACCGATAGGAAGGTGAGGGTCACACACCCTGAACGAGATGAAGAAATTGACACTTCCCACTCCGATAAAGATTACGTTTGCTACCCTGATGGTGGCTAGAAGTAAAGTGACCACTGGGAGAATTCGAGATTAAAATTATACCAGCTGTGTCAAAGCGTTGTCGAACTGGGTGGACGGGCTTATAGAGATCGACGGAACGTGAAGGCATATGCGTTTGCGAGAGAGAGAATGTATTGTAAGAGTGAAGAAAAATACATTTCAGAAGCAAGGGTGTAATAAGTTTTGGGGTGTAACATAAATGAGTTATCTCTATCTCTCCCTCTATCTCTCTCTCTCTTTCTCTATTTCTTTCTTTCTCTCACACACATTCTCTCTCACACGCATTTGCACTCTATCACACTAATACACACATTCTCTCTTTCTCTTTCTCTCTCACACATATTCACTCTTTCTTTGTCTACATATCTGTTCTTTCTCTTCCTCAACACACACACATACACACACATTAACTCTCTCTTTATCTATATTACTCTCTCTCTCACACACACATATTCACTCTCTCTTTTTCTATCTTTCTCTCACTCACATAGACTTACACTCTCTCTCGCTCATATACACATTCTGGCTTTCTCTTTCTTTCACACACACATATTCACTCTCTCACACACATTATCTCTTTATATTTCTCTCTCTTACCCATATTTACTCACTCTCTTCATCTATTTCTCACACATACATTCACTCTATCTTTATCTATATCTTTCTTACATACACACATTTACACTCTCTCTCTCTCTCGCTCATATATACACATTTTCTCTTTCACTTTCTTTCTCGTACACACATATTCACTCTCTCTCTCTCTCTCTCAAACACATTATCTCTTCATCTTTGTCTATCTCACCCATATTTGCTCATTATATTTATCTATCTCTCTCTCACACACACATTCACACTCTCTTTATCTATCTTTCTCTCTCTCACACACACATTTAAGCACTCTCTCTCGCTCATATATACTCATTCTTTCTTTCTCTCAGACAGACATTCACTCTCTCTCTCTCTAACACACATTCTCTCTTTATCTATATTTATCTCTCACACACATTCACTCTATCTTTATCCCTCTCTCTCTCACACACATTCACTCCTTGTCACAGGCTGTCTCCTCATAGAGCCATATCTACAATGCCCACTCATTTCTTAAAACCATATAAAGGTGTTTGCGGTTGCGCATGTGTGGAAGAGAGTGGTAGCTTGTGGATGTTTGGTTTAATATGAAGAAATGTAAAAAAAAACAAATGTGGAGAAGATGGTGAAAACGATTGTGCAATATTCGTATCTGGCTAAAATTGGGAGGAGTATTTAATGCCAAACTGTGGTTGTTGCAAAATAGGAGTATTTAATGCCAAGCTGCCCTGCTCTGTAAAATGTGTATTTAGGTATTTAGTTCAAAGGCACCAATCATGCCTGTGACAAGGTGGGTATTCAGTACCAAACTGCCATAATTTTGAAAATGTAGGTATTTAGTGCCGATCTGATTTAGTCTTTAAAATGGTATTTTGGTGCCAATTCCAGTAGTGCCGAAATTAGCATTTAATTCAAAAACATCCTGGCCGTCACAGAGGGTATTTGTTGCAAAAGACTCCTGGTAACGGAAAAGATAGTGACTGGCCAGTTGCTCTGGTTAAAGACCTGCGTATTTAGTGCCAAGCTACCACGCCGCCCGTGGAAAGGGGTATTACTAAACGGTATCTATGTCGCGGAAAATAGTATTTACTGCCAAGCTCCCACGACCGTGGATAGGGGTATTAGTAAGACGGACCCATGTCACGGAAAATAGTATTTAGGGCCAAGATGGTCTAGTCGCGTAAAAGGGGTATTTAGTGTTAAGCTGCCTTAGTGACGGAAAGGGGTATTTACCGACAAACTACATTGACCCTAGACAGGGGTATTTAGGGTCAAGGTGACCCGGTTTTGTCACTACCTATCTAGATCTCTTGATGTATGACGTACATATATACGCACATGAGAAATACGTACACGTTGAAACTAAGACTGGGGGAAGAAGTGCGAGCAGTAGGGGAAATTCCGCGTTTGAAAGATTGACGCGTGAAAGCAGACAGACAGACAAGTACACAGATAGACAGGCAAACTAGAGAAACAACGTAGACATACAGTCCAGCGGCTGTGTAGACTGACAATTACGATATGCAGACTGCTCCAACACAGTCTGCGACCGCGACGGCCCCTCCCACACGTGCCCCCGGGGCACGAGGGACCTACTTTTAAGGGATTTCACAAGGGACACAAACAGGCGCGTATACACGCATGTACGTACATGTACATATATGAATACACACCAACTTATGAGCACGGACAAAAGCAAAAAACAAACACACGCTTACATAACTGAGTGGACACAAACACGCGTCTACACACGCCTACACGTACATGTACGCACACGAACTTATGCAAACAGACAGATAGGAGCAAGCACCAAAACATAGACATACATAGATGGGTGGACACAAACATCCGCACATACCTCAAAAAATGGACAACACATGAAAACACGGACATACACATACATACACTCTCATTCATATATACGATCACATACATTAGTTCACACAGCTACACATACATACAAATGAAACGTAAATTGCCGTAACAAATAGGCACATACATGATACATAACATACGCACATACAAAGAATCAACACAAATGCACACAAATACACATACGCACATTCGTTTCAACCCATTCCTTCGTTAGTGGGTGACACTCCGAGTTGGCACTGTCATATACCCCTCCCCCACATTATGGACCCACCCCCAGGTCTCAACAGAACTCATCCCTACACAAAGATACGCGCGTTCAGTAATATGTACATAAATGTGCACGCGTATATAAACACAGACTTAAATATAAATTACATACACATGCACAATTACGTACATGCATGGACACATATACGCAAACACGTACATACAGGCACTCTCCCTAGTGAAACGGTGCCACGGATGACTGATTTCTCGGGGTGCCATTACGGGATAACCCCTTGGAGTAAATTTCTAGGGGGCGGGGGGGGGGAAAATATATTTTTCTATATATATATATATATATATATATATATATATATATATATATATATATATATATATATATATATCAGTATATGGCTTTCCTGTGCGGGTTTTTATATGTGTGCACCTGAGGCACCAACTGTTTTACGTGTGTGTGTGCATGTGTGTCTACACGTGTAGGTGTGTGTGTGTGTAAAAGGTTGAGCCATCTTTAAATGACGCCTCTTCCTTATTATTTCTTTTGCCTATTTTAGTTTTCTTCTTCCCTCCTCCCGTCTTTTAATTAATTATTCATGATCATTAGTGTACATTATTCTTCTTCTTAAATTCTTTTTTGTTCTTTAATTCTTCTTTCCACTCAGTTTCCTCCTCCGCGAGCGCATATACCTCACTTAATTCGCGCAGGGGAGACATCTGTCACTAAATGAACATTGGGTCAACCCTCTCTCTCTCTTTCCTCTCTCTCTCTCTCTCTTTCCTCTCTCTCTCTCTCTCTTTCCTCTCTCTCTCTCTCTTTCCCCTCTCTCGCTTTTCTCTCTCTCATCTCTCTCTTCTCTCTCTCTCTCTTTCCTCTCTCTCTCCTCTCTGTCATCTCTCTCTTCTCTCTCTCTCCTCTCTCTCATTTTTTCTCCTCTCTCTCTCTTGTTGTCTTCCTCCCTTAACTATCACTATTTCTCTTTCTCTCTTCTTCCTCTCCATCTCCCCCCTCCCTCTCTCTTTCTTCTCCATATTCATCTCCTTCTCTCTCTTTCTCTCTCTATTTCTCTCTTCCTATTTCCTTCTTTCTCTCATCTCTCTCTTCCTCTCTCTCTCCCTCTTCCTATTTCCTCCTATCTCTCCTCTCTCTCTCTTTTCCCATTTTCCCTACTCTCTCTTTCTTTTCCCATTTTTCCTCCTCTCTATCTTTTCCCATTTTCCCTCCTCTCTCTCTGCCCACCCACTCTCTCTCCTTCTTTCCCTCTCCATCTCCTTCCTTCTCTCCTTCCTCTCTCTCTCTTCCATCTCCCTCTTTCTCCAATACCTCACACGAGATCATTTCGTTGATGGTGCTGTTTTTGTTCTCCAGATTATTGTTATTATTACTCTTCTGGTTCGCTACTACTATGATAAAATATCATAGTAGTACCATTTGATAATACCTCATAGTAGTAGCAGACCAGAACCCTGGGTCACCCTGTAGTAATAATAAAAATACTAATGTAATATTCTTTGAAGATCTCCCTACACAATTCTGAAATCCCCTAAATGCACATCACCCTTGTGTATACAGTATCCCTACTCCATGTACACTACATTCATACATTATATAACTAATACAAGCTAATACATACACGCACACACAGGCCAAAGATGTAGATAAATCACTTACTCGCCACGGTGCTTCGTGGCCAAGCAGTTGCTGGGAGGAGTCAGCCATCGGAAGAATAGGGCCAAGAATTAAGGAATGGCCCATGTCGATGGCTCTACTCGGCCTTACCTGGCCATACCTTGCCCGGGGCCATTGTTGGGTCGATGCACACAGATAGCATCAAATTCACTTGCTGTTAGGCGAAAGTTTCGACTTATTACACGACTCATTGAGCTTGTGTACATGTGATCGCGGGGTCATGTACTCATTCGCTTGTCTGTGAGCTCCTATGTTGACACGGGGGTGAATTTATGTTACAGTTAGCCTCAAGTGTGTGTGGATAGGGTTAATTTGTTTACGTGTTCAATGGCTGACACCTTCATTTGTTTGCATAGGAAACTGACTTTATTGGTGATTTGTTTACACCAGCCACTCTGTATATATCGATTTGACTTCATTGTTAACAGGTTCCTTTGTTTACATAGTAAATTGCATATAAGGATATTTGTTTACAAGATTAACTGCATTACATGTCAATTTATTTACAATTTTAATAGTATACATGCTAATTTGTTTACATGGTCAAGGCTAGACGAGGTCACCTGTTTACATAGTCAACTGGATATATGATTATTTGTGTACATTATCAAATTCATATATGTTCAATTGTTTACATGGTTAACGGCAAATATGTTTATTTACATGACGAACTATCGATTGATTTCCAAATAACTCAGTCCTTATATATATATATATATATATATATATATATATATATATATATATATATATATATATATATATATATTCATGGTCAACAACGGGCACGCACATTTGTTTGCATTGTCAACAGCAGACAAGTTCATTGCTTACAAGCTCAGTGGCAGGCACGTTTCTTTGCTTACATCATCACACCGGACACCTTTATTTGTTTACATGGTGATCGACATACACGTTTTTTTTGTAGCCATGATCAACGGCAGACACGTTCATTTGTTTACATAGTCAATGATAGACACTTTTCTTTCTTTATGTGATCATTTCTGACAGGTTAATTTGTTTACATGATCAATGCTATACACGTGTCTTTGTTTACACGGTCGCGTTTGACGCCTTCATTTATTTACATAGCCAGCGACAGTGCCATCTCTTTGTTTACATGGTTAGGCATTTCACGTTAAATTGTTTACATTCTCAATATTGCACAGACTCATTTGTTTACATGTTAGAAAATGATGGTTACTATGAATATGATGAGATTCACTTAATAGATTCATAAATGTGTACACGTGTGTACATGTTCATGTTTACATAGTCAGTGATATATCTTCTGCTGACTTTTAATCATCGTAAATTTGGACATTTATTATTTTTAAATGACCATATGTTTAATGTTGACCAAAAGTGAACAATATACGATGTTGACTATGGTTCAAAAAAGAGGAACGGATAATTTTGTGAAGAACTTTCGCCTCTCTCGGCCCCAGAGAAAGTTGATCTCCTTGCCTGTATGTATGTATGTACGCTTATATGTATGTATGTATCTATGCATGTAAGGGTTAGAGGTCCCGCCAATCACAGTGACTATGCCTTTTTTTCCCTGTTACCATGGAGATATTTTGATTGTTCGAATACGGTTATCTATCAAAGTCGTTCCCATAACAATGTAGGTATGGTTAAGAAACTAATTTCCCTGTACTAGTAGTCAATATTTAGACCTCTAATACGAAACAAAGGTTACCCACCCCACACTAAGGCATATACGTACCAGCACACCCATATACACATACATACCATAAGCGCGCGCGCGCAAAATCGCCGGATATCGAAACATGTTACAAACTAGTTTTCTTCACGTTCTTAGCCAATTTTTTGTCTCCTCTATTTAGCAATGCGATCTTGATATGATGGGTGAAGTAGAGATTAGTTTTAGAAACAAGTTTCAGGTACTTCTACTCACCATTATCCTATTTATATTAATTTCTATTGGAGAGGGAGGGGGGAGATGAAGTTAGTCCAAAGGACAAAAAAATAGTGGAAGAACAATAATGAAAAAAAGATCAAACTAAATTTACTTCTTAACCCAACACTCCGTCTCCATGTGGAAGTTGTCGTGGCATGGATTATATTATGCATGGAAGTTTACTGCCACACTTTGCCTAACCTAACCATTTGGGTAATAGGTAAACCATACATTTTTTTCACCCAATTGACCAAAATGGGCCGAGGAATACGATGATCTCGTTTTCCTGATTGGACGAAGTGTGTGGTAGAAAGAACTAAAGTATGTAAAGTGTGCCATGATTTGTAGAATTTCAGGTACTCAGATCCTTCACAGATTGAAACAGAGGTGAGTGTAAGTTATGGTAGCTTGGGTGATGTCTGGGTGGAAGTTGAAGTATTATGGATGATGTCTGTTAGAAGTTGAGGTATCATGGATGATGTATGCGTGGAAGTTGTGGTGGTATGTGTGTTCTATTCGTTGAAGTTGAGGTACCATGGATTGTGTTTGCGTAGAAGTTGTGATGGCATAGATGATCAATGCGTGGAAGTTGAAGTACCAGGGACAAAGTAAAAGTATATAGCGATGTTTTGGTTTTGGTGAAACGGATCAGGTATATAAAGAAGTTGTAGTGGCATGGATGATGTATGGGTTAGATTGGGGAGGAAGGGGGAAAATATTGTGGTTTTGTAGCGTTTGTCAAAAATTGGTATAAATGACTTTTTCATGTAAAGAATTGTAGTGGTATGTGTGAATTCTTCTTAACTATTTGTGTTTGTTCACTGTTGTGTTTCGTAAAACTTCCTTTTCCCTCGACCTAAAATATTTTGAGTGGGGGAAGGGTAATGTTGGTCTTAAGGGGAAATGTTATACACAAATTGTCGCCTAAAGTAAAATAAATCAACTCAATTCTTAAGAGTTTCTTGGATTCAACTTTTTGAATAAACGAAATACTGATAATAATCATTAATACTAAGGAATGATAATAATCATTAAGACTAAAGAATGATAATAATCATTAAAGACTAAAGGATGATAATAATCATTAAGATTAAATAATGATAAAAATCATTAAAGACTAAAGAATGATAATAATCATTAAAGGCTAAATACTGATAATGATCATTAAGACTAAATGCTGATAATAATTATTACGTTTAAATACTGATAATAATCATTAATACTAAGGAATGATAATAATCATTAAGACTAAAGAATGATAATAATCATTAAAGACTAAAGAATGATAATAATCATTAAGACTAAATAATGATAATAATCATTAAAGACTAAAGAATGATAATAATCATTAAGACTAAATATTGATAATGATCATTAAGACTAAATGCTGATGATAATTATTACGTTTAAATACTGATAATAATCATTAATACTGAGGATTGATAATAATCATTAAGTCTAAATACAGACAATAATAATTGAAAACGGGATGAAATTGGCTCAATAGCAAGTCTAACCCAGTCAAAATGGAGAGATGGAACGGTATCGATTAAAATTCCTACACTCAATTTGAGTGTAAAATTATAGGGACAGATTAATTAATCTAAGCATCGTAATCATAATCTAAGGATACAATGTCCTGGTAACAGATAATTCACAATCTTGTGATATTTTTTTCATACTAACAAAATAATATTTCAATTTAAATAGAAGGTCAAAACATCAATTGAATTACCGTTAATCAAACCCTTCTGGCATTCTTCCTACTGAGAGGTACAATGGAGACCACCCCTGATTCAGCGCTTCGCATGTAAATTTTTTATTCCAAATATGATGGATTTGTGGGTTCGAGTAATTCCCTTATAACACTGACCATTAACGTGCAATAGATATTTTTTTTAGTGATGGACTAAAATTATCTCAGGCGTTAAATTGCCCATAAATTACTCCGCCAAGATAGAAATGGGCGGCATTGCTTCAAAGATGGCGTATCTGCTATAGCAGGAAAGAATGTATTGTTGTTGTTTGGGGGTTTTTTTTTTGGGGGGGGGGCAAAGTGATCAGGATGCATTAGAAATATCAATTTAGCTAAAAGTATCCTTTGAAACCTGCTTGTTCACCAAAAACGGTTATTTCCATCAGAAACAAGCACACCCTGGTAGGAGTAAAGTACCAAACAACTTTGACAGATCATTCCCCTTAGAAAAATCGGATCAACTTAATAATTCGTCACCCAACCAATCAATTTAATAATTCGTCACCCCAAATCCTTCAACTTAACAATTCGTCCCCAAAAATCCTTCAACTTAACAATTTGTCACCCAAATCTCCTTGAATGACGAATTGTTCAGTTGATCGACAATAAACGTTAGCTTATACAATATAGCGCGTCCTAGGATGATCAAACGGGTACCAGTGGAAGAGCAACGTACCAAACGATATACCTAAATCATTCAATATTATAAATGCTCGTAAAACATGTATGGTCAATACTATATAATTAGAGCTTAAAATAACTATTAAATAGCCAATTCGTATCAAAACCTAAATCCTCTTATCTCCATATTTTATGCCATAAATTTTGTAAATATATTTGTTACCCTAAAATCTGACGTTTTCTGTTCCTATCAGATGTCGAGGATAATAGAAAGTAGAGATTCCGACATCTTGAAATCTCGGAATTTCGACGAATTCGTTGCTCTAGGAATCTCTAATGAATATTAGTTAATAATAATCGATGTTAGTGAATATTAAGTAATATTACTCGATAATAATCAATACAAGTACAAATTATTTAATATTAGTTGATATCACTAATTATTAATTGATCTAGTATCAGTACATATTAATCGATATTAGTCAGCATTACTAAATATTAATTAATTTTCGTTATTAAAAAAAATTAGTGATTATTAATTCAGTGAATATTAAAAATACCTAATAATTAGAATTAGTCAATATTGTTAAGTAATATTATTAATTAAGAATACTTGTAATTAGTTAATATTTATCAAAACTCCCCGGTATTAGCAAATATTTTATGATAGTACTCGGTGCTAGGCAATATTAATCCATATTAGTTAAGGTAGGTCAATATTATTCGATAGTAGTCAATATTAGTTAATATTAATATCACCAAATTAACTCGTATACACAAATGCAGGCGCCACAGACGGAGCCCTCTCCCGCTCGTCTTACGAGTGTTCCTTGGTTCGAGTCCGGAAGAAACGGTAAATATTAGTTCGTAAGTCCGTACCTTCCAAGACCCCTTTGCGCCCCGACGTGATCGTTGTATCACTTCCCCCACTCCCATAAGACGAGGGGGAGCTTTATGGCAGTTCCTCCTGTGACATTTGGCAAAGGATCCCACAGGACCTCTCTCCCGCGGTTTCCTCATCGTCATAACTCCCTTTCCAAGGGAAATTAATTGGTCCGGGTATCCTTTTATTATTATTATTTTAATACGAATATAATATACTTTCTCCCTCCCAGATCGTACCTCCTAGTCTTCGGAGAATGTGGTTTAATTCCTCATATATATATATATATATATATATATATATATATATATATATATATATATATATATATATATATATATATATATATATATATATATATAACGCCTAATAAATTATCGGAATGTAGTTATTTTTCCCTTATTAAGTTTATTGATTTGGGACGAACTAAGTTTGCTCGAATGACGCTTCCTAATCGACTTTCTCTCGTTCTTTCATATACGTTTGGGTGTTGGAATTATTAGTCGCTAATCGCTGTTTCTTCGTTTCAGAATTGCCATTTGAAGGCATACCGAACCCTTTTAGTGGGAAAGTCAATCTTTTGGGCACTAAATTGACTTGAAGCGACGTCATTTCATTATGTTTTCAAGTTTGGTTAGTCCCTCGGGACTGATTGCGGTTCTCTTTTTTTTATGCTTCGTTCATCGTGAACCAGAAAGTTTAACTCTCCCTTTAAGTCCTAAATTGGTGTTAAATATCTCATATATATATATATATATATATATATATATATATATATATATATATATATATATATATATATATATATATATATATATATATATATACAAAATCCAAGGTATCACAGGTAGCAGCTACACGGGAATATTTTGTATTTTTACTACGCAAAATCTATTTTAGGAATCTTAATTGCACTAAAGCTGTAAAAAATAATTTGAATATCCCGCCGAAAGGGCTATTTTTATCGCTCGCTCTTATGCATCTCCAATCAATTCTGGAACACGGACGATAAGATAGAAACAGCCACCTCCGTGTGGGACGTTTTGAGGCCCGCTGAAAGCGTCAAGACTAAGGCCGCGCCAAGCGCGCCACCTCCCTAAGGACTTCCGCACTATGACCGGGGACAATAGACTCTTCCCCCCACAGCGAAATTTGTTTCTCTAATATCTCTTCGACGTATTAAAGCGCGTCAGGACGAAATGTCGGCTAAATTATTATTATGTTTATATCCCTCGGGGAATATGCGTCACCTTTTAAAGCCTCGAGCAAACCTAAATGCCTTCCAATTCGAGAGTTGCTCTCTGGAGTGAGGAGGCGCGTAAGGATCCCCTGTTAAATTAATCCTAGTGAACAATTGTGAAATTTACGATCAATCCAAAGGTCTAAATCAACTCAGGACGAATTAAAGCACCCAATGTCCACTTCCCAATATCCACGTCGACAGGTCGAGCTTCAATAGGTTTCGATATCGCCACAAATGCTAGACATTCCCAACACTGAATAGACAATCTCTCCGGCTTATGACCTATACTGCAATAGGTCAAACAAACCTTTAAATTAAACAGACTAGAAAATAAGAAAATAACAGATTATAATTCTGCAACTATGCAAATCTTGCAATCTTTTCCCCATATTTGAATATTTCAATTAAATTGTGAACACAACCCAACGCAGTGTTCAAATCTTCTATAGTGGACAGGGACTGTAAAAGAAGCAAGACCAATTGAGAACAAAGAAGCAAATAATAAATTCACAAGTTTTAAACGAATTTAGACCCAAAGTGAACATTTAGTTGTTTGACCACATAACGAAAAGGAGTTTCTCAATTTTTTTTATGTTGAGAAGTTTTGCAAAATATAATATTTTAGCCCCCAAAATTATGAAAGAAATGTTTTGACGGTATAATTTAAAAGAAAAATCTCTAAAAGATCTTTTTGGTGAGGTTTAAATACAAAAAAAAAAGTTCTCATGAATTTTCCAGGGCCGAACTTTTGTGGAAAATTATCATTATATTTTAACATGAATCTTCAAGGTAAAAAATACAATTTCAACTTTATTATATATATATATATATATATATATATATATATATATATATATATATATATATATATATATATATATATATATCAATGATTATGTATAAACTTGTTAAAGTTTTACAACTAAAAACTGATAAATATTCAAGGTAAGTGAAAGGGACACTACAAAGTTATATATATATAAATATAAATATAAATATATATATATATATATATATATATATATATATATATATATATATATATACATAGAGAGAGAAAGAGAAAGAGAGAGATATAGAGGAAGAGAGAGTCACAAGGAAAGCAAGCACCTTATAAAACCTCTCGATCCATGCCGAGAAGGTACTTGTATAAGTTTCCTATCCTAATATATACATAAAAAGAAAAAAGTAACTAGGAGTTGGGGACAAATGGAAGAGGAAAAGAGAGAAAGAGAGAGAGAGAGAGAGAGAGAGAGGGGAAGAGAGAGTGAGAGAGAGAGGGGAAGAGAGAGTCAGAGAGAGGGAGAGAGAGAGAAATAGAAAGAGAGATAGAGGAAGAGAGAGAGAGAGGGGGGAAGAGGAAGAGAGAGAGAGAGAAATAGAAAGAGAGATAGAGGAAGAGAGAGAGAGGGGGGAAGAGGAAGAGAGAGAGAGAAATAGAAAGAGAGATAGAGGAAGAGAGAGAGAGGGGGGAAGAGGCAAAATTGAATTTGTAGGTGAGATTACTATATTTAAGAACTAGAAGTAAAAAAATATCCGTCGAAATTTATTTCATTTTTTGGGGGTGGGTCTTTGAAATATGGTTGTTCTTTTATGTTATTATTAATCGTTAAATTTATTTGATTTATATCTTTGCTTCTCGAGTGCGGTAATTTTTAAATTTACTGTTTTCATTATATATTTTGCTTTAATTTCTGTCTATGAGAATTTCTTCTGAGATATTTTCACCGTAATAAAGTACGTACTTCTTAAAATTACTTTCCCAACGTAGCATTTAGTTACTTTTTTAAATGTAATTTAATTTTGATTTTATTTTTTCTTCTTAAAGCTCCAATGATTTTTAAGCTACTTTTGTTTTTTTTCTTTTTAATTTACGAATCTATTTCTCCAAGGTTACTTTAAATTACTTTATCGAGTTGTTATGAATTTATTTTCAAAGTCCTTTCCTCCTTTTGTTCTCAAAGTCGTTGGGCAGTTCCAAGGTTACTTTTTAAGTTTCTTTCTTCAGTTATCAATCAGCCTTGTTACTTGATTTAAACGTTCTTTTCTATGTTATGGTAATTTATTTATAACTTTATTTATACTAAGCTACTTTCTTAAGTTATCTTTTTTTAACCTTTTTTCCTAAATTTTATGAAGCTGCTTTCAGGTGTTCCTACGCTTAAAGTTACTTTCTGAATTCATGAAGCTACTTTAGAATGTTGTTTTTTTCACTTGAAGTTAATTTCTGAATTCATGAAGCTTGTTTCTGTTGTTCCGCCACTTGAAGTTACTTTGAACAGTTGTTATTACGCTACTTTCAGGTGTTCTTCCACTTTAAGTTACTTTACAAAGTTTTTAGGAAGCTACTTCTGAGTCCTCCTCTACCTTAAGTGTTTATGAAGACACCTTTGGGTGTTCCTACACCTGAACCTACTTTCCAAAGTTTTTATGAAGCTACTTTCAGGTGGACCTACTCTTTAAGTTACTTTCCAAAGTTTCTATGAAGTTACTTTAGGGTGTTCCTCCACTCAAAGTTACTTTATGAATTCTGAAGCTACTTTCTTGGGTGCTCTTCCATTTGAAGTTACTTTCAGAATTCATGAAAGCTACTTTCGGATGTTCATCCATTTGAAGTTACTTTCCAAGGTAGCTTTTTTTCAAGTAGCTTTCCGAATGGTATACATAGGTAACTTTAGGACATTTTTATTTGTGTGATTTTAGGAAGGGATCTTTTTAAGTTACTTTTCCATTTTTTAAAATTACTTTTTGATGAGATGTTACTTTTTAACGTCATGTATTTTAACTTTTTTTTAAGTCATTTTTCTATTTTTTCACGTCTAATAAATTTATACAAATCTATTGAGATTTTTTTTAGTTTAATTAAAATGTCCAATGATTTAACTGCATTTTATATCTCTATTATCAACTTTGCTTTAAAAAGAAGGAAGTGGAATTACTTTTACATCACATCGCTATAAATAACCAATCTACACTATTAATTAAGCCAACAGAAAAGAACTATGTCAATAATCAAAATCTCTAAAAACGCCTAGCCCCTTCTCTTTAACCCAAATTTGGTCAAATTCCTCTATATTTGACCGGCGCAATTTACCCAACCGTGCGAGATCTTGTTCTAGGCTAGGCTATGCAACGCCTGGAAGAAGCAATTTTAATGGGTGATTTTTTGATTGAATAATTCCATTATTTTTTGTTTGTTACTCGGCTCTAAATTTACACGGAGTTATTGATATTGGCCATAAATATGATAATCGTAATAATAATAACGGCTAAAGGGAATTACTTCAAGTAATTATCTCAAATAAGGCCATTTGAGATAAAGCTTGCAGACGAAACTTCACTTTAGGAAGTAATTACCTCTCCTACTTCTTTTCAAACTCAAGTTAATCTAGCCGTTAACATTAATATTACAATTATCATATTCCTGGCCAATATTAATAACCGCGTGTAAATTTTGAGCCGTGTAACAAACAAAAAATAATAGAATTGTTCAATCAAAAATAACCCATTAAAATTGCTTCTCCCAGGTGAAAGAATGATGAAATGAATCCAGCAAACCGCAAGAAACAGAAAAACGGATAATTTTTCTTCGGAAATATTATTTCCTAATTCGCCAAAATTCCCTACAGGGGTGGGATTCGAACCGTGCACACTGAGGCAGCGAGCAACCGCTTTGATCTCAATTAAACCATCCCTTAGACCACTCGGCTACGCGGAAGACAAAAATCTTCCGAATAAACAAACTTATTAAAGGTAAGTTTCGCAAGGTTGCTCGCTGCCTCAGTGTGCACGGTTCGAATCCCACCCCTGTAGGGAATTTTGGCGAATTAGGAAATAACATTTCCGAAGAAAAATTATCCTGTTTTTCTGTTTCTTGCGATTTGCTGAAAAAAAAAAATATGTATATATATATATATATATATATATATATATATATATATATATATATATATATATATATATATATATATATATATATATATATATATATATGTGTGTGTGTGCGCGTCTATACTTCCCGTTTTCTAGTTCTGCTAGTGTCTAACTTGAAAATATGCTATTTTTTTATGTAAGATTTATACATGATATACTGCAAGTGTGTGCGTATGTGTATTTATGTGCATCTGCATGGAAGGATTAGGGCATGCACTCAAGTTTTACGTACCAATTCATTTTAGTGTACAAGCTGGGTATATTTGCATACCGAATTGATATTTTGGCTATTCATCATTTGATTTGATGTGCAGAAATATGTAGGTTTAATAACCCATGTAAATATACGTCAGAATGATCATTTTATTTGCATAAATCCTCGGAAGATATGCGGCTTAAAACTATGAATTTGTTCCGCTAGGAGATAAGATAAATACACCTTTTAAATGAATACAAAATGATTTGCTTAAATTTTCTCTATTGCATTGGCTCTTTTGTGCCAGTGTTCGCTTGTCAAGTATTCAAAATTAATACCCTGTTTACTTATATAACCACTCACAGTAAATTCAAACTAAAAGAATAAAAATTAATACTTTGTTGATTGCAAACGAGTAAGATAATTGCATTAATACGCAGGGCGAGGGCTAAAACCGAAGCAAAATAGCCACTGTCAACACTGATAAGTCTAAATACTCCAAATAAGCCTAGACCATATAATTGCTTCCGCCATTGAAGTATATTTTGTTCGCCGTCTGTAATCTTTGTGACAACGCGGTATTTGTTTTTATTCAGTCACGCAAATACCCTTGGGTATCTTTGAGTGAAATCATGCGTAAATGAACACCATTTTTGGTACTCAATTGGATAGAAATGTTACCACAAAATACATTTATAAAAATGAGTTTTAACGTTTGAAAAAAAAAGTCTTGTTTTAAACAATAAAAATGATACGCGGTAAATATTTCTTCAACATACTCCAAACACATATTTTCTACGTATTTATTTTTAATATGCACCTAAAAAAAAACAACTTACACGTTCGTGAACACATAAACTACTTCCAAAAATTTGCGCACACCCGATAAATGATTTTAATGCTTTTTAAACGACGTCTGGGTAAATTTCAATCAAGTTTTGTCAACATAATTGGCTAATTACTCTTTGAAAGGGTTATTTCCCCTTCCAAAATTTTGAGGTCATAACGATAAAAGCAACCTTCCAACACGACTCGAACCCAGATCAACTCTGGGCAATTTAACCAGTGCGGGTCGTGAGATTCTGGAGTACTAGAGAAGAGTTCGAACCTTGACTCTTCTTGCGAAAAGTTCGGGCGCTGTTTTGGGTCTGATATCCTCTGATTTATGAGCTTGAATTTTATCAATGAGAAGCACTCGATGAATCGATAATATGAAAATGGGGAAACGTGATGGGGGTAGGGGAGGTGAGGGTTTAGGTGGGTGAAGGGCTACAAATATATGTAATGATAAATATAGTAATAATAAAAATAAGAATACAAAAGAGGAGGAGAAGAAAAAGAAGAAAGGGAAGGGAGAGGAAGAGTAAAGAAAAAGAAGAGGAATAGGAATAATAAGAAAAAGGAAAATTTGAATGGAGAAGAGAAGAAGAAGGCGGAAAGAAGAATAAGGATGAAATAATAATAAAAAGAAAAAAAAGTAAGGAACAAGTAAAGAAGGAGGAAAAATAATAAGAAAAATTAGTGGAAATAAGAAGTAGAGAAGAGGAAGAAGAAATAGAAGAAGAAGAAGAAGAACAACAACAACAACAACAACAACAATAACAACAACAACAAATAGGAAAAAAAGAACAAGACAAAAAGAAGCAAAGTTTGCATAGTCTCTTATGAAATTTTCTCCCTTTGTGCCGAAGTGGAACAGAATGAATTGCAAATCCATTCCATGTTGCTCTGAGCCGCGTTTGTCCGAGCTGGGCGGAGGTGTCGGTCAATACCGCGCGCGATCTGTCGAACTTGAAAGGGAGACAGATCATCGGTGTCCGCTCGATCAAAAGCGCCCGTAGCCATAGCAACGACATTCACTGATCACGAGCACCCGTCTCCGTGGTCTAAATATTCAGCGCAGAATGGCATCATAGGCGAGGAGGTGGATGGAGTGTTAGCGTAAAGGCAAGTGTCGTTGTAAACTAAGAAGAATTGAATGCAAACAACGCAGAAGCAACGACAGGTGTATATGAGTCGGAGTGAACCTACTAGAGGCGTGTGCTTTCCATAAACAACCGGCAGAGATCTTCGTAATGGCAGGCATCAATGGGGGCGGCACACGACGACTCGAGGGCGAAAAAATGGAATCGAGAGTCATAAGCTCTGGACACTTGATGACTCAAAAACAATAAAGTTAATTGAGTCATTGATTGGATCACTGGAGCTAGGCGGGTCGAAATAGGGAGAGTCATCAAGTTACTCAACAATCTAGATTGGTTCTTAAAGCCGAAACCGGATGGTTTAGGAAAAAATTGGGAATAAGAATAGGGGAGAAGAAGACGGAGAAGAAGTAGAAAGAGAAAAAAATGAGAAGAAGAATAGAGGAGAATAAGAAGAAAAAGTAGACGAAGAAAGAGAAGAAGAACAAAAACATAAGTATAAGAATGGATTAGAAGAAAAAGAAGAAGGAGAAGAATAAACAAAATTAAGAATCAGAATGGATGAGAAGAAGAAAATTAAGAATAAGAATAGATGAAAACAAAAAGAGGAAAAAAAGAATAAGAAGAAGGAGGAGGAGAATAAGATTAAGAAGGAGAAGAAAACGAAGAAACATAAGAAGAAGAAAATAAAGAAGAAACAAACAAACAAACAAACAGAAAGAAGGAAAGACACTCGTGTTATTTCGTGATATTCAGTGGGTGCGATTGACTCGAGTCACCTCATCCTACTCTAGTCAATTTGTGGACCAACACAGCTAAAACGTGACTCCCCCTTACATCTTGCCTCTTTTGTGTCCATCGCTCGAGTTTGCTCCTTTACTCGCGCCAGTGAGCCGATGTCATCGTATCCCTGAGGTCGTCTTCTGGCTATCTGTATGTTCAGGAGTGGTTTCGACTCTCCTGTGACGTGTCTTCTATCAATGTGTAGCTCATCTTCACATTGGAACTTTTACTCTTTTTACCAAATCTCTCGCCCGTGTTTGCGTTCTTATTGGTTTCTGCGGGTTAGCCAAGACACATACATACACACACACACACATATATATATATATATATATATATATATATATATATATATATATATATATGAAAATTAACCCACAGGAAAATGAAAAGATGAATCCAAGCACTTTCGAACTATATTTGCAAGTTCGAAAGTGCTTGGATTCATCTTTTCACTTTCCTGTGGGTTACTTTTCATATTATTGCTTTCCTCACGTGCCAATTTGCGAGTTTATATATATATATATATATATATATATATATATATATATATATATATATATATATATATATATATATATATATATATATATATATATATATATATATATATATATATTGCATCCCATTCCTCGGATGAATGGTTATAAATTTCGACTATTTTTTTCCTCAATGTCGAAACCACACTAAGCAACTCTTCCCCCTCCCCCTTGTCAGTTCAGCTCTTACGTAATCTACTAAACTCCGTAGTTGTTTTTCTTTTTCTCTCTCTCTCTCTCTCTCTCTTCTGTATATTTATGGGCTCTAGAAATGGCCAAGGAAAATAAACACATACTCTCATACATCGAAAGCATGTTATAAACGTGTACACATTTTAGTGTACATAAAAGTTGTTCATTGGAGGTTTCGTGCGCTTATATCCGTTTACAAGTACCTATTCCTATACAATATTTCGACGCAAGTCAGTATAAAATGTATTCGAATAATCAAAGGTTTCTAATATATATATATATATATATATATATATATATATATATATATATATATATATATATATATATATATATATATATATATATATATATATCAAGAAAAATTGCGATATAGATGTGCGTAGGATATTCTCATAGTCTACATGCTTAGGCTATTAGGCTATAATTAGCCTTGTTTATTTCTTTCTCCTTTAGTCATAATTTAAACTTTAAACTTATAAGTTGTGTTATTAGCCCCCTTATCGTAATTGTGTTAAGTTTAAATGATAATATTATAATGGAAGCATGTTTTAAAGAAAAATGTGTGGAATGGAAATACAATTTTTCTTCAATTTCCAGATATTAAGTGGATTCGTAAAAGTGTTTATAACTTACTTAAAAAGATAAAAACTACTGGTTGATGCCTCGATAAAAAGGTAGTGGAGGCCATAATAAAACTGTTACGACGCAGAATAAAGTGATTGGAGTAGTTTTGTCTCAGGAGGAAAATCTCGGAACTCATATATCGCAAAGAAAGATCTCCTGTGAATTAGATATTTCCTGTTCTTCTGTGCAACGGATTTTAAAACAACCAAAATTAAAAGCTTATAAAAGAATGCGCATTTCCCATCGTGATCTTAATGTAAGACACTTTCTACGATCGCTATTCATCTCAAGATACAAGGAATAAGGACATCTATCAATCCCGCTTTGTCACGAATCTTTGAGATTTAGCAAAAAAACAACAACAAAAATAAGGATTTCTGCAAGATTGACATGGAATGGTAAAACGAGAATCCATTTTATCGATACACAGAAAATCCAAAGTTTATCAGAAAATTAAATCGAACTACAATCTATCGGCCTGCTTCCTGACTGGCATCAGTTCTATCCTGAAGGAGCCTTTATTTTCCCGCAAGATGCTTTGCCCTCTCATACAAGCAAAATAACACAAGAAATTTTGGGAAGAAAATTGTCCTCATTTTATCAAAAATAGATGAATGGCCTCCTCAATCGCCTGTGTGTAAGGATATGAACTATATTACCTGTGTAATTTAATTCAAGAAAAATGTTTTCAGCAAAAGAAAAAAATAAATTTAGAGAATCTGAACATAAATAAAGAGTTCTTCTTGCATCGGATAACATAACGCTATCTGATATCAGAAAATTTTATTGCTTCCTTTAAAACGCGATTAAGGGCTGTTATGCGACCAAGAAGGTGCACATAGTGATCATTTATTTCAATAAACATCGGTTGATTTTGACTCTTTTTTTTAGATAATATTTCTTTTAATTATATTAATACTATCATAGTTATAAGAGTCGAATTATCAGGGATAACGAATAATACAAATAA
Organism: Ceratothoa steindachneri; assembly: GCA_963969495.1. Taxonomy (NCBI): domain Eukaryota; kingdom Metazoa; phylum Arthropoda; class Malacostraca; order Isopoda; family Cymothoidae; genus Ceratothoa; species Ceratothoa steindachneri. The sequence goes on along the minus strand of OZ018333.1, from coordinate 72,347,035 downwards.
GTTGTTGGATGCGAATTCTCATTTCTATACAATTGCTTTTAACTAAGTTATTAAAGTTTGAATTTATTGAAGTTTTTGCTAGCCACCTAATATATATATATATATATATATATATATATATATATATATATATATATATATATATATATATATATATATATATATATATATATATTATTTATATCCAATTGAATACAAAAGTATGATGAATGTCACCCAAAGAATAGTGTATTAGCATCACACATAAGGTGCAAAAAATAATAACATTCAAACATGTTTTTGGACACGAACGAGTACAAAAGGCGGTTTCGTTGAGGCGTCAAATAAACCGCGTTTTCTCCCCATTTCTTGGCCCTGATATTTGTCAGGACATTCGCGTTAGATGCTCCCAGCGGTAATTCGTCATCATGTGAGTATCTTATCGTACGCGACACCGTTCTTCCATGGTCATTTTGTTACTGGCGAAGTCGTTCGCCTTGTGACGCGCTTAGATCACCGAAGTTATCTGTTTAATTATCTGACTGTGGAGGTAATAAAGTTTGATGATCATTTTACAACCAAGTTTACAAATAGGAGAGTGCATATTCTGCATGAGTTCACCGTAGTTATCAGCCTCATATTTTTCCAAGAAATTGATCGCAATCAGTATAAACGATTACCACGCACATGCCTCAATGTTGTATCATTGAATTTTGGAAACGCGGGTTTGCATGAGTTCCTGATTTGCGATCCATCGGAAATACCTGCCTCTAAGTTTACCAAGTTCAGCGCAGGAAACTTTCAATATATGTAGCCAAAAGACTTTCTTTTCAGAGCCTTTAGAAATTGTTTCATCAAACCAAGTTTGTTGAAAGGAACTCAGACAAAAATCAACAGCAGAAATATATTATAACAACAAGAGAGAAATCAAGTAAGAATCGGGACTATATACAAACGACCTCAATTCAATACTGTTGTTCAAGTGCCGTTCTAACACCTTGAAGCTGAACTGGAGAAAGACTTTCAGTAATGAAGACACTAGTTGCCCTTTGTGTGGGGAACCAACAGAGACCATGGCACACTTTTTAGTGGAATGTGTAGCCATACAGAATAAGAGAAGTGCACATATAAACTACAAAACAGGAAGAAACATCGACAACCCAGCGCCGTTGCAAAGGCTGTTGTATTAGTGGTGGTGCTATGATTTATTCTCTCTACAAACGGTACTTTGATGATATTTCTTTTCTCCAACTACCATGTTTTCTCTCAGAAGTCACGCTCTTTTCACCTAAGTGTTTATCTTTCGCTCTACTGTTCCAGAGACAAAGAAAGCCCGGATACTTGGTGTACCCGCTCTGCCGACTCAGGAGAAACTTCACCATCTTCAAATCCACACAGATCCACCCATTCGTGGGCTCTTTTCTAAGACGAGGGCGACTCTTTCATGCACTTCACCTCATACTGATCGATAGATCCATTAGACTTGATCTATATCTGTCGCCATCGTGTAGAGCACATTTTTAGGATCTGTTTGGAGTTAGGTATAAATAACTGCCATTTATTTGCTGTATATTCCGGTTACTTCAGCAATTCTCGCCAATTGTTGCAAAAAACAAAATCGTTCTCTTTTGAGAAGGACAGTAAATTATTTTCTCTGCCGCGATATAACGTAATTTTAGCTTCTAGTAGCAGTATTTTCTTTCTCCCAGCCTGGCAGCGAATAATTCGGATGATTTATCCGAAAAGATCCAAGTCCCTTATAAGGTCGTTGACTAATTCGTTCTATAACTGATGATGGTTCTTCAAAATCATTGTTATTTTGCCCCCTCAATGGCCTATTTGTCAATAGTTTATTCATCATCATCTTGAGCGAACTCTGGAAGATGGCTGAATGAGGGGAGAGCTATCCTATCTAAATCTGGAACAAGCCGTCGGTTACGTCCATTGGTGTACTTTATATTCACCAAACAAAGATACCAGTCATCACTCTGGTTTCTCTATTCCCTCCATTAGTATACCAAGTATCCCGGACCTCCTTTCCCCCTTGATATATTGCCTCAGATAATCCCTACACGCTTACACACCGCCTGAGGAACACATAGCTTATCTTGGTCCCCTGGTTATACTTTGAAATAGGCAGAATAAGACTTTTTTCACAAAATAGGTAACAGTTCTTGCCTGGTCAATGAACGGGTACTTTCAGCAAAAAAAACCAACAAAAACAGGATGATTTATACACTTTCTTCATGAAGACATGTCAACATCTGGAACAGGAAATAAGTCACGGTAGTACATGTAGAGTACACACGCCAAACGGAAAGATCAGCAAACATCAAAGTTACAATTTTATTATACAGATGAATTTAGATTTAAGAGCAACTCCTAGTACCGTTCGGGAAGGGTACTAAGATACTAAAGCCAAAGTAACTAGTTAAAATAATTAATAATTATTTCAGTTAATAATTACCAATTATTCCCAAAGTTAATAATTAATTAACAATTATTCCCTCAGTTAAGAATTAAGTAACAATTATTACCACATTTAGGAATTAAAAATTATTCAGGCAGTTAATAATTAACAATTATTCCTACAGTTAGTAATTAATTACCAATTATTCTCACAGTTAAGAATTAACAATTATTCCCACGGTTAATAATTAAGTAAGAATTATTACCACATTTAAGAATTAACAATTAATCTCACAGTTAATCATTAATTAAAAATTATTCACACAGTTGATAATTACCAATTATTTCTACAGTTAGCAATTAATTACCAATTATTCCGACATTTAATAATTAACAATTATTTACGCATTTAATAATTAAAAAAACAAAAAATATTCCACATTAATAATTGATGGTTAATAATTAATAGTAAATTAATGAGAAATAATTACAAATAGGAATAATTCTAATAATAATATACGTAAAAGATAATAATAATAATAATGATAATGATAATAATAATAATAATAATAATAATAATAATAATAATAATAATAATAATAATAATAATAATAATAATAATAATAATAATAATAATAATAATAATAATAATAATAATAATTCGATATAGTACGTCACTTCTCCGTAAGCTGTGGCCAGAGTCTCTCTCGAAGAAAAGAACTTGGTGATTCCAAGACCAAACATATTTTATGAATCATTTTTAATTTTAGGGGGGGAGGGGTTTATAATTAAATAATTGATGTTATCTATCTATTTATCTATCTAATCTGACAGACGTGGACGGATCACAAGTACCCAGCACCACTAACAGTGTCCTCGCGCCCCCCCATAGCGCCGGCCTCGTCTTGCCTGCCGCCAGTGCGCCCTTGGCATCTCAATCAAGTGTGAGCCAAGCCCACCACTCGCCCTCGAGCATGCTCGTCCTCCAGCCTCAAGTAAGGCCGACTTCCTTCGAACGCATCAACCAACACCAACCTACCTTTGTAAGTGTTTATTTGGCCGCCATGTTGTTTAGTTTTAAGTGGGGGGGGGGCACCTTCATCCTATATGACACTGAGTGCCAATGGTAAGATCGCGGTGTCACAGTGGCACTCTCCGGTTCTTTCCTTCATGTTTTTATTTTATTTGTTATATTATCATTACTATTCTTTTTTTTCTTTTCCCTCTTCTTTTTTTCTTATTTTCTTCTTTTTTTCTTCCTCTTCTTCTTTTTTATTCTTTTTCCTCTTCTCTTTATTCTTCTTCTTCTCTTTATTCTTCTTCTTTCTCTTCTTTCTCTTCTTTTTCTTCTTCTTTTTATTCTTCCTCTTCTTTTTCTTCTTTTCTTCTTCATATTGTTAAAAATAATAATAATATTATTATTTTTATTATTATTAATAGTGGGTGATAGTGAGCGTGTATGGTCCACATGTGAAAGTGTGAAAGAAGCGTTTAGGGAAGAGCTGAATGGATGTCTGCAAGATTTCAATGTAATTGAGAAAGCAGTTATAATGGATGATCTGAACGCAACGGTAGGTGATCGAGTAGTGAATGAGGTAGTTGGTAGATACGAAATGCTGAGAGTGAATGATAATGGTGAAAGGCTGGTGGAAATGTGTGTTGAAAGAGAGAGGGTAGCTGGGAACAGATGGTCTAAAAGGAAAGAGCACAAGAAGTATACCTGGCAAAGACTGGGTAGGCAGGAATGCGGCTCTAAACACACACGTTACACTACAGAGAAAGAAAACACACACTCACAACAGTGGATATATATATATATATATATATATATATATATATATATATATATATATATATATATATATATATATATATATATATATATATATATATATATATATATATATATATATATATATATATATATATATATATATATATATATATATATATATATATATATATATATATATGAACGGAGTGTATCTAGAAGGCATCTGTAATGAGTAGCAAACGGGTATCATGCGAGGTTATCTAAGGTCACGGGGCATCGCATTCCCCAAAGCCCAGTTTTTTAAAGGAACCCCTCCCTACCTCCCAAATAAGGGGTATAGGGTAGGTGAAAAGGGACCCTAAACAAAGGAACAAACACACAAACACATACGCTGTTTATATAAACACAATTCATGTGTTAATTTTTCTGTTTGTTTGGGTTTGTCCTTTTTTTTTGTCTCCTTTTTTTCGTCAGTTTTATCGATGCCTTTTAGGAAGTTTGTGTATTTGTTTAGGGCTGTATTTTCGTTTTTTTTATTTGTTTGTGTATTCTTGTACTCGTGTATATTTAGAATAAACTATTTCTTACCGTTGTATTTTAAAGCTATTTGTATTCTTGTACTCTTATCCCTCCTATTGTAGTACAGATTACTCAAGTACAAATGTACTATGGTGCTCTGGTAATTTTGTACTCTGTAAATTTTGGAATCTTCTCTTGTACTCATTTTCACAGTGCTAATTTCGCGATATACACTTGGATTTAAGTAGTTCGTACTTGCATCACTGTACTCTTCTATATTTGTCGTAATATTGTCCTACTCTTTGCTATAGGAATAGAGTTGTACTCTTGACTATACTTATCGTAAAATTGTTGTGCTCTTTGCCACATGTTTCCTAAGAATGTTCTACGCTCTATCATTTGTGCTCTTTTAGTCCCATTCTTTAGTCCCTTTGTACTTAGAATAGTACTCGTCTCTTTGTACCTCTTGACCTCACTGTCGGGTGCATCATGTGTGTATTTATATGTCTACACATTCATGTGTATATACGTAAATTTAAAGACATATTTGTGATCGTACATTTATTTATATGTGTGTAGGCCACTTAGGGCAGAAGTGATCAATGAAGACATGGATATAATTGTGTGCGCCTATGTGTGTATGCTTCTATATGTATGCTTGTAGGATAATATTAGGTATTATTTAACAGGGAACAAACGACTCGTCTATATATATATATATATATATATATATATATATATATATATATATATATATATATATATATATATATATATATAAACCCATTTAATAAGTCCACTTATAAAAGCCCAACCTTAAAGATTTAGTTGTAAAAACCAAGTTCACTCATCGGTTTTTTGAAACCGGTTTCACGGCTGGGTTATAATAATTCTGTTAAAAAAAACTGGTTTTGAAAGCCCTGTACAAAATTCCTGTTCTAGGAGTTAGGTTCGAAAGGTTTTCCCTTTGAAAGCCCACTCAAAAAGTCTGATTATAAAAACACACATATGAAGGTTTGGATTTTAAAAGCCCAACTCACTTGTCCGCATGTACAAACTGGGTTTAAATGCTTGGTTTTAATAATCCCCTTCAAACGAATGGTTTGGAAAGTACTTTTCAAAATTCCAGTTATATGAGTTATATTCGATGATGTTTTTATTTGAAAACCCACTCAAAAGCCTAATTATAAAATCCTACATATTTTTAGCTTGATTGTAAAAGCCCACTTCACTTGTCCAATTGTACAACCCGTGTTTAAAGGCTTGATTCTAATAATCCTGTTCAAAAGATCCGTTTTGAACGACCTGTACAAAAATCCTGTTCTCGGAGTTATGTTCCAAGGGATTTGCATTTGAAAGCCCACTCCCAAAGTCTAGTTATACAAGCACACATATTAAGGCTTGATTTTGAAAGCCCAGTTCACTTGTTCACTTGTAGAAACCCTGTTTGTCTTGGTTCTAATAACCCTGTTCAAATGACCGGTTTTGAAAGCCCTGAACAAAGTTCCAATTATATGTTATGATCGATGGTGTATTATTTAAAAGCCCACTCAAAAGTTTGATTATAAAAGCAGATATATGAACGCTTGAGTGTAAAATCCCAATTCACTTGTCCACTTGTACACTCTGAGTTTAAAAGGTTGATTCTAATAATCCTGTTTAAAAAAAAAATCGGTTTTGAAAGCCCTATACAAAATTCCTGTTCTAGGAGTTAGGTTCGAAAGGTTTTCCCTTTGAAAGCCCACTCAAAAAGTCTGATTATAAAAACACACATATGAAGGTTTGGATTTTAAAAGCCCAATTCACTTGTCCACTTGTACACTCTGAGTTTAAAAGGTTGATTCTAATAATCCTGTTTAAAAAAAAAAATCGGTTTTGAAAGCTCTATACAAAATTTCTGTTCTAGGAGTTAGGTTCGAAAGGTTTTCCCTTTGAAAGCCCACTCAAAAAGTCTGATTATAAAAGGACACATATGAAGGTTTGGATTTTAAAAGCCCAATTCACCTGTCCACTTGTACACTGAGTTTAAAAGGTTGATTCTAATAATCCTGTTTAAAAAAAATCGGTTTTGAAAGCCCTGTACAAAATTCCTGTTCTAGGAGTTAGGTTCGAAAGGTTTTCCCTTTGAAAGCCCACTCAAAAAGTCTTATTATAAAGGGACACATATGAAGGTTTGGATTTTAAAAGCCCAATTCACTTGTCCACTTGTACACTCTGAGTTTAAAAGGTTGATTCTAATAATCCTGTTTAAAAAAAATCGGTTTTGAAAGCCCTATACAAAATTCTTGTTCTAGGAGTTATGGTCGAAGGGTTTCCATTTGAAACCCACTCAAAATGTCTGATTATAAAATCACGCATAGAAAGACTTGATTTTAAAATTTTAAAAGCCCAGTTCACTTGTCCATTTGTACAAACTCTGTTTAAAGGCTTGGTCCCAATAATCCTGTTCAAGCGACCAGTTTTGAAAAACCTCCTTAGAGTCTCCCCGGACTCACTAATACCGAAGCCCCCCCCCCTCTCCCTGAAACCATTCTTAGCCGGCTCGCAGCCCCGGACCTACTGCTTGCACCGGCATGACCTGGGCGCCAGGTCGGTTCCGGACCTCTCCGTCGTGAACCTCCGTTTGTTCTTGTTCATTGGAGGTGGGGAGTTTTGGGGGCGTGGAACGCAACCCGGTGGCGTATCAGGGGGTTCGAACCCAATACCCGGATATAGCAAGGAAAAGGGCTCTGGTTCGAGTCCTACAATTGCTCAATCTTAGGAACAGACCGAAAGTCGGCTCGGATCGTTTAGAGTACTATGAACAGTATTTCGAGTACTCGGAGCATACTGAGTACTTTGACTACTATGTGTAACTTAATTTCACTACCTGAAGTAGTGAGAGTACTTGAAGTCCTGGATTAGTACGAGTGATTAGTGCACTACGAGTGCTCGGAGCACAGTGAGTACTGCAACTATTAACATAACTTGTAGTACTTATAATGATATGATTACTTGGAGTATCGGAAGTAATGGAGTATTATGGGTGATTAATGTACTCTGAGTACTTGATACACATTGAATAATACGAGGATTTGGAATCTATTGACAAATTGAAGTACTGGGAGTACTTGAAATAGTATAATTGCCTGGAGTACTTGGTATACTATGATTACTTTGGGCACTGGGAGTAATGGAGTAGTATGAGTAGTTAGACTACTGCAAGTACTATTATTACTTGAAGTATTGAGAGTACTGAATGATTGAGAGTACTCTGAGTACTTGGGGTAAGGAATTTACTGCGAGAATTTGTAGTATTGGAAGTACTAAGGACAGTGCAGGGAAAAGGAGAACTGGTAGTGCTTGGAGTATTTGGAGTACTGGTATTAGTGCGAGCACTTCTCATTCTCAGTTCCCTTTAAGAACCTGACCCCCCTTCAATTCATCTCTCGTAAGGTCCCTTCTTCCTACACCTTCCCCTGTGGGGGGACCTAAAGCCGTTAGTGGTTCCCATATTGATTGACCTTCCGCCCCTGACCTAGGAAGGAGGCGCGTGGGTGTGAACGCCCCGACCCTCATTCAAGGAAGGCGCCCCCCATGAAGAACCGGGCCCCTGCCCCTTCCCCCGTGGGGGAGGACCCTCCTTGGCCCCAGCACCTGCTGGTTTCTCACGGAGACGAGGGGCTCACCATCCTGATGGGGCAGGACCTGGCTTACTGCGCCCCTGTAGGGGGCCAGATCTATACCATGGAGGCGGGCTCTCACGGCCCCCTCAGCCCGGGTTCTCCGCCTCCCACGCTGGCCCCGCTCCTCCCAGTCAATCTGAGCATCCTCACCTCCTCGCAGACCATCATGATCTCCACCACGCCCCCTGATGGCGGAGAGGCCCCCTCCCAGGGCCTACCGGACCCCAGGGGGCCCGAGGGGGGCCTAACTACGTCTAGAACGCCGTCTTCGTCACCAGAAACGGTAGGGTGCCTCTCCGGTTGGCACTCGCACGTGGCACCGCCGCAACGGCTCCTTCCCCCTTCCCCCCTCGGCATGGCACCAACACCTTGGTCACGCCGGTACAATGTATTTAGTACACACACACACACACACTCATGTGTGTGCTTAATATCGCACAAAGATACTCCCACACATTTGCACATAAACCGATTGTAGAGAAAGAGGAAAGCATGTCGTAATGCACAGCGAGGGGTAGCCCCCTCTCCTCCTCCTCCTCTTCTTCCTCCTTCTCTTCATCCTCTTCCTTCTCCTCCTCTTCCTCCTCTTCCTCCCTTCCTTCTTCTCCTCCTCTTCCTCTTTCTCCTTCTCCTCTTCCTCTTCCTCCCCTTCCTTCTCCTTCTCCTCTTCCTCCTCTTCCTTCTCTTCTCCTCCTCCTCCTCCTCCTCCTCCTCCTCCTCTACCTCCTCTTCCTCTTCCTCCTCTTCCTCCCTTCCTTCTTCTCCTTCTCCTCCCTCCTCCTCTTCCTCCTTCTCCTTCTCCTCTTGCTCTTTGTCCTTTTCCTTCTCTTCCTTCTCCTCCTCCTCCTCCTCCTCCTCCTCTACCTCCTCTTCCTCTTCCTCCTCTTCCTCCCTTCCTTCTTCTCCTCCTCTTCCTCTTTCTCCTTCTCCTCTTCCTCTTCCTCCTCTTCCTTCTCCTTCTCCTCTTCCTCCTCTTCCTTCTCTTCCTCCTACTCCTCCTCCTCCTCCTCCTCTACCTCCTCTTCCTCTTCCTCCTCTTCCTCCCTTCCTTCTTCTCCTTCTCCTCCCTCCTCCTCTTCCTCCTTCTCCTTCTCCTCTTGCTCTTTGTCCTTTTTCCTTCTCTTCCTTCTCCTCTTCCTTCTCCTCCTCCTCCTCCTTCTCCCTCTTCCTCCCTCTTCTCCCTCCTCTCCTCTTTCCTCCTTCTCCTCTTCCTCTTACTCCTCTTCCTTCTCCTTCTCCTCTTCCTCCTCTTCCTTCTTTCCTCCTACTCCTCCTCCTCCTCCTCCTCTACCTCCTCTTCCTCTTCCTCCTCTTCCTCCCTTCCTTCTTCTCCTTCTCCTCCCTCCTCCTCTTCCTCCTTCTCCTTCTTCTCTTGCTCTTTGTCCTTTTCCTTCTCTTCCTTCTCCTCCTCCTTTTCTCCTCCTCCTCCTTCTCCCTTTTAATGTACTCAGTGTCCAATTTCATGTAAAGAGTCGTCTAGAAACGGCTTTGCGTTCGTACAGATGGCACATCTTCACATCTTCACCTCTATTTCAGATACCTTTCACGATATCTGTAATCTTTAAGATGTTCCTAATATTAACCTTAGAGTCCCCCTTTAAATTCCTAAGTCAAAATTTAGTTCGCGTATCTACAGCAGAAATCCATTTCTACATAAAAGGCCCTTTTGGTTTCGATGGGTGAGACCGGTAGTCTTAGACGCGACTCAACATATAGGGCCGATATCCTGAACCATCCCTTCGACCCATGGTTTACAATAGATCCTTTGGATAACCCTGTAGAAGCACTAATAAATGAAGCACCAACACCAAATGAAAAAAAATGTCCTAAGGACCCGACGTAGTGTAGTATCGTCCTTTAAAATAATCCAATTTGAAGCCTATTTGTAGGGAATATATACTTTTATTATTTTCTTATCTAACAATAAATTACCAATACAGTACCGCCCCCCCCCCAAAAAAAAAAATCAGAAAAGCTGTATTTCTATCAAAGCATCTTCCATAACTTTGGCCAAAGAAGATTCATGGTATAGGTACTGGTAAAGGGTTTTCAAATTTGAATCATAAATCAATAAAACGAAAGTTATCAACTGATAACCAATTTACTAGAAAAATTGAAGTTTCTCAGAAGATGTGAACGATAGGAGGAACAACGTTCTATTGGAATATAACGATTTAATTATCGGTGGAAAACATTTGTTCAGGTTATATGTAATTGATATTAGTGTGGCGTTGTTTATTTTCAATGATACTTTGGTATTTGCCCACAGGAATGACCCAAGTGTTGACACTATTGGGCAGTAAACTTGCTCCATTCATCTTGAAGAATTTCTCAAGAGTTCTTTAACTGTTTCCGGATTCCTTGCTTTTGATCTCTTTCCGAGTGTGTTCCAAACATCTCAATGAGATTCAGATTCAAACGCTGTCTCAGCCAGTTCATAAATGTGATGTGGTCGATATCCATGAAGATCTTCAACTGGACCATTAGCAGGGGGCGTTATCCTGCATGGAAATTGCAGTTTGGACCATCCGCCGAACTTTACACTCATTTTAGTGCGATTGAGAAGCATTTCGTCTGCTCTAATACGGATCGAATAATCTTCCTGCCATCGGATCTCAACAAATTGAACTTAGAATCGTCACTGAAGTTGACTTGGCTCCATTGTGCCTCCTTCCATGTAACGTGATGAGCGGCGAATGCAAGACAAGCATTCTTGTTGTTCGGACTGTTCCTGACCGTAGGTGTGCGAATGCGAAGATTGCCTTCCTCCAGCCAACGTAAGTTGGTCTGACTAAAGACATTGATGACCAAAACCTCACTGATCTCTCTAGAAACAGCTGCAGTCTTCTCGAAATGATTCTTCTTCACAATTCGGCTAATGGCTAAGGTCTTCCATTTTTTTAGTTCTTCCTCTACCTACCGGTTGATTAGCCTGTCTTACATAAACCTGTTTTGTCAAAGTTGATAGAATATAATGGATTACACTTTTGGAGCGCTTGACAGTCTCTACAATGGCTCCAATTGAAAGATCATCATGGTGGTGCAGCTTTATGAGCAGTTCCTTGACAGAACAACGCGTGGCAGATTTCTAGGGCGTGTTACCTGGACGAGAGCTGGCAAGAAAATAACCTAAGGTACACGAAATTGAACTGGCTAATTGCTCCGCAAACGGTGTTCGATTCTCTCTAAGAGAAACCTAAACGTTCGGATCATTTTTGACACTTCAATTTTTTTCTAGGAAATTGTTTATTTGGTAATAATTTTCGTTTTATTCATACAAATTTACATAATATTTACCCCTACGTTTTTTATTCCAGTAGATTATTGTATACCAATTTTTGAAACCTTGACTTTTCTCTTGCAAAAGTTCTGGAAGATGTCATAGAAATACAGTCCTTCTAATCTTTTTTGTTCATTTCAATACGGTTAAGTAAGGTAATAAACTGTCTTAATCCGCTAGCAAAGTCTCCTGTAGTTCCTCAAACCTCCTCAGGAGCACCACCCATACGACTAGGTTACCATCCATTTCTCTCTTAAAAAAAAAGAGAAATAGACTGTGGTCTTGTAGTGAAAGACAAACTCGCAATGAATCTAATTAATATGTATTGTTTTTGTTATCAAAGTGGATTCGGCGGATGTGAGTTAAACGGTTAGATTCAAAAGATGGCGCAGGATCGGTCGGAGTGGCACAGATACACGAATGAAAATAATTTCATTTTAAGGAAGAAAATTCATAAATTTAATTATTATTTTTTTTGGCTAAGTCATTATTATTATTAACATTATTACTATCATTATCGTTATTAGTATTATTTTTACTATTATTCTTAGTACTTAAAACTTGCCATCATTTTTAGGGCATGAGTCAGCACTTAAGTAAAATCCGCGGAATGGAGGGAGGGGGGGGTAGGAAGAGCAACATCCTTGCTACAACTGAAGCCTAATGGAGCACCACACCCCTTCGCCCCCAGTACTCCAAAAGAAATTGTTGCCCTCTCTTTAGTCATCTTTTGGCCCTCTTTTAAATCTCCCAGTATATTTTCTGCGATATTTAGACCCAGCAAAGGGTGAAGGAGGGCGCTAAACGTTAAAAAAATGTAAAAGAATTCTATTTTCCAACAACTCTTTATCTTCGGGCGGTGTGCGGATCGCACATTTTGAGCCAATAAACGTGTTCACATCCTCGGGCGAAATTTGACAGTGATATCTGAATTTATCGGATAAACTAGCATAGGTACTCAGCGTTGCCGGAGATAAAAAGTCCTGTCACAAATAAATAGATACAAATTGTTTAAAATTCTTATATTGTGGCACAAAACATATCTTTACTTGCTCATTATTATTATTATTTGTGGTGTGAAGGCAGATTCAGAAGAAGTGCGGACTCTCCCTATAATATAATATCATGTAACATCATATGCTATCATATAATATCATACAATATCATATACAGTGGCGGCAACAAAAAAAGTGACATTGAATATTGGCAACAGAAATCGATACACAAAATCGCTTTTACTATTTTACTTGCCAACAATCCAATGAAAATGTGCGGAGCTTATGCCGCAAGTGGACGACTCTCCTGGGCTAAGACAACAGAACTGCGCTCTATTGGAACTCAGTGTCTCGTTTGAGCTCGTACAACGAGGTTTTAGTATATGGCACTCCAGCGTGCTGATTATCTGCATTCGTGCCTACATTTGACGTGCTATAACTTCTGTGCAAGTGGATACAATGGGGGTGGAAAAAGCTTTCTATGACAGAGAAAAGCCGTGCCTTGACCCTATTAGAGCAGGAAAAGTCTTTTATTGATGTAGCAGCAGATTTAGTAACCTCAAAAATACGATTCATCGCCTAAAACGTGCAGCTGAGTTATTGCCACCAGGTACCATACCAAAGAGGAAGGAGGGCATTGGTGCAGCTAGGAAGACATCTCCAAGGACTGATAATATCCTAAGGCGTAAAGTAATGTCAGACCCTTCTGTAACCTCCGCTTCAATCAAGAAAAAACACCCAGACCTCCTCCAGAACGTTGCCCTCAGGACCATCAGTCATCGCTTACAGAAGGACTTAGGCCTACCGTCTCGCCGCGCTGCCAAGAAGCCACTTCTTACCAAGGCTATGAAGATGAAAAGGCTCAATTTTTGCAAGACCTATAAACATTGGACAGCTGCCCATTGGAAGAAGGTCATGTTCAGTGATGAGAGCACCTTTAGGCTGGTCAGAGGAGAGTCAAAGATCGTGCGTCGTCCCAGCACTGTGTCTCGGGATGACCCGAAATATACCGTGAAAACTGTGAAGCACCCTGATAGTGTGATGGTGTGGGGTGCCTTTAGTGGAAAAAAGGGCAGAGGAGGTCTGTACTTCCTTGCCAAGAATGTAGCCATGAGGGGGACTAACTATCTTGAAGTTTTGAGGCAGCACATGCTGCCATTTTGGGAAATTCATCAGTGTGAATTTTTCATGTATGATGGTGCCCCTGCTCACAGGTCCCAGTTAGTAAAAAGGTTCTTCAATGATAATAATATTAGTGTTTTGGAGTGGCCTGGTAATTTCCTGGACCTAAATCCTATTGAGAATGCTTGGAATCTGATGAAACCCAAAGTTCAAGAGACAGCACCCGGCAGCATCAAGGACCTGATAGAATCACTGAAGCAGATCTGGGTTACGATCGACCCCACCTACTTCGCAAACCTCACTGAATCAATGCCCAATCGACTCAGGATGGTCATCAAGTGCAAGGGCAACATGACCAAGTAATAACTTCCATGAAATATTCATAATAAAATATGTAAGTTACATTTTTCTGTTTTATTTTCCCCGAATTGTCACATGTCACTTTTTTTGTTGCCGCCACTGTAATATAAATATAATTCCATATAATACCATATAATATACTTACAGGAGTAAACGTTTCACCGTGTGCGCCCGGCAGTTTACATGTAAGCCTTAATGACCGGTAGTTATGAGCGATCAGCGTTGTGGCGCTAGGAACAATTCGAGCGTCTTACAGATACAGATGATATTATATGATAGGGAGAGTCCGCATCTCACCTTAATTTATCCTAATCCCACAAATAATAATAATAATAATCAGCTTGAATGACCGTTAGTTATGAGCGAAAAATACTGTGTGCGCAGGCGCGGATCGAGCGTTTTATAGACAGAAATACAAAATATAAACTTGGGGTGAATCGAGTGAACGATTTGTGATTGCTTTAATATCATCGTCATTGAATAGGGAAAAAATGTCCATTGTTTTGTGTGTGTGTTTAATTTTCATGAAATTTTATAAAAAATATTTAGAATCCTTAATTAAAGAAGATATTGTCAACCATAAGCCGTAATTTGGTGTGGAACAGTCAATCAACTGTAATCTTTCCACCGAATGATTCAAGAATTTTGAGAGTTGTAAATTAGTTGATTTTTGAGAAAACGTTTAGCACAGAAGCGATTAAACTGTATAAAGGGGAATTAAAGAAAAAGGAATATAAAAAAAACTGTAATTTATTGCACTGTACCGGCTTGAATATGTTACGGAGTACTTCAGACGCGTATTTTAGTGTGCTACACTTAGCTAATACTCGTAAAGATATTAGGAAGAAACATGAGCACAATTCCTCAATGGACATCACAATTTAAATATCTAATAGAAAAAATATATATAATCTTAAATTAATAACATTTTGGTATAAAATATGACGTCATTCACCCTCAACGATTATTTGTGGGTCACTGAAGATTCGCGTTGCAAGGCTCGTATATATATATATATACCATCTAAGGACGTTCAAAAGACAATGGGTACGAAGTATAGAGATTTGTCTTATGTGTAAATTTACGGTGCGGATTGAAAGAAAGGAATTTCTAAATAATTGGCCTAGAAACCAAGATGTCTACTGAAACGTGTTGTGTTCTGTTGCCCTCCAAAATATCGAAAAAGAAAGATATAATGGCAGTGTATGACACAAATTCATATTTTCTAAGTACATACGAATGCATAAGAAAACTAACCAAGTGATAGACGTGAAGCTGCATCTTACTTGATTAGTCAACGAATGGCGTCCTAATTCGACTTGACTTTGGTCGTTCGCAGCAAAACAACCCGCTGTTTTAATCCTACCTTTCCCCTACTGAGACAGCAATCAGGTTTGAGGTAAACGGGATGGAATTACTACATAATAGTACATCATATAATAATACTACAAGATGTCCCTAAAGTTTCCGTACATATAAGAAAATGAGAAACCCAGAAATTTCTAAAGATGAAAATTAAGAGTTCAGGGGTCGATGAATATTGCAGACTATACCTGAAGACCATATGGGCAATCCAACAATCTGGCATCTGTTGCCTCCCTTTTAGAAACTATTAACCATGTATTGAGACTTTGCGGACATCAAATTGATAACTAGCCTGAACCACAATCAAATAGTTAGCAGAGGTCGAAATCACATGAAGATTGAAGGCCTGGAATTTAGATTTGCCGACATAACTAACGGGAAACTAATCCAAGGTCTTAAACTACCGAACGCTGTCGTCGTGTTAAAATTGAACGTTTACTGAGCGATTATTTGCCGCATATATTCTGGAATCTAAAGAATGACCAAAGAGTTTCTGCCGAGTATACCGGGTATTGCAAAAGTCGTCTTACACTAGTTACGACGCCCTCAACAAAGGGTACATTGATAGTTTTTTGATGCAGTTAGACAAGTTTTTATTATTGTAACATATAAATATGTGTTTCAATTATAATATTAATCAATGTGATGAGCACTCGCTCCAGGCGAGACCTGAAGGCCGCGCACAGTGTGACGACGAAGTCCTTCCTCATACTCCCCCCAAACAGTTGATGGAGGGCAAGATGACCTTGTAGGTCTTGCCTTCTGCATGAGCCCACGCGCTGCAGTCGAGGGGTTTGAGGTCGGGCGACTAGGCGACCAAAAGTCCTTCGACCAGATGTTCATGTTCAACCCCAACCATTCTTGCACGGTTTTGGCCGTGTGGGCCGGGGCAACGTCTTGCTGAAAGACGTACTCCGCCTTCTCCATGATCTTTCTCACCCAGAGTAGGACCTTCGTAGCCAAGATGTCCATGTAATCGACCGCAGTGAGCCTGTATCTGGCCGCGAACAACACCGGCGTCATCTTTTCGTCATCTACGACACAGAGTATCATCACGAACGACCGGGTGCTTGGTAGTGGAACTCGGAGACCTCCTGGCGCAAGCCTACCACGCGGTCGTTCTGCTGGTTGATGACCTGATCGATAGTGAAGGGGTTTTTTATCAGGAAGAAATGAGAAGTCAATTGCCACGACTCATCAAATCGTGGAGAATGCGAAGACAGCGCTTCCGACGTTGTTCTCGCATACGGTCGCATCTTAAGCTCTTATCACCCTCTTTCTTGACAGCCCTGGACAACATGACCACCGAAATGTTCTTCGTGAGCGCAGTTATTTTTAACTTCGGAGCACTTTCAAAGGGTTTTTTTTTTTACAGCCAAACGGTTAATAACTTGAGGTCTGCCTGAACGAGGTCAATCTTTGGGGGTCTTCCCCGTTCTTGAGTCTTTGTGAACGGTCGTCCGGCTTATGTTGAGCAGCTTGGCGATATCGGAATTCTAGTGGCCCGCGCGCAGGAGAGCAGAGATCTTGATTATTTTCACTTCCATTTCGACACAGCTGCACACAATGAAAAAGACGTTTTAATGACACGTGTTGGAAAAGTAAAACTTTAAGTTTATTGGACGTAACTTTTACTACCACGCACGTAAGCCTTTCGAAAGGTAAAAAAAAAAAAAAACAAGGGTCACCAAACTTTTGAAAAACCCGGTTTATGGTTAAATCAAAAGATTGCTGTATTTCAGAACCTCCCTCCTTCCCCAGTATTCCGTTTCTTG
Source organism: Ceratothoa steindachneri (assembly GCA_963969495.1). Taxonomy (NCBI): domain Eukaryota; kingdom Metazoa; phylum Arthropoda; class Malacostraca; order Isopoda; family Cymothoidae; genus Ceratothoa; species Ceratothoa steindachneri. Next base: position 72,329,792 of record OZ018333.1, on the reverse strand, counting down.
ACTCACTTTCTCTGACATCATAGTAGTCGCCTTGGCAACGCGCCATTTCGTCTCAAGTATATATACGCCCGTCAAAATATTGATGTATCGTGGAAATCTAACCGAAATATTACGTTTGTTGACTCGCCATCGGGCCTAGAGTCACTACTGACTCAAAGAAAACAAAAGCCATCTGTTGTCAAGTTTGTTCGAATAAAAGGGTTGTTTTAAGTAGTTAACAAAATAATTGAGCCAAAATTATAGTTATAATAAACTATCGATACATCGACTAGGATGAATCCAAAAAGATTGCGATACATTTAATATAAGTTTTGGGACATTATTGAGGTACCACATGTGACCAAAATCTTAATCACAAATGGAAGGAGTAAAAAAAAAAAATCGTGACGTCACTCATAGTTTTAACTCTTAGATAAGACTTCTCACTATACAATAGGAGTAAATTATCGGAAACTATCGATGTACCACTTATGTGCTAATAGATCCAAAGGGTTAAATTTCCAGTGAATCGGATTGTCCTCCAATGGTCTGTGTGGTCTTTGTCACAGTTATCGAATTGCATACAATATATTTTAAGTATTTCCACAACTCAATAAAAAAGCAGGGTTTTTTTAAAGAATTATATTGTAAAATTAAAAATAAAACTAATAATAATAATTGTATAATTTTATAAAAAAATTAATCATAATATTGAAATTGCTCATTAATAATTAAAAAAAAATTAAGTGTCCCAAAAACGGGACATGGAGTATATTGGGAGTAAAATTTCGCAGATTCATTTTGGTTAGCTATCAAAAATAGGGAAAAGGAAACGTCAATCCGATTTTTTTTTTTGCTTGAAATTATTTAGGATAATCTAGGTATGTAAGATTGTGCAGATATCTATCAAGTTATTTCGGATAATCCAGATATCTCTGATTGTGAAGATATCTTTCAAATTATTTCGGATAATCCAGTTATCTAAGATTCCCAAAAAAGTGTCCCAAAAACGGGACATGGAGTATATTGGGAGTAAAATTTCGCAGATTCATTTTGGTTAGCTATCAAAAATAGGGAAAAGGAAACGTCAATCCGATTTTTTTTTTTGCTTGAAATTATTTAGGATAATCTAGGTATGTAAGATTGTGCAGATATCTATCAAGTTATTTCGGATAATCCAGATATCTCTGATTGTGAAGATATCTTTCAAATTATTTCGGATAATCCAGTTATCTAAGATTGTGAAGATATATATCAAGTTATTTCGGATAATCCCAATATCTAGGATTGTGAAGCTATCTATCAAGTTATTTCGGATAATCCAACTATCTGAGATTGTGCAGATATCACCTATAAAGTTATTTCGGATAATCTAGTTATCTAAGATTTTGAAGATATCCTTCAAGTAATTTGGGATAATCCAGGTATCTAAGATTGTGCAGATATCTTTGTATCCGAGATATCTTGAATCACAGATATGCTCGACATTGTGGATATTTTAGATGTATCAGAATTTCTCACTATCCAAGACTCTAGCAGTGATGAACGGCTGTCATAATATCATATTGAACCTCCATCTCTTATAACGTTTTTCATCTCACTCCATCTTGTGTTACGTCATCTGACTCCAGATTATTTCAGTTCACGTCATCTCACTGCACCCCACACTATTAAACATTAATTAATTTCCCCTCATCCAATGGCATTTTAACCTCCTCTCTTTACTTTCACGCCTGTCTCAGTTTTCTCCCTGCGTCATTCTCTCATCCTACTCCACCTCACTTTTCCACTTTACACTATTCATTTCACTCCACTTTCCGAATCAATAAGTCGTCTTCCATGTCACCTGAAAAGTAGCTGCGCGCACGCAGGCTTAAATGTGGGTGCGTGTGGGTATCTGCGGTGTGGGGTAGGGATGAAAGGGGGTGAATGTGAGGAAGAGTTGGTCATCCAAGTCACTGCTCGAATCCGCTCATTATGGCGAATCGGTGCACCGCAAAGAGCCCCAGGTAGTCTATTATTCTGAATATGACCCACGGAAACTACACTAGGTCACCTAGTACTCGTTTCGGGGTAAATAGGGTGCCTAGTACTGCTAGATTTAAGTCTTATAGTAGTGGTAGACTAGAGCGCCGAGTAACGATAAGTCCTGGTCTCCTAATACTCTCACCGGAGTTACTAGTGCGCCCATTATTGTTAAATTTCGGTCTCCTAGTACTCGCCCCAAGCTATCGATCACTTTTTATTACTAGATCTAGGTCTCCTATTACTTGTCCAAGAGGGGTGAGTCGATCACCTGTTACTGCTTAATCTGGACCTCCTAGTACTCGCCTTGGAGTCATTAGAGTGATGTGTACTTCTAGGTCCTGGTCTTAGATTAAATTATTCCGGAATTTTAAAGGCACCAGGTCTTGTTAGGTCTAGGTCTCCTACTATTTACCCTGGAGTAGACTAGGGCTTCCTCCTGGTATTCTGATAACCTAACGTGTTCCATCCCCTCTTCCGACAGGCGTCTCTGCTGCACTCGAGCGTGGGCGAGGCGCTGACCGCCTCCTACGGCCTCCCGCCCTTCGGGGAGGATTCCCTCGGGGTCCCCGTGTCGGATGAACTCAAACTTAGCCAGGTCTTCTCAGGGCCTCCCCCGGGGCATGAGACCCCCCAGCCCCAGTACCCGGCGGAACCAGGGAGCGAGCCCTCGTTCGGTGATGTGTTCCCGCAGGAGTACATCCTGCCGACGCAGTCTCCCCTTGAGGACCTCAAGCCGGTAATCAGCCAATCCCAGGGAGCTGGTACGCCTCCCCCAGGGTCCCCCAGCCTCACGCTGCCCAGCTTCCAGGAGACCTACTCACCCCGCTACAGGGCCATAGGTACTGAGGTGTTCACCTTCAAGACGGACGATACCCGAGCCCCCCAGGGGAGTCCGGTCGAGTGCTACCCCCATCCTCCCCCAGCCCACCAGGCCTTCCACCCCTCCTCGCAACAGCAGCACCAACAGCAGCAGCAGCAACTTCAGCCTCCCCAGGTGCAGCAGCCTCAATCTCAACAGCAACAGCCCCCCGCCCCCTCGCAGCACACTCAGCCCCAACAACCTCCTTTCGAGTCCTACCCCAGTACTTCCCACTCCCCGCAGGTATACTCGCGAGTGGGGCCCTTTGGTCCCCCACCCAACGGCTCCGGGGCGTCGCACGCCTTCTCCAGCGCCAGCAAGGGCTACAGCCCTGCCGCCCCTGGCGGGGAGTTCTTTTCCCCTGCCAGCCCCTTCGAGCACGCGCCATCCCTGCACTCCGACCACTACATGCGTCCCTCCACCTCCACCCACCATTACACCGACATGCCCGCCCCTGCGCCTCCACCCATGTCGTTCATGGGTCCGCGGAAGGCCCCCCAGGGGGACCCTCTTGACCCGGCCCTCATGCGTCTCCACGGGGGGACGGTGCGCGGCAGCGACCCGAAGCCGCAGTCGCCGTCGCAGTTGTGTGCCGTGTGCGGGGACACGGCGGCCTGCCAGCACTACGGGGTGCGCACCTGCGAGGGTTGCAAAGGGTTCTTCAAGAGAACGGTGCAGAAGAACGCCAAGTACGTGTGCCTGGCGGACAAGAACTGCCCGGTGGACAAACGGCGCCGAAACCGCTGCCAATTCTGCCGGTTCCAGAAATGCCTGGCTGTCGGCATGGTCAAGGAGGTGGTGAGGACGGACAACTTGAAAGGACGCCGGGGTAGGCTCCCCTCCAAACCCAAGAGCCCCCAGGAGTCACCTCCGTCCCCACCTGTCTCCCTTATCACCGCCCTGGTCCGCGCCCACGTGGACACGACCCCGGAGGTAGCTAACCTCAACTACTCGCAATACAAGGAGCCGTCCGGGGGTGCGAGCCCTCCTTCCAAGGCGGAGCAGGTGCAGCAGTTCTACCACCTGGTCACCACCAGCATTGAGGTTATCCACCACTTCGCGGAGAAGATCCCAGGTTTCAACGACCTTACCAAGGAGGACCAAGACTTCCTCTTCCAGTCCGCGTCGCTGGAGCTCTTCGTTCTCCGGCTCGCCTACAGGATGATGTGAGTAGTGCACCCCCACCCCCACCCCCACAATAAAGTGACTGTCTTCTCTTCCTCTTCTCCTATTCATATCTTCTCCCATTTTTCTTCTTCCCCTCCCTTTTCTTCTCTTCGTCCTCCCACTCGCCTATAGGATGATATAGTGGCGCTCTCCATCGCCGCGCGAGGATTCGATTTCTTATCCCCTCCTCCTACTCCTCCCCCCCCCCCATTCTACTTCCTCTACTGCTTCTTTTTATTCTTCTCTTCATCCTAAGCCCCTCTTCATCCCCACTCGTGTTCCCCCTCTTGACACATCCTCCCGTTCCCCGCAGGAACAGTCCGGAGGACCCTAAGCTGGTCTTCGACAACGGCAAAGTCCTCCATCGGTCCCAGTGCGAGAGGTCCTTCGGGGACTGGCTCCAGGGCATCGTCGACTTCGCGACCTCCCTCAAGGTCATGGACCTCGATCTCTCTGCCTTCGCTTGCCTCTCCGCTCTCACCCTCATCAGTGGTACGTCGCTCAATTCTTTGTCTCTCTCATTCTACTTCTCACCCCCTTTGTCATGCTGCAAGGGTACTTTGGACTTCTCTGTTAACACGCAGGGTTTCAGTGTGCTTCCCCAATGTCAAGTTGCAGGGGGTTCAGTGTACTTCTGCCTTGTTAAGTTTCAGGGGTTTCAGTGTGCTTCTCTAATGTCAAGTTGCACTGGTTTCACTGTACTTCTCCCTTGTCAAGTTGCAGGGGTTTCAGTGTGCTTCTCCAATGTTAAGTTGCAGGGGTTTCAGTGGACTTATCTCTTATCAAGTTGCAGGGGTTTCAGTGTGCTTCTACGATGTCAAGTTGCAGAGGTTTCAGTGTAATTCTACCTTGTCAAGTTGCAGAGGTTTCAGTGTGCTTCTCCAATTTCAAGTTCAGGAGTTTCGGTGTAATTTTCCCTTATCAAGTTGCAGGGGTTTCAGTGTGCTTTTCCAATGTCAAGTTGCAGGGGTTTTAGTGTACTTCTCCCTTGTAAAGTTAAGGGGTTTCAGTGTACTTCTCCCTTGTCAAGTTGCAGGGATTTCAGTGTGCTTCTCCAATGTCAAGTTGCAGGGTTTTCAGTGTAGTTCTCCCTTGTCTAGTTGCAGGGATTTCAGTGTGCTTCTCCAATGTCAAGTTGCAGGGTTTTCAGTGTAGTTCTCCCTTGTCAAGTTGCAGGGATTTCAGTGTGCTTCTCCAATGTCAAGTTGCAGGGTTTTCAGTGTAGTTCTCCCTTGTCTAGTTGCTGGGGTTTGGGTGTGCTTCTCCAATGTCATGTTGCAAGGGTTTTAGTGTACTTCTCCCCTGTCAAGTTAAAGGGGTTTCAGTGTGCTTCTTCAATGTCAATTTGCAGGAGTTTTAGTGTACTTCTCCCTTGTCAAGTTTCAGGGGTATTTGGGGTTTCTCTGTTAACACACAGGTGTTTCAGTGTACTTTTCCCGGATAAAATTGCAGGAGTTTCAGTGTACTTCTCCCTTGTCAAGTCTCAGTGGTTTCAGTGTACTTCTCCCCTGTCAAGGTGCAAGGGTTTCTGTGTACCTCTCCCTTGGCAAGTTGTAGGGTTTATTCTTTCTTATTTTTTACGCTAGAGGTAGCTACTTTATTCTTCTATGCTAAGTTACATTCGTTATTTTATTCTTCTTAGTCAACTTTCAGGGGTTAATTTGTCCTATTTTGTTTAGTTAGGAAGGTTACTTTGTACTTCTTTGTTAGGTAACATGGGCTACTTTGCTCTTATACGTTAATTTGCATGGGGTAATTTCTTCTTTGTCAACTTGCGTGCGTTAGTTTGTTCTTTTTTTGTTAAGTTACATGGCAATTTTTTTTCCTCTTCGTTAAGTTAAGGGCCTTACTTTGTTCTGCCTTGTTATGTTGCATTGGTTTGCAGCGGTTACTTTGTTCTTCTTTGTTAATCCACTAGGGCTACATTATTATTCTTATTTGTTACTTTGGTTACTTTCTTATTTGCAGTGGTTACTTTATGCTTCTTTGTTAAGTTAAAGGGGTTACTTTGTCCTTTATTGTAAACTTAATAAAGGGCCTACATTTTTCTTCTTTTTTAAGTTTTAGAGATAACTTTATTTTACGCTTTAAGTTACAATGGTTACTTTTTTTCTTATTTGTTAAGACAAGATGGTCACTTTGTACTTGATAAGTTTGAGGTGTCACTTTGTCAAGTTAGATTAGTTGTTTGTTCTCCTTTCTTAAGTTACATCGGTTACCTTGTTCTTCTTTGTCAAGTTACAATGGTTAGTTTGTTTATCTTTGTTAAGTTACATTGGTTAATTTGTTCTTCTTTCTTAATCTTCAGTGCTTAATATGTTCATCTTTGTTAAATTACATTTGTTACTTTGTTCATATTTAAGTTATAGGAGTTACTCTGTTCTTATTTGTATTTTACAGGGGATGCTTTGTTCTTTTTAAGTTGCAGGAGTTAATTTATTCATCTTTGTTAAGTTACAGGATATCTTTATTCTTATGTGCTAAGTAAGAAGGAATACTTTGTTCTTATATGTTAAATTACAAGGGTTACTTTCTTCCTATATGCTAAACCAGAAGGGTTACCTTGTTCTTGTGTATTACGTCACAAAGGGTTACTATGTTCTTATATGTTAAGCCATAAGAGTGACTTTGTTATAATATGTTAAATTACAAGGGTTAATTTGTTCCTATATGTTAAATCACAAGGGTTAATTTGTTCCTATATGTTAAATCACAAGGGTTAATTTGTTCCTATATGTTAAATCACAAGGGTTAATTTGTTCATATATGTTAAATCACAAGGGTTAATTTGTTCCTATATGTTAAACCACAAGGGGTTAATTTGTTCTTATATGTTACACCACAAGGGTTAATTTTTTCCTATATGTTAAATCACAAGGGTTAATTTGTTCCTATATGTTAAATCACAACGGTTAATTTGTTCCTATATGTTAAATCACAAGGGGATAATTTTTTCCTATACGTTAAATCACAAGGGTTAATTTGTTCCTAAATGTTAAACCACAAGGGGTTAATTTGTTCCTATATGTTAAACCACAAGGGTTAATTTGTTCCTATATGTTAAACCACAAGGGTTAATTTGTTCCTATATGTTAAACCACAAGGGTTAATTTGTTCCTATATGTTAAACTACAAAGGGTTAATTTGTTCCTATATGTTAAACCACAAGGGATTAATTTGTTCCTATATGTTAAACCCCAAGGGGTTAATTTGTTCCTATATGTTAAACCACAAGGGATTAATTTGTTCCTATATGTTAAACCCCAAGGGGTTAATTTGTTCCTATATGTTAAATCACAAGGGTTAGCTTGTTCATATTTATTAAGTCATAAGTGTTACTTTGTTTTATGCGTTAAGTCACAAGAGTTACTTTGCTCTTATATGTTGTTATAATGGTTACTTTATTCTTCTTCGTTAGGTTACAGAGGTTGCTTTGTTATTCTTTGGTAATTTACAGGCATTAATTTGTTCCTTTTTATCTAGTTACAATAGTTACTTTGTTCTGTTCTGTTAAGTTAAAACGACTTTTTGGTTCTTTTTCTTTATGTTAGATTGGTTACTTTGTACGTAGAGGTCAGGTTACAGGGTTACATTGTCCTTATTCTTTCTAAATTTACACGAGGTTCTTTGTGCTGCGTCGATAAGTTGCAGGGGTTACTTTTCAAGGCACAGTAGTTACAGTGTTCTTTTTTAAGTTGCATTGATTACTTTGTTCTTCTTTGTCAAGTTACATTGGTTCCTTTGTTATTCTTTGTCAACTTTCAGTTGTTACTTTATTCTTCTTAGTTAGGTTATGGTAGTTACTTTGTTTTCTTTCGTTAAGTTACAGGGTTACTTTTTTCTTTTTTGTCAAGTTACAAGGGTTACTTGGTTCTTATGTGTAAGTCCCAAGGGTTACTTTGTTGTTCTTCGTTAAGTTACACGGGTTACTTTGTTCTTCGTTATGTTACAGGAGCTTCTTGGTTCTTATTCGTTAAGTTACACGTGTTAATTTGTTCTTCGTTATGTTACAGGGGCTTCTTTGTTCTTCTTCTTTAAGTTACACGTCTTACTTTGTTCTTCGTTATGTTACAGGGGCTTATTTGTTCTTATTTTTTATGTTATACGTCTTACTTTGTTCTTCGTTATGTTACAGGAGCTTCTTTGTTCTTCTTCTTTAAGTTACACGTCTTACTTTGTTCTTCGTTATGTTACAGGGGCTTATTTGTTCTTCTTCTTTAAGTTATACGTCTTACTTTGTTCTTCGTTATGTTACAGGAGCTTCTTTGTTCTTCTTCTTTAAGTTACACGTCTTACTTTGTTCTTCGTTATGTTACAGGAGCTTCTTTGTTCTTCTTCTTTAAGTTACACGTCTTACTTTGTTCTTCGTTATGTTACAGGGGCTTATTTGTTCTTATTTTTTATGTTATACGTCTTACTTTGTTCTTCGTTATGTTACAGGAGCTTCTTTGTTCTTCTTCTTTAAGTTACACGTCTTACTTTGTTCTTCGTTATGTTACAGGGGCTTATTTGTTCTTCTTCTTTAAGTTATAGGGGTTACTTTGTTCTTCGTTGTTACATGGGCTTCTTTGTTGTTCTTCTTTAACTTAGAAGGCTGCATATCTCTCCTAATGGGTGGTAGTCTTGATGAATCCGGTTACTCACGATGTGAGTAGAAAGTGTGTGAAATGTGTTGACTAAATGTAATGAAGTCATGAGGGAGGCGATAGTGAATGTGTTTGAAAGATTGAAATTGCAGGTGTTTTCACTAGCCGAGACGAACAAGAAGGAGAATGAATCTTTGATTCGTGTGAGGTGGAGTGAATGAAGTGCTCTAATTTGAGAAAGATGTGTAGAATAAACGAAAATGAGTGTGCTGATGTCCAGAAAGTTTGAAGACTAGGTAAAATAGCTGAAGCGTGGCTGTGAGTGTACGTGCTAGTGTGTGTAGATAGAGGGAAGTAGGAAAAGTGGCGAAGAAAAAATTAATATCGTAGGCGAGTTTAGAACAGACTCCGGCGTCGCTGAACTACTGCTAGTTAGCGGCGAATCCACTGCGCCATCTTGAGTCTCAAAAAACGACTAATTCAAGCGAAGCTTTTGAGCCGCTCGCCTCCACTTTTCACACGCTACAGTTGGTTCCTACTCAGGGATGATCCTCGATTCGGAAAACAGAATTATTAGCTTCGTGTGAGGGAGGGATGTTAATTCGAATAGCCTTCGTTCACATCATTCACACCTTGGGAGAAGATGTTTACAATGATGACTATGATGTTTCCTATGTAGTTCGACCCTTCGCCTTTTCGTATTTTCCTTCGGCAGCGTTTGTGTACTTATATTTGTTCGTTTGTTGTCTATTAATTTTTATTAACAACCCATATCTAAATAAACTGCTTTGCCACGGATTTTACCACCAATTGGCACCGTAGGATGCATATTTCAGTGGTTAACTACAGTTTAACGAAGGATCCGAACCTAAGTGAAGTAGAGCTCAAGTCTGGATTCCACCTAACAACTGCTGTCGGGTGCAGCGTGAGGCACGAGACGTAGCACTGAGTAAACACGAATCAATGGAGAATAAATATAAATAAATATAAATAAAATAAATAAAGTGAAATCCCCCTCAGAAGGAGTACACACCTGTTCAGGTGCTTTAGTTTCATACAGTTGATATGGAGGCGCTAAGTGAAAGTCAATGGCCTCGTAGAGAGTAATACAATAAAGGTCTGGGTATTATTTAATCTAAAACCAGATGGAAATATGGATAAGGGAGGGTAAATTAAATAACGCTGAGGTTTAAGTTGAAGGCAATAAAATTTGCTCATGTGAGGAACAAATATTATTTTGAAATTGGAAAACTTGTGAAGAGAGATCGGCAAAGAAAGTGATAAAGATGGGGGAAGTGAAAAAGATCTTTTTGAAGGCATTAAACCCTGGAGGATGGCACTCTATGTGAGATGGTAGCTTACAATTAACAGCCCTTTGTAGCAAGTGGTAATTACAATTGACACCCCTTTGTAGCAAGTGGAAAATTTATGCAATTGGTAATAATCCTATTTGAAGTAAATCCCTCCTATCCTATTTACCATAAGTAATAAATTAAAATTGAGTTTACAATTAACTTATCGTGTGGGGGCTATCATCAGCCGCGATAGTGTGGGTGATACTTCCCGTATCGTTACGAACGAGAAACCAAAGAACCACTGATATCAAAGTTCCGCGCAGGTGCTAACACCCTTACCTTCTCTTCGGCAGAGCGTCACGGAGTGAAAGAGACGAAGAGGGTGGATCAACTGCAGATGAAAGTCATTAATTCTCTCCGGGATCACGTCACGTACAACTCCGAGGCCCAAAAGAAGCCCCATTACTTCTCGAGAATCCTGGGCAAGTTGCCCGAACTTAGGTCCCTCTCTGTCCAAGGGCTTCAGCAGATATTCTATTTAAAGCACGAAGGTCTGGTCCCCGCACCTCAACTCATAGAAAATATGTTTATTTCCAGTCTCCCGTTCTGAATAATTACCCCACCCCACCTTCCAAGTCGCTTTATCGATAATCCTGCCTCACATATACACAAACAACAGACTTTTCGACCTCTTTAGGGGTGTTAAGATGAGTCTTTCGCAATGTCATTTAAATTGTTAACTTTTCCATACAAAATGTATTGGTCTTACCGTCCAATATATATATATATATATATATATATATATATATATATATATATACATGCGGTAGCTTCATTATAATTGCAATATTTTATTAAGTTTAGAATTTCAATGCTATAATGACGATTGTTATATATATATATATATATATATATATATATATATATATATATATATATATATATATATATATATATATATATATATATATAACTAAAAATATTTTTTTACTCTAAGATATTATGTTTAATGATTTATTTTCCTAAGGATGCGTTAACATGACCTGATTTAATTTCTTTTCTTAACGACGGCGACAGCCTATTAATAATTTCATTCGGCTGCATTATTTAGAGCGCCCAAGGTAGAAAGCACTGAATGTTCCTTATGATACGACGGACCGTCCAATGCAAAGAATGCGAATTATTGAAATCAAGAAGGCTGACTTAGTCTTGCCTGACTAAATAATGAACCTTGATAGCTAGTCATTCTGTGATTGTGGACGCGTATTTTATATATATATATATATATATATATATATATATATATATATATATATATATATATATATATATATATATATATATATATATATATATATATATATTGCAGCAGGAATCTGTTAGATCTATGAGACTTGTACAAAAATAAAATTAATGTACACCTTATACTGTAAATATAATTGTAAAAGAATATTAGATTTACATAAAGAGTCGTGAATTGCCGGGTTATAAGAAAGGCGTCCTTTTTTGAATTGTTCGAAGAATCAAAGAAAATTTTAGGGATGTCTCGTTAAAAAAAAAATATATTTTAATAGTATTTTATCCCAGATTGGGGCAGGCTTAGTTTCTAACGAATATTAGAAATAATTACTAGGAAACAAGGCACTGCCGGCAGTGCTAATACATAGATTTGGGGAGGGCATAAAACAATATTACCCAATTAAATTTTACATCGTAATTATCCATTATTAAATAGAAGGTTGAGAATGCAAGTCATTTATTTAAGATCCTGTCAATTAATCACATTATAATTTTTGAAATTAGAAATCAACACTTTCGAAATTTCACATAATCTAGAATTAGCATGAGAGACAAAAAATTTAATTAATAGTATTAAGGCATAACTATTGAATGGTTTGTGAATTGATGAATTCGTCAATTTGTGTGTTTTGTTGTCAATAGGGTAATTTATTTCAGGTAATTACTATGGCGACTTCGTTTTTTTATAAGTTATCCGTCCTATTATTCGTTTTCTGTAACTCGTTTTCGTTTTCTAATTTAACGCTGGCTCTCTCAAAATTAAGTTTAGGTAACAAATAATATTAAAAGGTGCTTTATATATATAATATATATATAATAAGTAAAAAGATGTAAGTAAACTATTTTATACTTAATTAATTCCAATCATCCATGAAAATAAATTGTATGTTGTAATTAAACTGTTATAAAATTTCACTGTAACGATAGTTTTAGAGTTACATATTTCAATATAAGTATTTATTTTTATTTGTAACACTGCACAAATATTCTTGTATTGTGAGTTCAATGCCTGTAGTTAATTAAATTTATGTATGTAAATAGTACTATGTAAGTAAACATTCACGCTATTAAATATATATTTGCTTGAGGCACTTTACCCCGCAGGTGGGATAACTGGCCACCGAGAAATCTGGGCTATAATGGCGCCCTCGACTTACTTCTCATATATATATATATATATATATATATATATATATATATATATATATATATATATATATATATATATATATATATATATATATATATATATATATAATGTGTCCTATAACTAAAATGTGAGATCTATCCAAAGAGTTATCCGATAATGGCGCTATTAATCAAGTCTAAATTTTAATGAAAAGCTTTAATTCTTTTAATAAATTGTCAAATTTTCACGAAAATTAGAATTAGGTCTTAAAATCTTCAACGTGGGTAACTTTGTCAGTGAAATAAATATTAAGCATTTTTTTCAATTTGCTTGAATTCGTGAGTGGCTCTGCCATGACAGCAAAGATGGCTTATATCTAAATATCTAAGACGGTCCCTCATTTCCCCTCCCCCTAGCGAATATAAATAGGCATTCTTTGCTTTGGTGTCAAGAGTAGCTGATTTTAATGGCATAGCAGTGCATCTGGGATGTATATCTAGGACAAATGACGTCCACAAATCTCCCTTTTAGATCCCCCGTCGTTCAATTCGCTCATCGATCATTCAATTGGGTTGTTATAACAATCTCCTAATTTCTTTAACAAAATCGTCAAATTTAAAATACTCGCATTTTCAGCCCTTGCAGTCTTGTATCATCCATCAGTTTCTAGAGCCTCCAAGACGGTGCAATTAGAAGAAGTATGGGCTTAAATACTCCCCCTTGTGGTAGTGACTGCTTTCTTTACTTGGGAGTCCCTGAATATATCCCTGAGAGTGCTTTTTTCATTGGCTTTCGGGAGTTGTGTAAATATTGAGAATCTGATTCAAAAAGGGTAGTATTTCAAGTTAAAAACTAAACCTCATTTACTCTAGAGATTACTCGGACATTCTGAGAGATTCTGAGAATGGTTGTCAGGTAGATAAAATCCACGGAAACGTAATCGTCTACAAATGTGGTACAATGTGACGTATCTCGTAACTCAGAAAATGATTGCAGTGTGAATGACACCTATTTGACCCTTATATATTGTCTAGCAAAGGGAGAGAAGGGGAACGAGATCTAATAGAGTTTTACACTCACACGCTACTAATTCTAAACAATCACAGATGCCTTTAGGGAAGGGGGGTGCAATGTTTGTTATTTTAGGATCAAACATACTTGTATGCCCATTTTCTCCTATGCAGGAATTCTACAACTAGCCACACAATCAAATGGAAACAGTTAGAGGAGCCAATGTATGTTTCTTTTTTTGTACAGGATTGGGCCCTTACCCACACAAGTTCTCATTTTGTGTATAAGCATCATAGATGTACATATCTGTATCCAATGTCCTTATTGTCAAACAGACTTCTGAATTTGATGTCTGTTTAAACGTTACCTTTTTATCATTGCCAGTACATGAATTTATTTACTCATATATAATATATAATTGTCCTCTCTAAGGTTACCAATAATACTATGAATATATATACATATATATATATATATAAAATTGTTTTGGTTTTGTTTTAAATGCAGAGTGATGTGTGACTGAAGAATCTTTAGCCACCCTTTCTGGCACTAATAAAATAAAACAAATTAGAGATGTATTCAAAATGACGTCACAAAAGCAAAGACGGTTAAGTTTGGGTCCAGATACAAAGAAATCCATCAAAATAAAGTGAAGATGGCGTGGTAGGATTTAAACGAGATCGTCTTATATTAGGGTCCCTTCATATTTTCCTTTTATATAATTCTCTCCTTTTGGATATTAATGCAGGGTCTTTAATCTTTGTTTCTCTTCGTTTGGTGGTTTATAATTCTTATTTCTTTTTTAGTTCCCAACCTCACTCCAACATTCTCAGATAACTTCTTTCCTCCCCACCCTCTACAGTCGTACTAATAGTGTGTGTGATATTGCTCGTACGAACAAACATGCTCCGAGTAATCGCAAAACGCATCCTCTTTTGTATCCTGAGGTTGCTTCAAGTATAGAAGGATAGTAGTTCTTTTTTTCGTTTCTATTCACACTTTAATTCTTCTTATTGCATGGGTGCGTAGAATGTGTAATAAGTGTACCCATGAACCTTTATAACCTCTAAACTTCGTAGCGAATTCGAAGTTAAAACTTTATTTCACCCCATTTCATTTGAAGCGACCTGAAGAAGAATGTGTGTCCAAGACAGTCGGTCTTTTAGCAAAAGCCTCAAAAGAAAATTCGAATTATTTTACAACCAAATAATTCTCTCTCATTTTGCATCTACGCATTCGATACTCCAACCGTAGCCAAAATTTGACGTGTAGAACGTGTAACAAATGTGTTGTATGGATAAATCAATCTGTGGACGAGTAGGGCAATAAAAACAGCCATCAAATCAGTGTTAGCGAACCGGGAATTTATGGTTGTTTAGCAATGGCCATTTAAAAACGGTAAAACCCATTAAAATGGCTTAAAACCGTCAAACCCCATTAAAAGTGAATAAAACTATTTAACCTCTATTAAAAGCTATTAAACCCGTTAAACACCCATTAGAAGCGGTTAAATTGTTTAAAGCACATTAAAAGAGGCTAAAACCGCTAAATTCTCCTTAACAGCAGTTAAAACCGTTAAACCCTCCTTAAAAACAGTTTAAACCGTTAAACCCTCCTCAAAAGCAGTTTAAACGGTTAAACCCTCATTAAAATACGTGAAAACCGTTAAACCACATTCAAATCAGTTAAAAACGTTAAATCTCTATTAAAAGCTGTTAAAGCCGTTAAATTCTAATACTATCAATTAAAAATATTATATCCTTATTGAAAGCCATAAAAAGGTCTTGAGGCTTAGGCTCTCTGACTATTTTTCAATTCCACATCTTAAAGACATTATATTAATACTCTCCCGCCAGGAGAATTGGGGAGGATTGGGTCCGCAAAATAGAAAAAAAATTCAAACTCTGACCGAGTTTCACCGAGTGCTGACGTGAGTCAGAGAAGAGAGACATTGTTTTGTTTTCGTTTTGGGGAGAATCACACGAAGCCAAACGAAACAACTTATAAAGTTATTATGCTTTCCTAGAGGTTATTAATCATTGCAAAGTTGAATTACCTCGCAGGCTATTAGGTAGCTCCACAATCAATAGACTGCCAAGATTTAATAGATTTCACATAGAGAGGCTGCTGAAGTGTCTTAAATTGTCATATCATTTCCATAGCACAATATTAAAATCCAATGCTGAAGTAGTAGCTTATTATTTTTCAAATGGTTGTACAATATAGGTGTTAATTTCGAGGACAACTAATGTTCACTAAATAACGATAATGCTTATCCTTAAAAAATAATAATTATAACTATTTGGAATCAATATTATCATTGGAAACAACGTAATGGTAATTATTGTAGCTAACAATAATCTGTTTAAGCTTAAAACGTGAGCTATTTTAAAAGGGTTGCTTTAATAAGTCAATTATTTCAAATAAATATATATATATATATATATATATATATATATATATATATATATATATATATATATATAAAAAACTGTGTACCTTAAATAAATTAAAATGCAAGACATTGGTCAAATAAAAAAATACCTACATATGAACTTTAAACAAAATAGTACTTATATATATCTATATATATGACCTCTTTATTTGTGAATTAGTTAATATTCTTTATTTTGTATAAAAGATTGTTTTCTTGAATAGTTAACCCTCTCTTTCTTTCCTATTTTTGAAATAATATATTTGAAAAAAAAATAACTGTTTTTTAACTCCTTACGACGTTTTAGACCATTCCCAGAAAAGGTTCGATGGTGCTGCAATAGCTGTCAAGAGGAACATCTCCTTTAAACAACTACCAGAACTCGATGAGTCCTTTGTGGCAATCGAAGTACACACCCTGGTAGGAGACCTCGTGATAGCTGCAGCATATCAACCCCCTCGACGAGCATATCTCCCGTCAAGCAACTTCTACAAACTGTTCAGGCACCGCAGAATGGCATTCTTAGGGGGAGGCCTCAATGCCAGATGCCGTGCGGCGGGCTATGGTCGCACCAACGATAGAGGCCGAAACTTGGAACTGATTATGGGAAGAAAAAACATTTAAAGGATAGGGCCGGATTTTCCGGCCTATATCACTTCCAGATCAGCAACCAAGCCTGACATAATCCTAACAAGTGAAGGCTTTCCTTTCAACTACCATAGTGAGACAGGCCCAACAGTCCCTAGTGATCACATAGTGATTCTCACAACAGTATCTCTCGCACCAATCCAGCTCCCAGCCCCTTTCCGGAAAAACTACGCCCTGGCCAACTGGGATCGTTACAAGCAACGACTCAGTGAATATGCGCCAGCTGACCTCAGCATGGCATCGTTAGAGGAGATAGACACGGAGCTGGAAAGGATTACAACGTCCATACTAAATGCGGACCGCGAGAGCATACCCATAAAAGGGAAAAAAAACACCTCCTCAGCCCAGATAAACAGAGGAGATGAGATATATCGCTCGCGTTCACAGGGAAGTGTACGAAGAAGTAAGACGGGAGGGTGCCAACCGGGAAAGGAGCTTGCTGCTTCGACGCCTAAGTTCAGAGCTTAGAGAGGCCATCAACCTCCAACAAGAGGAAATTTGGAACAGCCTGATAGCCAAAGTCAACAGCGAACTTAGCCCGGCTAAGTTCTGGCGCCAAGTCAAGAACTTAAAGGGACTTACACCAAAACCTAATGCTCGGATAAAGGAGAACGGAATCTATATAGAGAACCCGGTGGTTCTCGAGGACATGTTCAGGAACTTCTGGAAAAACGTTTTCAGGATTAGCCCTGAAGAAAACGATGAGTTCGACCAGGAATTCGAAGGCCAACTGATTGAAGAACTAAATCAGGAAATGCATCGCACGCACCCACTACATCAAGTCAACGAAGGCAGGGAGATGGCAGGCCACGGACGTCCCATAACATCAGAGAACGTCATGGCCACTGTAAAAGCCTTTCGATAAAAGGCACCAGGCTGGACGGGTATCACCAGAAATAACTTGGTTAACGCCCCACAGTAGATTATTGAGGGAATCGTTAACATCTACAACGCTTCCCTGAACACGAGCTACTTCTCGGAAGGTTTCAAGATTGCTAAGGTGATCTTCATACCCAAGTAAGGTAAACCCCCTGATCAACTGGTAAATTACAGGCTAATCGCCCTGCTGGAGTTCGTTGCGAAAGTCTACGAGAGACTCCTAGCTGACAGGCTTCAAGAACAACTAGCCGAGCTGAGAGCCCACAACCCTCAGCAGCACGGGTTCCGCAAGGGACGAAGAACGAAAACAGCCCTCGCCCTCCTTGCGGAGAAACTGGCTTGCAGTAAAGCTGAGAGGAGGTACGTAGACGTGGTGCTGCGTGATGTAAAGAAGGCCTTCGATAAGGTTTGGCTGACAGGATTGCAGTACAAGATCCTCAACCTCCAGCTTAACACACTCTTGGAAAGGATCCTTTGCAACTATGTTTCCGATAGGAGAGCCCGAATTGCAATCGAGGGCTGCAAAGGACCCGAATTCGAACTCGAGGCGGGAGTTCCACAAGGCAGCTGTCTCAGCCCTCTGCTGTACCTCGTGTACACGATCGACCTGCCTGCTCCAGTGAGGTACGATTCGATGTATCTGCAATACGCACATGACATCACCCAAATCGTTCTGAGTCCATTCAGGAACTCTGGAAGTAGGGCGAGGGCGACAGCTGTCGAAATTGAGAATATCAATAAATATGAGAAGAAGCGGAAAATTAAAACCAACCGCCAGAAGTTCACTATCATTCAAATAAACCGCCGGAGAGTAGACGACGTCGTCGTCAATAACGAGATCTATCCGTACTTTAACGAGGGTAAAATCCTGGGCTTACAACTCTTCAAAACGAGATACAAGACGCATATAAATACCAGAGTCTCCCTAGCCAAAAGAGAGCTGAGGAAACTACCGTTTCCGAGACCTCAGCGTGCCTAACATCAAAAAGCTGTACATAGCCTTGGTACGCTCAGTCCTAGTGTACCCGGCCGTGATCACGCAGATTGCAAGTTGTACCTCTCTCAGAATGATGCAGAGAGTACAGAATAAAGCCACGCTGCTGATTACTGGCACGCGAAGGATCGACCGTATTTGGCAATCGATTCTACACCAAAGAATCGGTCTAAAGCCGATCAATACGGAGATCCAAAGGCTAGGGAGAAAGACTTGGGACAAGATTGACCAAGCAATACTCCCGAACATTAACCTTAATATAAACATACGCGCGAACTGTAGACGCGCTATAGGCAGAACTGCTCTGTTCCCCAGTAGTAGAGCCTGCGCGAGAGAAGTGGTACTACCTATGTTTACGTAGTAATAGTCCACCACTCCGATGCACTAAGACTTCTAAAACTCAACAATTAATTCAAACTCAACTATCAATTTAACTAATCCAACAAGTTCAGCGATTAGAAACAACGAATGAAAAAGAAGCGAAGTACCCACACTATAGATCCCCCCCTCCCAACTTAACATAGTATAAAGTTAAAAATTAAACCTACTTTAAATACAATAGAGGCAAAGTGCCCAACTCCCAATTCCCACTAGTAAGTATAATCATTTAAATTATAAATAAACAATAAATGATAAATAAATAAATAATAATAAATAATTAATAAACGATAAAAAGAGGCGAAGTGCCCAAAGAAAATAGACTAACTAATACTCAAAAATTGAGATTTAGCATGAGAGAACCTTGAAAAGCTTGAATGCTTCGATGGTAAAACAGAAGATAACCAAATACAAGTATATATATATATATATTATTACGGAGGAAACTGGCTGTCAAAGACAGTCAGCTACTTTATTGACGGAGGAATTTTAATATTAAAAATACATAAGAAGAATGCTAGTGATGCCCTAACACCAGGGCAAACTAGAAAACATATATTCACACCTTTATATACCTACCACACAATTTCTTTACTTCAACCTAAATTGTAAATTGTAGACTGCTGGGTTGGCTCTAGGACTACCTTTAGCAGCGCCCTGTCCGTGTGAAGTTTCAGGATCATAGGTCTACCTACTTTACCTTCGAGAACGGGACGCCCCAGGACGGCATTATCAGCCCGTTCCTCTTCAATGTGTTGATGGAGCAGCAGCTGGTGGCACTCCCCTATCGGAAAGGAACCATCCTCTTCACCTACGCCGATGATCTGGCCCTCGTCGTCACCGGGCACGGCGACAAGCTCGCGTGGGCTCAAGAGGCGCTACAACTTTTCACTGCCAAATACGAAGAGCTGGGGCTCAAGATCACGGCAGAGAAGTCCTGGGCCATGGCCATCAAGACTTCCACGCCTGCTGGCCAGCAGCTGCGCACCCAAGGAGTCGGGCTGCCCTGGACCGACTCCTACCAGTACCTCGGTGGGTGGACAAGCGGCTGTCCTTTGCGCACCTGAGGCAACGGACGCAGGACCAGCTGAACGTGATGAGGGCCATGACGCGGCCGAGCGCTGGTGCAACCTTTCCCGTCCACCGCCTCTACTACCTGTAGGGAGTGCGCTTCCTAGTGGACTACAGTGCACCGGTCCTTGTAGCGCTACCCCGGCAGCAGCGCCTGGAGGTGGTGCAAAACACCGCCATGAGGACCATGTTGGGGCACCGAGGTGCTGCAGTACCTGTGTCATGCAGAGCGAGGCCCGCCTGGTGCCCCTTCCCGCCAGGGTGGACTGCATTGTGGCCTGTCGGGTGGCCAGAGTGCTCCAGCGTGACGTGGAGGGTGTGGCGCAGAGGAGACTCCGGATGGCCGTGGCGTAGGGCATCGAGTGCCTGCGTAACAACAGGTGTCTCATAAACGTCACCTTATCAACCAACACCCTCAGTCAGGCAGGGAACTGGCTGTGGCGCGACCCCCGACACTCCCCACCCCTCCTACGCTCCACCACCACCATGGGAGCTCCCCGCCGCCGACTTCACCGTCACACAGCTGCCCGCCAGCAGAGCGCACTGCCTCACGAAGGAGCTGCGCCAGCACGCCCTTAGAGCCATGTCTAAGGTCACGGAGCCCGACAGCAAAGTCTACTTCACCGACGGCTCCGTCGATCCCGACAGCGGGAGGTCCGGCGCCGCCTCTGTCACGAGCGGTCTGGCGCGGGCATGGAGGACATCAGACCACTGCTCCACCTTCCAGACGGAGCTGGTAACAATCCTGCACGCCCTCCAGCACGCTCTGCTCCGCCGGGAGGCCACTGTGGAGATATACACGGACTCCCAGTCGGGGCTGCAGCACGCCCACGCCCACACCAGGGACAACATCCACCTCACCACCACCACCCTGTGCACCCTGCAGGACCTGGCAGCGCAGGGCAGGCGGGTCCGACTCCACTGGATTCCAAGCCACGTGGACGTGGGCGTGCGCGGCAACGAGGCCGCCATCGAGCCGCCCACGGCCCCACCATTACCTGGACTGTGCGCCACAGCCTTCAGCAGTTCAAGGAGCAGGCCAAGCGCATGGCTGCCCACAACGTCCACCAGCAGCACCAAGAATGGGAGGCGACCAAGAAGCAAGCGGCGTGGTATGCTGCAGCTACAGCCTATCACCCACTGGACGCAGCCTACCAGCAGCACAAAGCGAACAGCGTGCTGCTGCATCGTATCAAGCTGGGCTACTCCACGTGGGAAGAGCTGCACGCCGACTTTGTGGCAGGGAGGTGCAAACACTGCGGTGGGCGCTCCCAGCGCGCACTGGTGCACTACCTCCTCTCCTGCCTTGCCACTGCCCGCCTCAGTACAGAGCGAGCGCCAGCCCCTCCCCCTGTAAGAGGCGCCCTACTGAGGGCGCGATAGGCAAGAGCCGCCCAGGTGGTCCGCCACACACCGACAAACGAGCTGCTGTAGGTGCTTAGAACAGCACCTTCTCCGCGCTGATCGCCGCCACCTACTAGCAGCAGACAAGCCGCGCGTGGGACACTCCGCCGCGTCTTGCTGCACGCCAACACCGGCGGGCTCCCCGCTTTGTGTAATGTGTACGCTTATGTTATGTGTATTTATATATTATTATGCCATATATTATTATTGTATTTGTATTATATCATGTATAAATGTACGCTATTGCACAATAATCCTATACAAACAAACACTTCCTCAACACAGACAAACAAAAGGAAATAAAAGGAGGAAACATGAAAAAAATAAGTAAGAGAAATAAATTCGACACCAGGAATTTACACAACAGCAAACAACCAAATAATTATAAAAAAAAAATAAACGACAGAAGTGCTAATAGAAAAGAAAGTAAGGTAAACAAAGTATTCAAACGAAGATACAAATTAAAAACATTGAGTGTTTACATAAACCAATAACTTAAAAACATCGGGCAGGTTATACCAAAACTAGAAAAACGATGTTCCCCTCTCCAAAGCTAAACTTCCTCTCCCAATTTACCTTCACCTTTTAGTACCTCTTCACAAAGGCAGATCCAGACTGCTCGCGCCCGATCCGCTTCGCACGAACTCATTTGAGCTCACGATATTATTTGGCTCGTACGCACTTGTCAACCGTGGAAGATACTTCATTCACTTGAAGTCTCGATTTATCGAGGAAATCCGCAGAAGCCTACGATCTCGCTTATTGATCAGAGAGCGAGACAAACTCTTCCCTACCTTTTACCTCCATTCGCTGCACCCTTTTTTCCTCACCCATCATTTATCACCGCGTTACTCTCCGCCGGTTGACTAAAATAGAATAAATCTATTCATCGACTTGCCATATTTTAAAATGTCTGGCTAATTTACCTCACCTCCCTGTCTCAGAGACATAACGTCTGGTTGGAAAAGCTACCATTTTTAAACTAGTTGAAACTATGAATTTCACTTGAAAATGAATAATTTGAGGCACAGAAAAAAGCAGGTTTGAGACATAGTCCACTGCGGAACTCGAGGTCATAGGAATACTGGACAATGGGACAGCACTGCAACCTCTGTGGGTCGCAAAAGATATCCTTGGAGCCCATTCAAGCCCCTTAGAACAGCATACAACCGTCTATGTGTACGCTGGAAGCAGTATATATATATATATATATATATATATATATATATATATATATATATATATATATATATAACCAACCTCCTGAGGGAGCTGCCCACATGGTGGTGGGAGTTGATTCGATCACCACCCAACAAAAATTTCGTCATGAGTCATCCCTCAGGAGGGTCCCACCCGGGTTAATTCATTTAATCACTCATCATCTCACCCATGGCAGTAACCTAATAATGGAAAGACAAAAGATCCAAAAGAAGAGGGGGAGAATCCTCAATAAACGTATAAAAGTACAAAAATTGACAGGAAGAGGAAGACACTAAGCTGAAGAATATGTCTACCTTGGGCTAATGAATAACATGGAAGGCAGTAAGAGGGTCCCGCTCAGGGTCCTCGAAGAACAAACCAAATCGACCATAGAAAAGACGCTTTACACTATATAGGCAGAAATCTGAGTTATGCTCTTGAGATTAAAAGACCAAAGCACAGCTACATCGTTATGTGCGATACAGAAAAGGACCTGGACAATCTATTCAACCAAAACGTTACCAAAAAGTGATGGAAAATTGAACTTGCCGCCAAAACACCCACTGCCGTCATAATCAAAGTATCGGCGATTTGCAGGTGCCTCGGTCCTTTGATAGGGAAGCGCACTGCAAAAGAAATCAAGATCTGAAGTGCAAAAAAGTAAAACAAAAGACAATCCTGGGGTAAAATCGATGAGGTCATAAAATTCAATAACACTCAAGCGAAGAGCATACACAGGTGTTCATGTTTTCAAAGTCATCTTCAAAGAAACCGGAATGGCCATGGATATCTCAGAGCAAGGAATTCTAGCATTCTACACCAAAATAGCACTAGATCAGATAGAGAGGGAAACCTTCATCTCTGTCTATGTTGAAGAAGTGTACTTTCCAAAGTAAAAAATGCCCCAAATGTGCAAGCCTGGAACATACATAAGTTGGAAGATTGCAAGAGCCCCACTAAAGGATACCTCAACTGCGGAAACCCACACGCACTCGCGCCATGTTGTGCCCAATAAAGGAGCAAATCACCAAAAAAAGAAGACCATAATCGAATAGAAAGAATGCAAGAAAACGACCATACCATATATGCAGCAGCAAGACCCGCTTCAGAGCAAATAAGAGTCGTAAATATCGAGGGAAATGTGAGACCAGATCTCATATTGTGTATTTTACATTCTCGCTTCGTAAATATAGCTAAACCCGGCACATGTACAGAAGAGGTAAACAAAATACTGACAAAGTATGGCCTAAAAACAATGTGGTTCTCCCAGAACCCACCTTACAGCAAACTTTACTAAATATCCATGACCCCAGAACAGGAACGAGCAAATGAACAAACGGCAACCAAACATAAGAGGAACATCTGTGTGTTCCTCTTGTGTCTGTTTTTTTTTGGTGGGAGGGTTACCGTTTGAAACCATGTCTACTGATGACAAACGAGAAATAAGTAAACAAATCAAGAAAATACACGAACGACTGGAAAAAGGAAAGGAACAAACCGAGAGGAACACCGAAAAACTAAATATCAAGACCTACGCATCCCAATCAACAAAAAGACATTGTTGGAAGGCCTAGAAAAAGGAAAGGATTAATGAGATTACGACTCTTAACACGATGGAACGGAAATACGCATTGCTTGGCAAGCAAGAACTCATTAAAATATCAGTAAAGGCCATCTTTAATCTATTTTCAGACTAGTTCAGAAAAAAAACGCTCAAGTCATGTAACAGTGCCAACAAAGAGAGAAAAAGGAAAGAACAAGCAAATTAACAAAACAATAAGGTAACTGACCCCCCCCCCAAAAAAAAAAAATATTGGAGACCACGTGCGATGGTATCCCGCCATGGACAACGTTACTTCCTGTTTGAACATTCATGAATTTTAGACTCATGAGCGCATTGGGGAAATATTCCCCAATCCCTCGAACTCGTCCTCCCCTCCCGCCCCTGTGACGAGGAGAAGAAGAGCCGTTGTTTCTCGCACCTTGCTGCTAAATGATGAATCGACTCTGTCTCGAGATTAAGACGTCGGGAGCTTGTGACTCCTTTCTCTAAACTCCCCCTCAGAATCGGGCATACAAATACTCGGATTATACTGTAGTTTGATGAGTCCAGCACGCACGTCAAGGCCGTCCCCATCGTCGAACTTTCGTGAGCGCTCTCTGAAAAGCAAGACTTTCTCCGCCGTGATGCTACCCTAGTTAACTGGTAGCTTCTGTGAACGGCAAGCCTTTGAATTTGCGCAACAGTCTCTCTTCGTTTAATAGAACCGAAGAAAATCCCCATCGATTACCTTGTGGGAAAGAAGTTTCCTCTTCCAGTGGAATTACGAGTAATCCCACATTTCCAATCGAACGTCATTTTGAAGATTGGCTATCTTCATCGGAAGGTTAGTTCGGATCGTGCCCCACCTGCCTCATTCGGACCGTGCTCAACTTGCCTCATCGGATCGTGTCCCATTTGCCTCATCGGATCGTTCCCCTACTTGCCTCATTGGGAGAAGGACGTTCCTCGAAGTCATCGACCCGTAAGACTTATACCCCCTCCATTATTAGTATTGTCAAGTTTCCCCTTTTGATCTGAGCCTAGTAACATTAAGTAATTAATTCCATTTGAGAATCCCTCTTCATAATAATTATGATGAGACTATTTAAATTTAAATAATTGCCTTTTGCCTATTATTATTATTCTTATTTTGATCTTTGCAAATAAATTTATATTTTGTTGTTTCATCTTTAACTAACCTTGAACGATACTCTTGGCCTATTCAAGTAAATCTCGCCAACTATTTATGCACTCGGTCTGATTATTAAGGATTTGAAACCCAACGCCTCAAGTTTGACCTCCTAGTCGGTCGTTAATTCCTGCGAACAGTCCTTCAACGGTTCGCGTTGCAGTAGGTGATTAAGTCACCCCCCACATAATATAGAAGTAGTGGATGGTATAGAATGGTGTATCACGACATATATTATATATATATATATATATATATATATATATATATATATATATATATATATATATATATATATATATATATATTCCTTCTATATTATAAAAAACTGGTGGCAAGTGTGTGAGGTCTATTACATAGTAAATCAGTTTAGTCGGTTTACATCCCCTTTGAGTTTTAGTAGTTCCCTCTCATTATTGAAGTTTCTTTATTTTTCTATTTTTGGCCGAAGTTAGTTCAAGTTAGTTCTAGATCAGTAGAACTTTAGTCTATTAACTATTTAAAATTTAGATTATAAGTTGGGACCCATTCTTTGTGTTTGTGTATTCCATTTACCAGAATATTTGAATTAATCCCCAGCCGGATTAGAATGATTAACCCGTCCTAGCCGTGTAGGAAGAGCTTTAGTGTTCTTAAAGTGGGATAATTTTTGAACATTTATTTTGGGGAAGAATTAGGCTTCACGTATATTGCCGCGAAATTTCATTACGTCAATAGCCGCGTTCGCATATTACGTTCCCCCAAGTAAGCCAACAAGATGTCTTCCTTGTTCGACCGTTTCAAGAGTCAAGGAGAGTCGTTGGGCCTGTCGGGCCGAGAATTAACTTATATTCAAGAAGAAGAGAGAAATGAAAGAGAAGAGCGAAGGAACAAGATCTAAGAGCCCAGAAAAAGAAATAAGAGAAGCTGAAGATAGAAGATCAAAAGAACTAAGAGAAGCTGAAGAGAGAAGAGTAAATGAACTAAGAGAAGCTGAAGAGAGAATAGCAAAAGAACTAAGGGAAGCAGAGATGGAAATGCGTGAGAGAATAAGGCACATGAACTGGGATTAAGTCGTAATCAATTGAAGTCAATGTCAGTTAACTCCCGGACCGAAACTCCACAGTCCCCGTCAGTAAGATTACCCATCTTTAAAGAAGGAGAAGATTTTGGATCATATCTTACGCATTTCGAAAAGATATTTGAAATTAACAATTGGGACATCGAAGGAGATGGAGTCGCCAAATTGCTCCCCCTCCTAAACTCACAGTTGAGAGATATATTCATTTCCATTCCCTCAGAGTCTACTGTGGACTACTCAAGTTTTACACTCTTAGCTGCCGTAAATATGACTCCAGACTTCTATCGTGCCCATTTCCGTCACGAAAAGATCCGGACTGGTCAGACATTTCGCTATTTTGGCTACACCCTCCAGAAACACCTCCAATTTTAATTAGATGCGTGTAAAGTCCCCCAAGAGTACGAGTCCCTTCTGGACTTCGTCCTAATAGATAAATTCTTAGCTTCCCTGACCCACGAAATTTGTGCCTTCGTTAAGGACAAGCGCTGCTCTACGTTCAACGATTGC
The DNA here is from genome assembly GCA_963969495.1 of Ceratothoa steindachneri. Taxonomy (NCBI): domain Eukaryota; kingdom Metazoa; phylum Arthropoda; class Malacostraca; order Isopoda; family Cymothoidae; genus Ceratothoa; species Ceratothoa steindachneri. The sequence continues at coordinate 72,303,132 of OZ018333.1, read as the reverse complement.
CTAGAAGAGGCTAATGTTTACGCAAGCTGCCATAATTTGTATTCCAAGGTTAATAAGAAGCCTTCCCCGTCTCCTCCCAAGTTTAAGATTAATAACTCCAGGCCCCCTCGAAGAAATACCACTAAATTGCTGAAAGATCAAGGCCCCTCGAAACCCAAGAACCTCCCTCCTTCGCAACCAAGAGACATTAAGCGCATGATTACCACTCCCCCCCCCCCACGTCGTTATTCTCCAGAAGGCAGATAATCTGTTTTACGTGCGGAATAGAAGGTCACGTACGCACAAACTATCCTCAAAATTCCCAATTTAGAAGCGTGTCCTCCCATCAGGTACACCAAGTTAGTGCCACACCTGCTCCTCCCATGTCTCTCCAGGATACCACTACGTCTCTCTCGTCGACCAACAATTCTGGTCACCAAGTAAATTTTCTCTTTAATAAGAGCTCCCCGGGTGGTTTGAAATTTGAAAATGTAGCCTTGAACGGATGCTGTGTGTCCACCTCTGTACGTGACACTGGGTGCTAATGCATCGTGGTATCCGAGAATTTACTTCCCCCGGTCGGTTCTGACCACCAAAAGTTCAATGTGGTCCATGATTACCTCGGCCAGCGAATCGTTTCCTTATTGTAAAATGCCACATCGAATGTGAGTATTTGACTGCTTGGGTTGAAGTGGTAGCAGCCTCAATCAAGTTTTGCTCTGTACTGATTGGTCAGAGCCCCCAGGTTACAAGTAATCCGGTAGCACAACCCGTGGTAGCCCGTGCCCACGCCGCCAAGGATTCCTAGGAACCCGTTCCTTTAGAAAACCCTGTCAATCCGGAGATGAATACCCTCCGGAATGAGGATTTTGCCCGCGTTGAGAAGGGGTGCGCAACTCTCCTCCCCCTTTGGGAGAAAGCCAGAATTCATGAGCAAGAGTCTTCCCGTGGTGGTAAAGCATCCCATACCTTGTCAAGTATGAGCTATTACATCGTAAATGTTCTGACGGAACCGAACCTGAAACACGCTCCTTGTGTATTTCTTGCTCTCACGTCCCCCAAGTCCTCCAGATTTTTCATGATAGTTTATTCTCCGGTCATTTTAGTCATAACAAAACCACTCAGAGGGTTTTAAAATATTTTCATTGGCCGGGTGCAGCCAGAGAAATTGCAGATTACTGCAAATCATGCGATGCCTGCCAAAGGACATCAACAAAAGGGCGCGTCAAGCCAGCCTCCCTTCAGAAAAGCCCGATCATCTCGGAACCTTTTTCTTGTGTGGCCATTCATCTTATTGACCCTATTCATCCCCCGTCTAGTGAATGACACAGTTACGTCCTCACTTTGGTAGACTTCGCTACCCGTTTTCCTGAGGCAGTTTCCCTTAAGCGCATGGACAGCGTTTCTTCCGCCGAAGTGCTCATTTCAATTTTTTCTCAGGTAGGAATTCCTAAAGAGGTATTGTCGGCCTGAGGAAGACAATTTACATCTGAGCTTATGGAGTATGTCAGGCAAGCTCCTCGTGGTTAAACCTTTGTTTACCACCCCCATACCCTTCAGCTGCAAACGGAGTTTGCGAAAAGCTAAATGGCACATTGAAAACAATCCTCAGAAAATTGTGTATCGATCAGCCTTGAGAATGTCACGGCTTTTTACCCGTGGCACTGTTTACGTGTCGTGAAATCCCCCATAGGACTCTAGGATTCGCCCCCTTCGAATTACTGTATGGCCGTAATGTTCTAAGGCCTCCTTGCTATTTTAAGGAACCTTTCACCAATCCTCCTATTCGTATCTCCTAGACCTCCGAAAGCGCCTCGTGATATGTGCCGAAATCGCGTACCAAAATGCTGAGGTAAATTTGGAGAACTATCGAACTTATTTCGATTTAAAGGCGAAGGAAAGAAGTTTTAAGCCTGGCTAGGAGGTGCTGTTGCTACTTCCCACACAGAGTAACAAACTTCTGAGCCAGTGGAAGGGTCTCTTTTCCGTTTTAGAGGTAAAAGGACCAGTGGATTACCTAATTCGAGCCCCCTCAGGAGATAAGGTTTTCTACATCAATATGCTGAAGAAATATCACCGACGTGTGTGTATCAACAATATTGTGGTTCTCGATGAAGAGTCCCCTTTGGAAGTGGTGTATCCTGCTGACCCCCTCAATGTCGTGCAAGTAGTATACATTGAACAAGATGGTGATACCCTATCCCATCTTTACCTGGATCCCGGAATCATCATCCCATGTGTTGGATGTCTCCCCCAGGCTAGCGCCTATTCAAAAGAGTCAGCTGTAGCAATTGTTAAATGGATTCGAAGATGTCATCTCCGAGACCCCCGGTTGCTCCAATCAATTTGAGCATAACATCGTCCCTATTACACAAGAGCGTTCACTCGAAAAATCAGATGGGCCCCCATGACGAAAAGGTCAGAGCCATTATCGAGATGCCCCTTCCCCGCACGAAGAAACATCTGAGGTCATTCATGGGATCGGCTTTCTTTTACCGTAGATTTATCCCTTGCTTCGCGTCTATTTCAGCCTCTTTAAGTGCCCGCCTTCAGAAGAGATCCCCAGATCCCCTTTCATGGAATCCCAAAGCTACTGCCAGGTTCCAGCAGCTCGAGGACAAGCTAGCGTCCGCCCCCATTTTGAGGCTCCCTAATCCCTCTAAACCCTTCGGCATCCAAACAGATGCGAGTGAGGAAGGAATTATATGCGTGCTGCTGTAATAATCTGACGAAGATTAAATCCACCCGGTGGCTTCCGCGAGCCGAAAGCACTGCCCCGTGAACGTAATTACTCGGTAATAGAAAGGGAAGCTTTCGCTATAGTATGAAGAATTGCCAAATTTAGCATGTATTTAATAGGGAAAGAGTTTATTGTCGAAACGGACCATCGCCCTTTGTCGTACCTCCGAAATACTAAGAGCCATGACGGACGTATAATGCGAAAGTTTTTGAAACTCCAACAATATCAGTTTAAAGTTTGGTATTTACGTGGTACCGAGAATTGTATAGCTGATAATCTTAGCCGGAATCCATTAGCCGACAATGCTGGTTAATCCACTAAACTATAGGTCGCCTGTAAACCCGTAATCTAATCATATATATAAATATTTTTTTAATTCTGTAAATATATATATGGTCCCTGTAGATACTTATTTAATATAATGTTTGTTTTTTGTGTGTGTTCTTGTTCCACTACCCTTTTAGACAAAGTTCTAATTTTGTTTCCTAATTTAAATGTGATTTATTTTGCTGACCCATTTACATTATTATTTTTTTTGATCAGATCAATATCATAGCCTTTTGTAAACCTATCGAATACAGATCAGCTCCCTCATTTTTTTATCAGGCTGACGCCTTAATAATAATTCCTCCCATCCAAATTTGCGATGTCCCTTGTTCTTCCCTCTTTCTCAGAAAAGTTCCATCGTATGGAAGGGAGGAGTGTAAAACAACAACCTCTGACCCCCTCCCCCCCCAATTTATTAGAGACCTCGTGCAATGGTATCCCACCATGGACAACGTCACTTTCTGTTCGAACTTTTACGAATTTTCGACTCCTGAGCGAAATCCTTCGAATTTGTCTCAGAAGGATGGTTTGGATCATTCCCCATCCGGCTCATTCAGACTGTGCGTCACTTGCCTCATCGGATCGTGTCAAACCTTGCCTCATTGGATCGTTCCCCACTCGCCTCATCGCAAGAAGGAAGTTCCTCGAAGTCAACGACCAGTAAGACTGAAACCCCCTCCATTATTAGTATTGTCAAGTTCCCCTTTTTGATCTGAGCCTAGTTACATTAATCAATTAATTCCATTTGAGAATCCCTCCTCATAATATTTATCGAGAGAATATTTTAATTTAAATAATTCCCTTTTGCCTATTATTATTCTTATTTTGATTTGTGTAAATAAAATCATATTTTTGTTTTTTTATCTTTCACTAACCTTGAACGATTCCCTCGGCCTATTCAAGTAAATCTCGTCAACCATTTATGCACTCTGTTTGATTATTAAGGATTTGAAACCCAGCGCCTCAAGTGTGACCTCCTTGTCTGTCATTAATCCCTGCGAACAGGCCTTCAACGGTTCGCGTTGCAGTAGGTGATTAAATCACCCCCACATAATATAGTAGTAGTGTATGGTATAGAATGGTGTACCACGACAAATAAGATAGATCATATTTATCATCACAGAACACGAAATGGACCTACAAAAAGACAACATCGAAATCCTAAACTAGAATAGCTACGAATCCTACCTGAACACGTTACGACAGAGCAGCAATGGGTATCAGAAGAGGAGACCAGCGTTCTCCGAAATAAATGAGTACTATTTTGCCATTAAGCTGAAAATGACTACAAGAGACCTCGTAATAGTGGGAGACATATCAGCACCCCGAGTGCTCATACATTCCAAATCTCAACTTCGTCAGAATCTTCTGCTGCCTATCATCAGCAGTTCTTGGGGACCTGAATGTAAGATGCAAGGAGGCGGGATATACAACTTACAACAACGACACCGGAACACGCTAGAATTTATCGTAGGGGGGGGGGGTGGAGAGGGAGAACAAACTTCCAAACATTCCTAACCTGAGGTCCTCAACCCCTCCAGATATCATTGTGACAAACCCGAACTTCATGTTTAATCTGTCCCAAAATCTCCACCTTTCCCATCCAAATCCAAACAGCCCAAAGAAACGCAATGCACAAAATTAACTGGGATGTATATAAAGAGCATCTTGCAGACTACAATATCGAAACCCTTCACATCAGCCCCCGAGAAGAAAGAGACGCCTACCTTGAATATGTCCCTAAACTGATAGTATAGGCAGACACCCTATACACCCCCCAGATGAACTACAAAATAATCCCAGCGCCGACATAAAAATAAATCAAAACTAAAATGGACGCCATAAAAAACACCGCTGAAGAATATGTCAACATGGAAACAACAGGGAAAGATACGTACGTTCAAAAATCTATGATCTTAAATATGCAATCTAATATGAACAAGAATGAACACAACCTGGAACGAACTCATGGCAAAAATGAACAAAGACTAAGATCCCATGAGTTTCTGTAACCAATAGAAGAAACTAAAACGATCCAAACCAAGAGAAAAAATGGAGCTAAAAAGAGGAGAAACCCCGTTAACGAACGACAAGGAGGTCGAAGAACGATCCCGGAGACACAAGAAAAAATCTTCTCCATCATTCCGGAGGAAAACCAAAACTTCGAAGTAGCTTTCGAACAATGAGTCACATAAAGGTTAGATGAGAAAGAACTCGAACTCTCACCTTTACTCACGGGTAAATGAAGACCGTGAACAAAAAAGTGAACCAAGGCCCTTAACTTTATAGTCTACCACAGCCCTAAACTCATTAAAAAAATAAGCCCAAGAATAAGTGGAATCACTAAGCATCACATTGAAAATGCATCGAACAATATACAGACAACAATAGTAAATTCTCAACGCACGTCTAAATATGGAATACTTCCTATCAGCGTTAAAGATAGCAAGGATCATCTTCCTACCTAAGCCCGGCAAACCCCCAAAACTACATCCAGAGCTACCAACTGATCTCATTGTTGGAGTTTATTGAATACTCGAAAAAATCCTTAACGAAATACTATGGAGCGACTTAGAAGACAACGATATGCAGAATCAGCAACAACATGGGTTCAGAAAACAACGAGGTACGGACACAACAATGGCACTCACTACCAAAAAGATTGCGGTCGAACTGGCAAGAGGCAACAAAGTGAACTTGACACGCCGCAATGTTGCGAAGGCTTTCGACAAGGTATGGCTCCCAGAGCTGAAAATATAACTAGCCAAGCTCCAATTAGAAAACAACCTCACTTGAATCGTCTGCAATTACCTAGAAAAAAGAAAAACTAAGATTACCATCAACCAGTACACTGGTCAAACATTCGCTTTAGACCCTGGGGGTGCCCCAGGGAGGGTGTCTCAGCGCCACGCCCTACACCCTGTACACCAGAGACCTCCCTGAACTCAGTAAAGACTACGGTATTTACGTCCAACTGACAAACGATATCTATCAAGGTATTTCAAGCTATTATAACAACCCGAGAGACATAACGCAACGAACCGCACGCTAAATCAAAAAGGCTAATGATTGTTTCGAAAAGACAAATAAGATCAAAACGAATAAGAACAAAAATAAAACTATCTCACTGAACACATAAAGGGCATTGAGTAATCAATCGATAACCACATCGAAAACCCATATGACATAGACAGCAAACTCTCCGACATTAAAATAACAAAAAAATGGATATATTGTGCATGTCAATGAGAATATTGCTCAAATAAAGAGCATCCTCCTTTCCCTTGACAAGAGGCCTCCCTGAGAGCAACAAAAGAAAACTCTACTTTGCCCTCCTACGGCTAATCTTAACGTACTGAATAATATCCATACATACGCTATCCAAGACTAAAACGCTCCCAAAGCAAGAGCCTCAATATATAACACAAACATCCAGAACAAAAAGAATCTCATCCCAAGTAATTCACATAAGAACGAACTTGAAAACACTAAACCAAGCCATCCAATAACGCACCCACAAAATATGGAATAAAATAGATAATAACTTCCCAAATGACGATCAATCAGTGAAAAACAAACAGAAGTAAAATATAACAGGGTGTTCAATGAGTTATCGGTCTTATATACAAGGGGGAGGGAGACAGGAGCCCACCGCAGCTATATCACGTTAATACATGTTCCAACAGATAATGCACAGGCTGGCATCCTCCCAGCGCATTTTTTCACTTCAATAGGGACTTTTCCTGAGTAAGGATGGCGTTTTCCGGCAAAATGAGTGAAGTTGAATAGTGGGTTGTGATAAAGTTTTCCGTGATTCACGGAAAAGCGCCACAGTTGTTTCATGAGGAGTTGAAGACAACACTAGAGGACAGTGCTTTATCTTATTCCAAGGTCACACGTTGGGCTGCTCTTTTCAAGCAAGGTCGAGACTCGTGTGAGGATGACCCTTGAAGTGGTGGTTCGTCAACTGCAGTCACCAGGGAAACTGTGGTCATGGTAGAGAGCATGACCATGGATAATCGCCCAATCTCAATGCGATACATTGCTTCTAAACTTGGGATAAGTAATGGATCCATTGTTACCATCTTGCACGATCACTTTAACCCTTCCAAGGTGTCTGCCCGATGGGTCCCGAGAATGCTGACGCCTGAGCAGAAAAAGAATCGGATAATGACTTCAACCGAGAATTTGACCTTCATGAGAGTGGATTCGGAGGGATTTGTGGCCCGAATCGTAACCAAGAATGAAATGTGTGTTCCTCACTTCAATCCGGAAACCAAAGCCGATTCTAAGAAATGGAATCATCCCTCCTCTCCAACGCAACGAAAATTCAAGGTCATGAAGTCATCACGGAAGACCATGGTAACAGTGTTCTGAGACCCTGAAGAGATCTTCCTCGTCGACCTCTTGGATCATGGATGCACCTTTAACGGACCATACTATGCAGATCTACTAGGGAAGCTTCTGAAGGTTCTCCTTCAGAAACGCCGAGGAAAAGTGACCCGAGGTGTTCTTCTTTTACACGACAATGCTCCTGTAAGCAAGAGTATGGTGGCCATGAACAAATTTGTGTCCTGTTGCTTCGAAGTGTTGCCCCATCCCCCTTATTCTCCCGATCTGGAACCCTCAGACTTTTACCTTTTCCCACACACGATAAAGCAGCTGCTGGGTATCTCTTTCGCTGATGACGAGTCGACCAAGGAAAAGATCAGGGAGGTTTTGGAGGGATTCAACACATGATTCTTTAGGGACGGATTTTCGCAATTGAAGAAGAGATTAGAGAAGTGCATCAATGTCAAAGGCGATTACCTTGAAAAATAAATAAAAGTAGTTGAGTGAACCTTTGCTCTATTTTGCTCCTTCTGGGTTAGGCAGAAAAGGTCAAAGAGAGAAAATTCAAGAAGAAACCGAACCAATCTTCAGTTGACAAGATAAAAAATAACCAATTAAAGCAAACACTTAAGCACGCAAGTGCAAACAAATAAAATCATGAAACAAAAGGAAAAATTTGAATAGTCAGTCAGATAAGTATTAGTATTGAAGCACCCATGACGAGTCTACACACACACACTCATACATACACAAGCATACACACAAATCACCGTCATAATGGACCCCCGTCCCTTCAAAGAACATTTCCGAGTCTCTCTTCGACCTTTTTAATGGACTCAGCCTCCTTCTCTCTACACCCCACCCCGAGTGAATCTGGACAGATAGTGAGACAAAGTCTAATAGGATAGGTTGTCTTTGACGCGGTTTAAATATTCATGAATTGTCTCGTATTATCATATCAGTGGAATTGCTAATTAACTCTTTACTTTTCACTCCGCTTCTGCATTTGTTTTTACTCATTTGTCGCTAAACCTCTCTGTGTCTCACACATTATAAGATGATTGTCCATCCACGTCGTGACACATCCCGACTTAGTAACTATTTTGCAACACAATGTGTGTGTGGAGCGGAATTTAAATTTAACACAGACTATTCAATAGAGTAGGTCAGTCCAACCACCTCTCAACTACAATAATGGAAAAGAAGTAATTGAAAATCTTCAGTTTATGGATTTAAATCTAATCATTGGTGAAAAATTAAAAAAAACGAGCTTATGGATCAGGTTTGCTTTTTAGGAGTCCTATCAGATCGTCACAGTAAATGAGAAGACCAGTTTTTTTTTATATTACATTCTAACATGGTGAATGATGGTGAGAAAGTAGTGAACATCGTTATATTTGACACAAAACCCCGGTATTTTGCTTTATCTCATGATATTCCCACCACCTCACTGATACAATGAAAACCAAGAGGCAAAGATGAAAGAATTCTCCTCCTCACAAACTCAAGAGGATGGGATAAGTAATTTCATAGACAAATTAAAACGTTGGTAGTATAACTGGTATTATTTCATCTTTATTTTTATTTATATTAGTCAGAGAATATTATAAATAATAAAAAAAAATAAAGAAAAATCATAATAACTGACAAGGATTCGCTGTATATTAACTTTGTAAATGGTATGTAATCTCCCTTTGAAAGCGAGAGGTATGGTTGGATAATTTCAGAGGAATTCAATTCGTTTACAAAATATCTTTCTGAAAACCTTTTCCCCTCTCACCTCTTTCACTCCACCTTGTTCTTCGCCTCTGAAACCGATAAATGATATAGGGATATGATTATAAGCATTCTCTCCACACTCACCAGCTCTAACTAGGCGTTTCATAGTATCAGGGGTTATTATATCCTTCGTTTGAGGGATAATGGTTAATCCTTTAGCACGTAGATACTTCAATTTACTCGTCGTTTGGATACGTACTTAACACAATTTGGGATCCGTAGAGCAGAATGAATCTCCGTACGCATCGGTACCCTACACATCTTTGATCTCATCGGTGGGATCACCTAGGAATTCTCCAAAGTCGAGTTTGTGAGTCATCTTTCCTCGCAATGAAGATGGCACTGTCTGTGCCACAGTACAACAACCGTTCACCCAACGAGTCTAAGAGGCCGTAGAGCTTGATTATAGCATAGGCGGTTCTAAATGCTGCAATTGGAAGATTCGTTGCGTGGGAGTCAACTTCTACATGTTCAGCATTCTCCACTTTCGCTATGTTCGCATTAGCAACTGAATCCAATGAGGTCACAATTTAATCGTCGTTTTTGATTAACTATATAACAGTGATTTCGAACGTGGGACGCACGCTCCTCAGGCGGACAATTTGTAATTTTAGTTTATGAAAACAAATTTCAGGTTTATTCATTTAGTCAAGTCACGGGGATCACATTTAGACATAGCTTTTGCTTCAATGTCATCGAACTGGGATCTCATATACATAGTTAGCAAATTGTAAAAGAGACTCTAGCAGTGTAATAACTGCATAGAGGAAGAGCCTTAGATTTTTGCAACTGAATATTGTTACTCTGAATTGTTTCCAATACGATATCCCAAACTTCAAGGAGATGCACTGGTTCAATTTCTTTCAAAAGATCACTTGATTCAGTTCTTGTTTGAGCTGACTGATTCTGATCTAATAAAAGTTATTCTACAACAAGGATATTTTCTTCGTATGCTCTATTGAAAGTAGCTACAGCATCTTCTCGTGCTGTCCAACGTGTCTGAAAGTATTTTAACAACTTACAACTTCCTTTCTTTATTAGTCTATAGTACATCACGATGTCTCCTCCAACGGTTATCAGATGCAACAAGAAAGGAGTATATATTTTGTATCAGAGCAAACAATGACATAGCAGCAGGAAAGATTTCTGCAGCACACTTAGCTACCAAGTTTAAGAAATGAGCCATACATGGTATGTACTCAGCTTCACCATACTTATTTTTGATTATCTGTTGGGTCCCCTGATATTTACCGAACGTGTTGTCGGCGTTGTCATAGGACTGTACTCGGCAGTCGACAACTGGAATGTTGTCTCTAAGAAAATTAAGAACAGTTGTAGCAATATCTCTGCCAGTTCCTCTTCGTTGACCTTAATAAACTGCAAAAACCTTTCAAATGGACCTGCAGTAGGCAGTACATAACGTATTGTAAAAGTAGGTCAACCGAAATTTAGAAATATTTGCTGTTTTTACTTCATCTGTTATTGAGGACAACTTTTTTGCCATTATTCCAATAATTTCCTCAAAATGCTCTGGGAGAAGTAGGAAGTGTGACCACTACCTTAGTTTTCATTTCTTGATATGTTCTAACAAGAAACTCGTATATGCTCAGCAGCTCTTGAATCCCAAGATAGTTTCCATTGTGTACTGATCCAATTATCTCATCTTTACCTCGAATGGATAACCCGCGTTCACAAAGTAGCTTTATAACATCTACACACCTTTTCACTACTGCTTGACAGTAGTCACGTTCATTTTCATATTATTGTACTAGATTATAGTCAATACGGGCACTCACAGTCTTACGATATATGACTTCGACCATACTTTCTCTGTGCTGATCTGACCTATCGTGAGGTTCCTTGGCATACCTGGCGTTCTTCCAGTCATTGAAGCCAATTGTGACTGAGCTTTTCACCTTTGACATAAGCTTGCGATGAAAACAATACACTTTGCCAGGTGTTATAGAGTAACAGAGCCATTTAAGATTGATTTCTTGGCCAGATAATGAATGAGTTCAAGTGAATAATGTCTTTGTACAGTGACGGTTTCTGTTTAGCTCTTTCACAACTGAGTCTTTGAAGTCACAATCGCAATTTCTACATTCAGCACTTTTCCCCCTTCAACCGAGTCACACACATTTCCAGGAATTATTTTAGACCCTAATCCCAGATCAGTTTCAAATCCTTGTTCAGTAATTGTATTCATAACTTTCATTTCTTCTCGTGGCTCCCTCCACCTTTGTAAATGTGTTCGCGTTCAATTGCGCTATTGGAAAACCCATTGAAGTAATGAATCATTAAATGAACTTTATGGTTTAAAAAGATTGGGGCCATTACAAAGAGGCGGCATTGTTAAAGTTAAGGCAATTGGATGGCTTCTAAAGTTGTTTGAGCCGTAATTGGTGCCTCAATTCGTACAGATTCAGTTTGAGTTTGTGATTTCGCAGAATCAGATACGCTAGGGTATGTCAACCATTGAGTTATTTTTGGTCATTTTTTTTTTATTCTTTCGATGACTTCTGCCTTTTTTTTTTGTTGTTTAACCGACCCAGCTTTATCCTTTCTCCCTTCATCACGATCCCGACTTGTTGATTTCTCCATTATACCTCTCGCAGCCTCACTGCCTTATCCTGAAACAGAAAAACATTAGTATTAATAATTTTAATTATTATATATCTATAAATAAATAATTATATATATATATATACATCACTTATTAATAACTCAATATTCATCATTAAATAAGGCAATAGTCCTTCAAGCTTCACTAAAACTATAATAAAACTAACACTAAATTGGCTAAACAAGCAACAAGAACAGACAATAAGCTAGAGATCAAATATTCACCAGATGAAATCTACAATAAATCCATAAATAAATATTTAACTTATGGCAAGAAGACTTGTCTAAGAAAAGTAGGGATCTACCAATAATAAAACCTCACTTAGAAAGCTAGAAACATACATATAAGATCACTAGAATGAATCAAGTGGTGGCCCTAGCTAGAATTAAATTAGGGGTGAGCAATCTAACTTACGTACTCTAATTCACTAATACTATAAGACTGCAATGTCGGGTGCGTCACACTTTCATCTCTGTAAGCCATTTCATGTTTGAATACACCACATAGATATGAGGATAAAAAGGAGGCTGCAAAAGCAGAATTTACCAATTACATCTGAGAATATAATTAATAAGAATCCTCTGATCGATTTGATAAGGAAAATTTTATATAAAATCAAATTATTTCAGAAATCAACAGACACAGGCTGAAACTTTATTATAAAAACCATGAGTATAATAATAATAATAATAAATAATTATTAAAGTACAACAATAGCAATAACTGTAGTAAACGTAGCAATTAAATTAGAAGTAATAGTAGAAGGAATGGAGATAATAATAATAAAGAAAATATTAAATTTGTATTATTTCCTTTTATCAAAATAATATGAAAACATTCAATATGTAAATACTAAATAGAGGATAGTGGAATATGATCAATTTTATTATTTCTCATCGAGAAATAATAAAAGTCTGAGAGTTAAAAATTTATCCCGATTCGGTGAGCAATTTCTAAGACGATGTGTTTAATACAAAAAATACAAAAATCTATTCAAATAATAAGTAATAAATATAATTCCTAGAAGAAAAAAAAAATATATATATATATATGGAAAAAGACCCAAGACAAATTGGTACGGTTAATGTAGTGGCATTATTATACAATTGCTCTACTTCAGGTCCAGCGCAGCTATCCTATAAACGTAGTCTTCCAGTTCGAAGACGAGAGGATGTCACGCTGGACCTGAAGAAGAGCAGTTGTCTTATAATGCCAATACATTAACCGTACCATATATATATATATATATATATATATATATATATATATATATATATATATATATATATATATATATATATATATAGTACAAGAGAAAATAAGAATTGGACGCGAATGAGCAAATGAGACAAGAAACCGGAGTTTTTTAAAGGCAAGAGAAAGGGATATTAGAAGAATCCAGAATCAAAGGGAGCAGAGGGCGGCACAGTGAAGGCAATCCTTTACCGAGAAGACAGAAATAACGCCAGGGGAAAAAAGTTTTGAATTCCTGGCCGGGACTCGAACCCGGGTCTGCCGATTTCCGGTCAGATGCTTTACCGCTAAGCTACCAGGCACGGGAACTATATTTCACCCAAAGCGTTACCCCCATCAAACCCAGTATCTCCCTAAACTAGGAACCTCCAAGGAATTTTTATACCACATCCTCTCACCTGCTCACAATTTAAAGGCTCATTGTCCATGTCACATACAAAGAAAGCAACTACAGGATCTGCGGGTGATAATAGCCCTGTGGGGGTTGTATTATCATCCTGTAGTTGCTTTCTTTGTATATATATATATATATATATATATATATATATATATATATATATATATATATATATATATATATATATATATATATATACATATATATATATAATACATTTTATAATAAATAATATTTATAATAAATTGACAAATATTGATAAATAATTAATATTTTTTAAGAAGATAACATTAAAAACGTTTCAATTTTAATTTTTAGCAATGTAAACAATTCACGCAACTTCCCTCTCTTATTTGCCAATCCAACCGACGGGTAAATTTCACAACTCATTAAAAATAATTGAACACCGAAATAGATCATGAAATCTAATGATCTAACGAAAACGATGTCTATCAAGGTTGTTGTTTCACCCATAACATATTATTTACATTTATTGGATTATGAAGCTGTTACACATAGTGTGTTTGGTGTGTTACACACTCACACTGTACTCTAATCCAAGTAATTAATCAATCGAATTATTGATAGCGAATTTACTGTTATATTTGAGGGCGCGGGGCTCTCTCAGGCACGGGCCTACTCGTCTTATTGCTAAAACCGCCCCTGGGGCCGACACTTGTTGGAATATCCAAGGTCTGCCGCCATACCATTCACTTATTTGAGGCAGTAAACAACCTTTAAGAACTTCTCTATACTTTGGGGGGGTTATAGTTTTCTCAACAGTGCAAACGACTTGTTCCATGCGACTAAATGGCTCCCTAACCATGATTTGCGTTTGAAATTTTACAGTTTTCCTTAGACATTCAGCCATCAATTCTTCTCCAGGCCGCCTTATTACATCTGCACACGGTCATCTAGCACTGCAATAGTTGATTTGTCAGAAACACTGCCTGCAATAGTAGAAAATGCAACATCAGTAATTAAAAACAGCCTTAGAAGTATTGGAAAACCCATTGAAGTAATGAATCAACAAATAAACTTTCATGGTTTAAAAAGATTGGAGCCATTACAAAAATGCGGCATTGTTAAAGTTAGTGGGTATTAATGTTTATTTTATGAATTACATGTAACTGGTTAGCTAGATGTGTCTTTCTTACTTTTCCCCATTGTTCTGAAGTCAACTCAAGGTGGTTCTTTGCCCAGGAATAGCGTGTCTTCATCATTGTTTCCGTGAGTCGAGGTTCTTTCTCGGGCGATTTCGAGGACTCAAATGACTCTGTTAACCCATTTTGGTGTAATTAATTTATAGCTAAAAAAACTACCTGAAACACACAAAATCAAACTATTAAAATAACTACTAAACGATCTAAAACACACAAAACACTATTGTTAACAACACATTAATGAAAAATGACTGTCAATAAATAGCAGAAAACATTCTGTTTGCACTCGAAAGCCAAGATCCCAACTCACTCACACAAATGGTTGACTTCATTGAAATGGTCCAATGCAGTGTTGCTCCTTCATTGTTACCAATTATACTTACAAAGTAACCGAAGGCTCTTGAAAATTAGTTTTATAGTTGTTCGGTGTTGGTGCATCAAATAAATCCATTTGAAATCAATGAAATTGGTTTCACTGGCTTTTTTGTAGAGCAAAGTCAAATTTGGGAAAAGTCCATAATAATTCCGCCAGTATCGTATGTAAAATATCTCTATAATGAACAATTTGTTGAGGAGTTTCTGCTTTGTGAATTGATGGAAACTACCACTACCGATATTGATATACTGTATATAGTAATCTTAAATTTTTTTTTAGATAAACACCAGATACCATTGGACAACATTACATCTTGTTCAGCAAATTGTTCTCTAGTTATGATGGACAAGAAGAGTGGTTGCTTAAAAATAATGAAAGAAGACAATCTAGAAATGTTGCTTGCGCATTTGTTATGCACCGAAAAAATTTAGTGGCCAAAACAATGACACCTGCTCTATATGAAATCGTAATGTCACCTGTTCTACATGAAATCTTAATGTCACCTGTTCTACATGAAATCTTAATGTCACCTGTTCTACATGAAATCTTAATGTCACCTGTTCTACATGAAATCTTGATGTCACCTGCTCTACATGAAATCTTACTGTCACCTGTTCTACATGAAATCTGAATGTCACCTGTTCTGCATGAAATCTTAATGTCACCTGCTCTACATGAAATCTGAATGTCACCTGTTCTACATGAAATCTGAATGTCACCTGTTCTACATGAAATCTGAATGTCACCTGTTCTACATGAAATCTTAAAATCCGTAGTAACAGGGGCGTCAGGTAAGCCAAAATTCTGCGGAGGCACAATTCAAAAATCAAAAACCAAAAAAATATAAGAGGCTTAAATTCACATAGTAAATGCTTAATCCATGCAAAGAATAAAATTAATAATGCCACATAAGAAAGTCAAAAATATAATATTAAAAATACCACGCAATGGCTTCGCCACTTTCCTCTACGAGGGGAGCTTGCGCTTCGCTACTGAGATTAACATTTAAAATCTAAAAAAAGGCAGCCATGGTTAATTTTTTATAAATTTTCTGAACTTCGCTAATTATAATAATTTTAAAAGGAACTCTAAACTAAATTTCCCCCCTTTCAAAATATCACGTTGCTAGAAATGTTGCTTAACCATTTGTAATTCTTTGGGTTTTAAAAATTTGACAAAATTTCGATACTTATATTTATTTCTGAACTTCACCATTTTGTTTTTTGATATTATAAAAGAATTATTAAAAATAACTTTGATAAAAAACATAAGTCATAACCAAACTAAGATGAAATTATTATTCAAATACTAAAAAAAAAATCCCCATCTTAAATTATAGAGTTAGCGATGATGATGATGATGAAGTGATGATGATGATGAATAGCAATAAAAGAAAAAATATATTACAAAGTTCAGATACAAAAAACCTGAGCGGGCACGTGCCCCCTCAGTTTCTATTGGCATGACGCTTATGAGTAGGAATAAACCTCGGCCTAACCTTATCCTTGTTTAGGTTCGCCAAGGTGGTTCTCACTAGCCTCGTAGAGACGGCGTTAGTATTTCTGACGTTGAAGTGTCGGGTTCGATCTTAAGGGAGAGCGTACAAATACTTCAGTGTCCCCGTTGTCGGGGGGAGGGAGGGGGTACGTAGATCGTATAAAGTTCATCGCACACATAACTAATCGCAACACCGCTACCTTACCTCTCCTGTCTTCACGTCACATACTCTTCTCCTCTGTTTCAAGGAATTCCGCCGATAGGTAGGGGTATCCACATATCCTTGACGGGAAACGTGCGCCCCCTTCCCCTTCGTCCCGAAGGACGAAGGTTCCTACGTCATGCTAGGTGTTGTCAAAAAGAATTACCCCTGACGCCCACGTCCTCACTAGCGATTGTCGTGCTAATCTATATGTTGTTTTCATTATCTGCCCAGTTAGGGCGTATCGTCCACGAAGTGAAATACGGATGGGCTGTAAGTAGTCCCTGCACTTAGAAAATAAGTAGGCCATTATGAACTGTAAGTAATATTTACACGTAAACATTAGGTAGGCCAACATGGCCTGCAATTAACTAGACAACCCCACTTGCGTCAACATTCAATTCGCGGATGATTTCAGCCAGATAATAAATACAGTGCCGGTACCATAACGCTCCTATGCAAGCGGTTATGACTACATTAAATGGAGATATGGCCTATAAGTAATCTCTACATGTACACATTAGGTAGGCCGAAATGACATGTAAGTATTCTTTATACCTAAAAATTTGGTAGGCAGACATACTTACAGGCCATGTCGGCCTACTTAATTTATACGCTTAGAGATTACTTACATGCCATGTTGGCCTACCTAATGTTTACGTGTAGATATTACTTACAATCCATGTTGCTCTACCTAATTTTGACGTGTAGAGATTACTCCCAATCCATATCGGCCTACCTCATTTTAATGGAAAATAGAACAAAATGGCTCCAATCAGAAGGACCCTATTATGAAATGTCAGGGTAGGGAATAAACGTTATCCCTACACCATAGAGTACAATGTCCTCGGGATGAAGATTACTTCAAACGGGTACAGGAAGCACGTCACTGATCGAATTTCGAAAACCTCAGCCGCAGTCAGAACTCTATATAGACCCACACTCCTGAACCACGCCTCCGCTCTCTTCTGTCTCAAAAACAACAACAACAACAACAACAACCAAACTACAGGCAATGCAGAATAAATGTGTGTACTTAATTACAGGTCCGCAGAAGAGAAAGGAAAAGACAAGAAGAACTGCACACGACAGCGGGATTGAAACCCATAAATAAAAGTCATAAAAGACCATAAGAAGAATATGGAGGAAAAAAATATTATAAGAAATGAATAAAGAAATAATCAGCAATAATTGAAGAACAAGAAGCCATGCAAGATTCCCGAGCTCTGCACACCTAAAAATTACCAAAGGAAGAAGTCAGGAACCCGATAAAGAGAGCACCCGAACTCTAAAAACCAAACACAAGATTGAGACGTAAACCCGATAACGACCAGTAAAACTCCCGATTACGACAACCAGATAAGAATAAAGAAGAAACACGAAAACGATACACAAACTTACAACAAATACAAAAAATCAAAGAAACTAAGCACCTATAATAATAATACCGTTGTGTATTTATTTATAATTATTTTTGTCAGTAACACTCGAATCTACTTATTTTGAAAAAGAATTGTCGTTTATATTTTAACGAGTTGGTATTATCTATAATAATACCCGTCGTGTATTTATTTATATTTTTTTTCAGTAACACTCGCATCTACTTATTTTGAAAAAGAAATTTAATTTATATTTCGACGACTTGGTATTTGTTAGAATTATTACCCCGAAAGCAGGGCAGGGATAAGAAAGATGGTAGCACTTAAGTGAGAGACATTAGTGTCCAATTGATTTGGAAAGTTATGTTGGTCTCTCCAGAGAACTTATTAGAAACGATGTTTAGTTCTGAATGCCCTCGTTAGTCAGAGTTTAGTTTAAGGGTAGTTTGAGAGTTCGAAGAGAGTTTGTGAGATGTTTGATGGTTCCGAAATTGATAAAAGGTTAAGAGTTTGAAGAACCGAAGGTTAAATGAATTTAGACGAGAGAAGGGGCTAAAAGAAAGAGAGAGGGAGAGTTTGATTCGAATTCCATGGAACTCGCAGAACCAATGCGAGAAAAAGGGTATAAGAGCTTACCTTGGTCGGAGAACCCGGGTGAGAAGCTTACTTGGGAGGGGGAGTCGTTCACGGTGCCGCACACTTCAGAAGTTTTTCGTCAGGTTGAGTCCCAGCGTTTGGAGAGAGTTTTGAGTGTAGACGGTTCCTTCTTCTTCAATCTTCGAAACGGTTCTGCCCAGAGTCCAGGAGTTTTGGATTGATAGGGGTTTCAGTGAGTTGTTTCTTCCTCCAGCTTGTGATGAATAGTGGCCGTTTTTCAATCGATCTATCGATGTATATAGAAAGAACAGAGAGGGATCACTGTGTAACACAGGCAATCAGGTAGTCGTAGAAGAAAAGGGTACGGAAATAACTTGAAATGGGATAGGAAGAGTTGATAGATCGGTGGCTAGACACCGATGCGTGGTGTAGTTGATTGTGTCTCGGCGTATTCATGTCTTGACGACGGTTGGGGGTGGTCAGGAAGGAGATCGTGTCTGCATAGTCGGAAACGCCTTATTCATGATGTTCTTAACTTATGCGTAGAACGGTATGGGCTGCAGGTGGTCATGGGCTGCGGGGTAGCGCAGTGTCATAGCAATATACAGTTTTGCGCGCAGTGTAGTGTATATGGGGTCTCTGACTAGTTTCTCGAGTTGTTTTGTGAGTCTAGTGTGAGCGTATGTGTTGAGAGGTGCTAATTTGTTGTTGTCGTGTAGTGTGGACATTCTCGCGTACATGGGAAAGCGGCAGCGCGCATCATAGCAGAGTTCTGAATGCGGTGAGCATTTTTCTGCCACCTGACACTCGCAGCTACGAGTGACAGTGGGTCATACGTGAGAAGAGGTCGCACGAGTGTTTTATATAAGTGTAACTGTAGTTTCTTACCCGCATGGTAGAAACTGCGCAGCATTTTGTTTGTGCGTACGGCTCTTGCTTGTATTATGTGCTGGTGTATATGGAACCTAAGGGACTTGTCAAAAGCTATCCCAGGGATATTGTCTGTTGTGTGTAGTCGAGCCTTATTGTGTTTAGGTGATTCCTGTCTGGTGTGTAGGAGAAAATTTGTAGGTTATGCATGTAGGGATCTCTTGCGCCGAAAAGTGTCATCTGTGTCTTCTGAGGATTCGTGGAAATTAGCCATTTATCCTCGTATTATGTCTTTTCGTCTACTATCATTTGTGCGTGGTGCGCGATCTCGTTTTGTCCGCGGCTGCTGACGAGAATTATCTCGTCATCGGCGTAGGACACTGTGTAGGTGTGACAGCAGTTTTCGAGTGGGCGTGAGGTATCGTTTGTGTACATGATGTAAAGTGTGGGTGCCAGTACGCATCCTTGGGGAACGCCTGAGTGTGGAGTGAAAGGTTGTGATAGGGTATTGTTGTATTTTATGTGGCATCTACGTTCAGTGAGGTAGTGCGAGAGGAGATTTCTGGTGCAGAGAGGTAGCTCCGTATTGTTGGCGAGTTTCCAACGGAGTCCCTCGTGCCACACCTTATCAAAGGCCTTCTCCACGTCCTTGCTGGTGGAGAGTGTCTTTTGTCGTGCCTGGCGTTTTTTTTTGTATTATGTCGTGAACGATGGTCACAGCCGCCTGAGTGGACCGGCCCCTCCTGAACCCATATTGGTGGGGGAAGAACCAGTCCCTCTCTTCCAAGGAGTCCCGTAGGCGGCAGATGATCATACGTTCGAGTATTTTGCCTAGGTGCTCTAATAGATCAATAGGCCTGTAATTGTTTGGGTGTTTGGGGTCTTCGTTCATTTTGTGTAGAAATATGTTGTGAGAGACCTTGAATATTTTGGGGAAGTGGCCAGAGGCTAGTGAGGCGTTGAATCGGTGTGTAAGTGTAGTGTATATGTTTGCGGGGAGGTTGTGTATTAATGTGGTTGGTAGGCCGGAGGGGCCGGGTGCGCGTTTTGGTGTTGTTTTAATGTAGTGTTTCATTTCCTCGATCGTGATGGGAGTGATAAGTGTAGATGTGTTGTCGAGCAGCTCCATTCGCATCAGGGGGACGGGCCTTAGCTCGTGAGCGTGGGCCCGACACCACTCCTGGACCTCCTGAAGTGCTCTTGCGCGTATGGTTTGGATGGGTTGTGTGTGTGTACTGTGTCCTAGTGGGAACTAAATGCGTCGAGGATGACGTTGGTGTCTGTGAGTGTTTGGTTATTTACTTGGATGTTGATGGGTTTGGGTGGATCGGTGCCTAGCATCCTTTTTACGCGCCACCAGAAGAAAGATGGGTTTGTGCAATGAGTGTCGTCCGCGATGCGGATGACCTCTCACCACTGCCGGTTCCTATCTAGTTGCACGCACTGTAGGATGCGGGCACGTAAGTGAGTGATGTTGTGTTGTCGTGGGCCTCTGATCTAGTGATTGTTGTACTGTGCGATGAGTCTCTGAGTGTGTATGGAATATATGAAGTGTTTTATACATGTGTAGGTTTTATGTTGTGTGTAGGTCGCGTGCTGCGGTTATAGTGTTCATGATTGAGCACCAGTGGTCGTCTAACAGATCTGGATTGGTGTGCTCCAGGTCGAGGTTTTGTGGCGTGTTTTCTGTTATGTGTCTCTTGAACTCTTCCCATTTCGTGTTTTTGAAGTCGAAGAGAGGTGGTGTAGGTATGAGTATGGGAGATATGGATATGATAAGGCATATCAGTATGTGGTCAGAGAGTACGTGAGGACGGACTTGGTGAGATGAGAGGGTAGAAGCGTGTAGCGTGGTCGTTGCGGAAGACCACGTCCGGAAACGTGGTCCCTCCGCGAGTGCCGAAGAATGTGGGGAAGGTCGGGCCAATGTGCTCACAGCGATAACGCGGCAGGGCACCGGCTAGGTACCTTCCTGCATCATTCGTGGTGTTAGAAAGGGGTATTGGGTGGAAAGCGTTAAGGTCCCCCGCAAAGAAGATAGGTAGGTTGTGGTTTGATAGGGCCCGGAATGGGACTTCTATGTTTAATTGTAGGCGTGGTGGTCTGTAGTGCGTGGCCACTAGGATGGGGCCGGAGCTTGTCTGTACCTTGTAGGCTAGAAAAGTCATCGCGTGTTTGAATGAGGGGGAGGTGTATAAAGCGCTTTATTATGATCGCTGATCCTAGGTGCGGTGTTTGTGGAGGTATATATGTGTGGTAGCCTGCAATGCGGAGTCTGTTGTTGGGAGGGTGTAGACTGGTCGAGTTTAAGAGTATTATGTCAGGTCTTTGTGAGTTTATGACCCCTTTGGCAACAGTATGGCGAATACCGTGCCAACTGCGTGCGTTTAATTGTGTTACGTTGAGGCGTCCTATTGACGTGGGCGGAGTGTGCGTGAGGCTGATTTAGCCGGGATCGTTCCTCACTCCTTGGGTATTTCCAAGGAGGCGAGTTCATAATGGCGGGAAGAGGCAGGAGCGTGGTGAAGGTTGGGACGAGGTGTGATGGGGCGGTACGGTAGGTTCAGGGGGGAAGGTGTTCTTGCCCACCAGGGTGGGGGAGGAGTGCGAGTCTCCTGTGTGTATGCTCGTCGATTAGATCGAACACCTTCTCGAAGAAGATTATCTGTTCTAGACCCTGCAAGGCAAACAGTGTGTTAAGTATAGTTGGGCGTCACCCCTCGACATGTGGTTTGCAACCGTTGAAAGCAAGGCGGCCAGGTGTAGCTTTGGGTATGTGGTCTCGTTGGGTATGTGGTGTGGGGTAGGGGTGGGTGTCAAAAGTAGTGGGGGTCTCTGGGTGTAGGGTGTTTGGGTGAGTCTGGGTTGCTGCTGAGATAGGATGTGTCTGGGGTAGGACAGGGGGTAGTGTGGACAGCGTTGCGCCGGCAGCAGTAGCAAATGTTCTTGTGAGGGGAGGAGGGGCAGGGGCGGAAGCGGAGTGTGTGGTTGTGTTGGTGGATTGTGGACGCCATATTGCCGCTACGGCGTCAGAGCGGGTCTTACTTAGTTAAGGGCATTTAGAGTTGACGGTGACATGGTCGCCGCCGCAGTTTGTGCAGAGGGGTGAGGTCGCTGTGCAGGTGGTGTAGTGGTGGCCCACTACACTACACCTTGAGCATACCAGGTCTGCTTGGCAAGTTCGCATCTTGTGTCTGGTTTTGTAACACTGGTGGCACTGTGTGGGTTATATGTTCAGCTGTGTCTCGATGTTATGTGGATATGTTAGTGTGCCGCAGACCTTGATGCCTTGGTCTAGCAGCAGTGTTTTATTGTGTTAATAGGACAGTGTAATTACTGCCCATTGTTTTTTATGGTTGTAGTAAAAGTCTCTGATGACCTCCTCCCCATACTTCTGTCTGAGGTGTGTGCGGAGGTCATCGGCAGAGAAAGCCAACCATCCATAGGGGGTTGGTCTTGAGGACTCGTATTTGTGTTTCTTGTGTACACCGTCGGCTAGTTTTGTGTGAAGGTCTTGTGCGGCGAGTGTGTCAGACGCAAGTTCGTGGAATTTGACTGCGTCCTCTTGTGGGTGGAAGACAAGTGTTTGGCCTGTGTGAGTCTTTATTTTGTTTGTGATGGGGGTGTCATGTGTAGAGGCTAGGTTGAGGAGTGTGTGTTCATTATTAGTAGTGGGTGGTTTATTCTGTTATGTGTAGTAGTGTGAGTCTGGATGTATTGTTATGCACCATGATGAGGATCGCTTTTGGAAACTTTCTTTTCTTTCTTTAGAGGGGGTCCCCCTCCCCGCCAATAACGACCCCGTGAAAATGACTCGGATGTGATGATGATTAGTGAGTATGGACCTGGATGGACTGCTCAGAGGGTGTGAAAACATGGCGGACTTAATGATGACTGAAGCCCGAATCAACTGTCTCCAGTCGGAGTGCCGCCCCCTCTATTGGGTTTGGGGTATTTTTTTAGTTACGTCCGACTTATCACATAGATGGTGGTATCTCCCTCTGTGGTCTTGGACGGTGCTGCAGGGTAGGGTATTAATCCTGCCCGTGTTGGTAATTGAGTCTCAATCCAGGTTTGCTCCTTCCATTGGGTTCCGCAGCAGGCTAAACCTCAGATCTCATTTCCCTAAAGTTTGTAATTATTCCTTTTCTAAGTAGAACGGCATAGTTGCAATGGAGCTCTATGTGTAGAGTCATATTCACGGAGCCAAATCAAAGCGAGGCGGGGATGGGGAGGGTTTAGCACGTCATATCACTATGACGAGCCAGGGAAATAAAGGATTTTTATTCAGGGTGGTTTGGGGAGCGGGGGGAGGGGGCTTTTCTGGTTGATGTCGCGTATTCATCTCGAGATGATACCGTCCATGGTATGACTTTCCAAAATCGCACTGTTCTCAGTGAGAAGCGTCGAAGGAAATTTCGCCGGGCCTTGCCTTCTGTATCTGAACGATAGCAGAGAAGTGTGTTGTGCCATTTTTCGCTTCTGCAAGGGTTCTTTTCAAGGAATGGGAAAGGGTGGAGTTGGGGGAAGATCAGGGAGAATGAGTCAAGGAAAGGTGTCCGAGCCCAAAACACCCTCTACCCATTGTTAAGCCATAAACCACTGTGCCGATCGCCGAGGAGATAGAGAAGGGCAATCTTCGTTCAACTGTCCAGGACGGTCATTAGCCGGCAACACCTTCACTTCCCCTAATATACTCATAAACAATAAACCACTCTTTCTTTCTTCGTTAGCCTAGAAAGGATCAGAGGGGGAGTGGGGGTTGGACCCAATACGGAGGAAAATCCAAATTATTCTCTTTTGACTTACATGTATTCATGCACGCTAACAGACACATATGTAAGACAGTGCAATAGGTCTGCAATCGTAACATATAATCTATAAAAATAATACCCGTCGTGTATTTATTTCCATTTTTTTTTGTCGTTAACACTCGAATCTACTTATTTGAACAAAAAAAAGTAATTTATTTATCAATGACTTGGTATTATCTATAATAATGATATATAGCTCTAACTTAAAAATATTGCCTTTATTTTTTATGGCACAGGTACACTAGTCAATAAATAAATAGCAATTGTTACAAAACAATAACAAATGCAAACATTACATACAAGGAGAATTAAGTATAACAAAGGCTTGAACGTAATCAAACCCCAAAACAAATCACCTAAAACTAAAAAGCCAAACAGGAAAATCATTGACAGCGATAAGGCAGATCACCAGACGCCTTAAATCCCTTTGTAAATCTTCTTTTCACCCTGCAGATGTTTTACTCACCCCCTCTCTCACGCACACTCACTTACAAACAAAGCAAAGAAGGATACGAAGCAGAGTGTGGTACTAAAGAGAGTAAAGTGACAGTGGAGTGGTTATTCTTTGATTTCCAGGCAAATTAGCATCTCTTTGCAAACCACTTCCTTCAGTTTTTCAGCAATTATTCTTCAGTTCCTATTACATTTACTCACAGGACTCACAATAGATACGTGGGATATGGGTCACGATAAACAGCAACGATCTAGAATAGATACTAGCTACACATCATGGTTCGGATTCCACGTTAAGCTGTAGGTCACATGACTAAGTCCAACTTTTTTATCTCCTACTATACTTCCTGCTGACCTATCCTTAAACTTTTTTCTCCCCCTCCCCATCACTCATACCCACCGTACCCATAGTCCCTGGAGACTACTTAGGCTTTGGACAGTGTGGTTGCAAGGGACAACAAAGGAGTACCGAGTTTCGCCCCCTTCCTTGACCACTCTTTTGAGAGCCAAGGGTGAAGGGGGGTCGGGCAAACTGTTCCTTGCCTCCTTCCCGCTTATATTTCCATTTCATTTCACGTGGCAGCTGACATTTAACTTCAAGAAATGTAAAGTTTTTATAAGGAAAGGAATTCAGGAATTTAGCTACAAAATGGATTGGCATTGGTTTAAATCAGTAAATAATGATGACTTAGGAGTAGCAATAGATAGGTGATTAAGACTTTACAAGCAGTGTATTGAGAAAAAAATGGAAAATAGAATATTGGGCTTCATTAAAGGGAATGTCACTTACAAAAGTAAGGTTATCCTCAAATTCTACAACTCATAAGTAGGGCCACATCTAGAGTACTGCTTACAGGTGTGGTCCCAATATTTAGTCATGATATCAACCTACTGGAGTCAGTGCATAGGATAGCAACAAAGATAATACCTTACCTGAGGCACCTCGAATATATAGATAGAGTGCAGCATTTTCCTGTTTTGCCCCCATTTTTCATTACCATATGATAATTGTTCTTTTGTAAATCGGCTGGGAACTCTGTCATTGTCTTGTGGAAAGACAATATCTTTAACCTGAATACGTCGGTTTGTTACCAGTGAACATTTTTCAGTATTGCTGAGAAAATCACGCCATTGTTCAGGATCATCGGGTATTAGTCTTGGAGTTGTAGCTTCATGATGTGATTTTTCTTCAGTGGATGCAGCCTGAGCTGAAATAAATAAAAAAACACACATAATTATTATAAAAAAGGCCATAGTATCTGTGGTAAATTTGCAAGTAAATATTTATTAAACACCTAAAATATAATACCTGGATTGGGCCCTTGTGCTGGTGTTCTCTCTTCCTGGTCAACAAAGTCAGGAGAAAGAATGGTTTTTATTGCAGTTCTGGTTGAAGCTGATTTCTCACTGAAGAATATACTTGTGCTTGGGGCTGTAGTGTTGGAGGGAGCAGTACTGGGGGCTGTAGAACAGGTAGCTAAAGATAAACATGAATAGAACATGGCATATTATGTCAAAATACATCTTTAAATTTAAAGCATAGTTAAGGTGAGAATCATTTACTTACAAGTTGCATGTTCAGGATTTGCTAAAGGTGCTATAACACCTTTAGGTGCAAGAAACCTTCTTAGTGATCCTGACACAAGGCCTACTTTGAGGAAAGACAAATATGTCCAATGCACTGGAGGAAAAGCAACTCAAACACAGCAAAAAGATGATTTAACTTGACAAATGGATAATACTTAAATATACCCAGACCTTTACATAAGCCTGGCCTACTACTTGCTGGCTGCACAGTGTATACACACAGAAACCTATATTGCAATTACCTAGGTAGGATAACAACGTAACATTCTGCAACAACTCAATAATTTAGTATATCCTATTAGATTGGCTGTGTGGTCATTTTAAACTCATTTTATAAATAAAAATTACTGTTCAAAACGACATATTTATTTACCCTAGAAAACACTAGGATGTTGATGCTGTTTTCATGATTAACAAGTTAGTTACAAGTCATAGCAGTTACTTGAGAGGCAGTCAGACACATTTAAAACTACAGTTATTTAATATACTCACCGCTGTCTTGCTTTCTTTTCTCCTCTTCCCCCTTTCTTTCTTTCTTTTTTCAATTTCAGAAGGTTCGGTTCTCCTCATTTTGTCGGAGATGCGGTAGCAGGCAGCAGCGCCACTCATGTTTGTTTACATATGATGAGGCAGCGCGCGCCTGCACGCTCTCTCTCTCTCTTTGACAAAAAGAGACAGGTGGGGGAGGGGAGATTGTGACTCAGGAGGCTCCTTCCGTCCAATTTGTCATTGCAACATGTCACTGCTGCTGTGTAGTGAATTTATTCTCTAGACTGCTGTTGGCCCTCTTAGGGCCTCTCCTGGTGGCTTGGGGGGCCCAAAGAACTGCGTGCCTTGCTTAATGGCAATCGGCGCCTCTGGCGGCATCTAGAATACTGCATACAGGCGTGGTCCCATTATTCAGGCATGATATCAACCTGCTGAAGTCAGTGCATAGGATATCAACAAAGATGATGATACCTTACCTGAGGCACCTCGAATATATAAATAGACCGAGAGCACTGAATATGTTCTCCTTTTAAATGTGTAAAAAGTGATAAGAATGAGCTTTTTAAATATATTTATGAGATGGATAAATTGGATATTGACAAATGTGAATGTTTGATAGGTTGTATTTTGTATGATTATGGTGTTGTTCGAGTTCTGTGTTCGGGCCAAATGTATACATTTTAATATATATATATATATATATATATATATATATATATATATATATATATATATATATATATATATATATATATATATATATATATATATGTATATATATGTCGTAGAATGGACTCTCGACGATATACCATATATAACTATTCGTTGAGGGAACTTATTTAATTATCTTTAGAGTGCGTGGATGTCTGGGTTGACCGATATTATTTATCTTCGATATGCTTAAGAAGTGGAACTGAGCTCAAGGATAATAATATTGCTATCATTAATAAAATAGAGTTTTATTAATAAAAACTATCAACAACACACAAAAAGGAAAATATTGACATAAACAGAGAATGGAAGGGTCGTGGCGAATCTAGCTAATCCGAGGATTAAGAGATTTAAAAAGGTAAAACAAATATAAATTAAAGGGATGAGATGGTTCACTAAACCATTTAAAGCACAGGATAGAGTTGACAAAAGGGTTAAATACTCAAAGGTAACGTTCGGCTTACGTAATTACACTTGTTGTGCAGAGGAAGGCGACGTGAAGGAATTTTTGGTCCGCTGGCGAGTTCCAGCCGAAGGGGGGGAATTAAATGATCCTGACGTGGCGTCTTGGGAATGAGAACCGTTTCTTGACGAACGGGCTTGGAGAACAATAACTGTTCTACGTTGTTCTCTTCTGAACAACAAGGGGGGTGAGAACCGTCTCTTGTCTACGGGCTCGAGAACAATGGCTGTTCTAATGTTGTTCTCTTCTGAACAACAAGGGGGAAGGGTGAGAACCGTTTCTTGGCGAACGGGCTGGAAGAACAATGGTTGTTCTATGTTTTTCTCTTCTGAACAACAGGAGGGGGGGGGGGTAATAACCGTTTCTTGTCAACGTAACTCAAAAGAACAATGGCTGTTCTAACGTTGTTCTCTTTCTGAACAACAGGGAAAGCCTAGTGGACTTGGCGTCACAAAGGCTCGAACCTTGGCACTCAAGGGATATTGTCCTTCTTCTGGACAAGTGATGCTAGATCTCGAGGTCGAGGGCCCTTTGGTGCACAAGGTGAGACTGGACCGTAGTGATGTCTCGCGAAGAAAATCTGGATCTCTAATCTCATCTTAGTGGTAAAGTTTCCAAATAAATAGTCGGGACATCCCCTTGGCGTGGGGGACAATGGAGTGGGGGCTTCGAGGAAATGCACAGCCGAGCCTGAGAACAATACCTTATCTGCCCATAAGGTTAACTAAATCTGGCGAGGTCGGAAGCATGGGGCGAACGGGGGAAGATAAACTTCCTTGTTTAAACATTGACTCAGGTGGCTGCGATAAGGCACTCGGCTTCAAAGCAAAGATGCACATGGGTAGCATCGTGGTTTTAAATAACATGTGATAGTGGTTGAAATTAAGTGGCCTCAACCCGTTCTATCACAATATATATATATATGTATATATATATATATATATATATATATATATATATATATATATATATATATATATATATATATATATATATATATATATATATATATATATATATATATATATATATATATATATATATATATATATATATATATATATATATATATATATATATATATATATATATATATATATATTCTAGCTGAAAGCTTTAGTTTTTGAAAAGCCTTGATTGGCGATAGTTTACATTAAATAATTACACAGATGACAAAAGCCACAAGGGCCTATCAAAGGTCATCTGCATCTGTCAAAACCTACCAACAAAATGCATCCATAAGATTGTGTCAGATCATACAACTACAATTCGAACCATACACAGGAATGTATCAAAAACGAAAAGCATCATCATCGAGAGTCTTCAAAATCCAAATCAATCATAATATACAATAATAAAAAAACTGCATCCACAAAATGAGTCCAAAGTACCCCCCCCCCCAAAAAAAAGAAGAAGTTAACCCTCCCTCCCCATATTATCATGTAATCTGCGTTTGAAAACATTCAAATTTGGACTGTCTACTGTTTCAGTTGGCAAACTATTCAAGTAATTTACCACTCTATTGGTGAAAAAATATTTTATAACATCCAACCTGCACCTCTGTTTTTTTAAATTTTTAAGTGCTTACCCCTAGTCATATTACTACCTTCCAACTCAAATAAGCTGCTAAAATCCAACTTATCCACCCCAGAACAGATTTAAAAAAAATTCAATCATATCTCCGCTCACACATCTTCTCTCAAATGAGAAAATATTTAGTACCCTCAGTCTATCTTCATATTCAAGGTGCTTCAGGAAAGGTATTATTTTTGTTGCCCTCCTTTTTACTGACTCTAGCAGGTTGATGTCATGTCTAAAATGCAGTGACCATGCTTGTATACAGTACTCTAAATGTGGCCTAACATACGAGTTGTAGAGTTTAAGGATAACCTCTTTACTCTTGTAGCTAACATTCCTCTTAATGTATTCTAGCACCCTATTTGCTCTATTTTTTGCCTCAAACCACTGCTTTGAAAACTTCAGTGACCTATCGACTACTACGCCTAAGTCCTTCTCATCCTCAACTGAATTCAGCCAATGCCCATCCATTTCATAGCTAAATTCCCTAGTATCCCTTCCCATGTTAAGAACTTTGCATTTTTTAAGGTTAAAAGTCATCTGCCACTTCTGAGCCCAAGCCACTAATTTATTTAAGTCACTCTGCACTTTAAAACTACCCTCTACTTCTTTGACTACAGCTGCCAATTCAGTGTCATCAGCAAAAATTGACACTTTACTATTTACAACCTCCCCAAGATCATATATATAAACTATAAATAATAAAGGGCCTAGAACGGATCCCTGAGGTACGCCACTGATAACGTCTCTCCGCTGTGACCTCACCCTATTCAGTACAACTCTCTGTTTCGAGACGCAATCTTGTGGATGCAGCTTATGGGAATAATGGGTGCTTCTTGAGAGCTACTTTGATTGATTCGGATGACCTCTGATAGGCTATTGTGGCTTTTGCCATCCAGAAAGTGAGACAAATCGTGGCCGATGAACAACGAGACAAAGATTGGTGGATAAGTATATGAGCAAAAGTATCTTAATAACACACTAGTATTTATTTAAGGATAGAAGATTGTTGAACCTATTAGGAAAATAATTGATTGAAAGATGGCTGATAAAATAAGTCTGATTGAAATGAAGGTGGATGAGCTGAGGGTATTATGCGATGAGAGAGAGGTTAGTACGATAGAGGCTAAGGCAGTACTAGTGAGATACTAAAGAATGTGGAAGTGCTAAGAGAGGTGAATGCGGATTGCAACCCTGTGGAGTAGAGTGAGGAATTAGATAGGGTAGGAAAGGTACGAATGGTCACAGTGGAAAAAATGTACAGCCAGATGAAAGATAGGAATATAGAACCGAGAGAAATATCCATTATGTGTGGGAATTGCGAAATGTGGCTCTACATAAAGAAAAAAGTTAGAATGAAGGAACTAGAGGAGAACATATTCATATGCAAGAGGTGCAAGGAATACAAGAAGCTAGCAAAAGAACTAATATACCTATTGAAAACTATAGGAAAACTTACAGATGAAAGCCAGGCATGAAAAAAGAGGATTTAAGTGGTAGAACGAGCTAACATACGACTGGCAGAAGGGTTAGATGGGAGTGAAAAAATGCCAGTAGAGCGAGAAAAAGCACAGGTAGAAGAAGAGCATGCATACGTGAAAGCATATAAAGAGAGAAGCATAGACAAGAAAAGAGGGAGCCAGGCAAGGGGGCAAAAATGGGAATACAGTGAGCGATCAGGGAGTGGAACAGGGAAATAGGAGAGAAAGGACGGAGGAGAAAGGAGAAAGAGAAAAACAAGTGAATGTGAGGAAAGACAAAGTAAAGAGGAAGGCCAGACAAGAGGGGAGAGGAGAAATGAACGAGAAGTGAACGAGAAGTGAACGAGAAGTGAAAAGAAAAATAGAAGAGGTGGAGAGTAGGAGGGCAGAACAAGAGGTTGTAGAAACTGAAGGGTTAAAGGACAGAGAAAGGCCGGATGTTATGGCTGAAGTGGGGGATAACTGCCAGGAAGACGAGATGATAAGTCGGCAAGAACAAACAGAGGAGGAGAGGGGTGATAGATAGCAAGATGGGTCGAACAGTAACAGTAGCAAGCAGCGGATATTTAGGGACAGTATTGTGAAGAACCTACATACATGGTTTGAGGGGTTCTCTATGGAGGTAGATGTTGCTACCATGCCACAAAAAGACATGGTGGATATAACTAAAGAAAATGAAAAGGCATGCAGTGAAATGGCAGAAGGAGACTGGATGGTGATACATGCAAGTGGGAATGGGCTTATGAAGAGGAGCGCTACAGATTACATAAAAGCTATCGGGGAGGCTCATAAGAGAAGTGAAGGCTAGGCACCCTTAAGTAAAGGTAGCTGTAGTCCCAATAACGCCAAGGTGGTAGGAGAATATAGTTATGAAAAGAGGAGGAGAGAGTTAAACAGAAAAATAAGGATGCTGGCAATTGAGGAAGAAGGAAATATTATTGAATTGGGAGAAGATATGAAGAAAGAGGAGTACTGGTTAAGGAGAGATGGAGTCCACCTCTAAGGTACTATGACCAGTGAACTAGTGAGAGAAATGAAGAGGTGGACTTGGGAACTGAGGCAAGTGGAGCAGGTCAGATGTAAAGATAGATAGGGTAAAGGGCCAAAGCGGTCGAGGGAAAATACGAGGAAGAGGGGAGAGGAAAGCAGGTACAAGGGAGTGAAGGTAGGATTCTTGAACTGCTAAGGAATAGTCCTAGGCAAGAGAATAGGGATTGTAAGGGAATGAAAAAGAGCAGGAATAGAGATAATGGCATTAGCAGATATGAGGATCATTTGAGAACAAATCTGAGGGGGAAAGGCAGGACTCGGGAGGAAGATGGATACAATGGAGTAGGTATACTAGTTAAAGAGGGCTATCTGGTCTCAGAGGAGGTGGAACCGAATAAAAGAGCAATACAGAGATGATTGGAAGGAAGGCTACAGACAATATAGGGTCACAAGGGGCAGAGCCGACCTAGTGGTGACAGTAGTGTACAATTATGCGGAAGGTACCAACCGGAGGAAGAGTGAATGGCTAATAGAAGAACTAAGGAGCTTGACACAATAAATGGGGAACTAAAAATGGTTATTGATGGGGGGATTTTAATGCTCATGTGGGCATATTGGGGGAAGAAATGAACGGCAATGGAAGAAGGGTGTATCAATGGATAATTGAAAGCGATGTAATTTTGAAAAATCTAGAAGTATAAGGAATCCCAACCTGGCAGCAAGGAGAGAGGATGAGAGCAATAGGTTTTGCTATAATGAACAGAAAATGTGGCGAGATAGATGAAGGCATGGGTATTTATGTGTGTCGTAGAATGACTCCGACAAATACGTCACTTCTACTCAATAGGCGTGGTCGTTCAAGGTCAACGTGTGACCTTGATTTTACTCTGG
Source organism: Ceratothoa steindachneri (assembly GCA_963969495.1). NCBI lineage: Eukaryota > Metazoa > Arthropoda > Malacostraca > Isopoda > Cymothoidae > Ceratothoa > Ceratothoa steindachneri. The sequence continues at coordinate 72,270,160 of OZ018333.1, read as the reverse complement.
TCACGACAGAGATGGGGGAGAGAAGTGTGGGTGTGTGTGAGGGGGGAAGTTGTGCGAAAGATTTAAATTCAAAAGAGTCAGTGCAGTTGGCCAATATTAACTAATGAAGGCTCCGGCTATGAGGCTTAGGAAAAACTATGTACAAAAATAAACTTTAATATATACACAGTTATACACAATAAATAGATTAAATTAAATAATGGCAATAGATACTCTATATATACAAGGACTGAACGTATCAGAGCTACTCAGAGCGGGCTCTACGGGAGGGAGGTGAGAGGCAATACGAGCCTCTGTACATACACAAACAGGGATGATTAGCCGGATAGCCCCAGGTGATTCGTCTCAGTCTGGCTTGGGTTCGAGGCTTTAAGAGATGAAATGATGGATCGAATGGTTATTCAAGGGCTTTAACCACGGGGAGTTTAACCTCTAGTAGTAACACTAACTGGAGTGAGTATTCGTGCCAAACGAAATGTACCGAAACCAAGGATGGGCCAATTGACTGGGGCTCAGATCCTTCGATATAATTATAGCTTTCGCTCGTCGAGAAAAGGGAGCGCGATCGATAATGACGTGTTTCATTGTAAAAGGCAGGCCTATACTGTCGATACCCTATTGGGACCAATAATATATAGGGATCTGCCAAATCCTTTACTGCCTCCGCCAAAGGATGAGGGGAGATCTCTCCACGAACCAACAAAGCTCTTGAGGGATGGGAAGTATTCACGCGGAGGTTTCTTGCTAACACCCTGGAAGACGACAGAAGCGCGCGTTTGAGATTCCAATCCCTCGCTTATCGCGGAAAGCAGTTCGATAGTCTGACTATTCTCACAGTCCTCGCTCACGTAGACTGACCTCGTAGGTTCAACGGGCCGCATGGTAGTAAGGAACCTCTATTCTCGACACTCCTCCATTCCCAAGAGGTTACTTTAAAAAAAGTGACATCTGACAACCGCTGGATAGATATTAAAGTCTCAAATTTTCCCGACCTCAATGGGGGGGGGGGAATGAAGGATACCTAACCTTGAACGGGTCACGCTTAAGTGGCTTGGACATATTTACGTACAAGGAACATCCAGGAACACAAGGAATAAATGACTCGACAAGAACACAAGGGCTACAAGAGTTAACATTAGTTCAAATGGAGGTCGATCACCTAAGGACAATAACGACCTAGACCTACACAAAAAAAATTAATATAAATAAATAGCACACACAAAAGCTTTAAAAAAACACAATAGAAAAAGATACAAAAGGGAAATATATAATACAGGGAATTAATTAATCCGAGCGATACGGGGGTATACCGGATCATTCTTGATTTGTCAACAGAGAGACTTATTGTCCGAATATAAACAGTTTAAACAAGAGGAACAAACTTAAACATAACAATTACAAGCATAACTTTATCCTAGATTAGTTTGGGTAGGCTATAAGGAGCTCCTATTCAAGCTATCGGCAATACAATTCTCGGATCCTATTATATAATTGATTTTCAATGGATACTACTGGAGGTATAATCTTCAGCACATAAGGCAACCATTGTTGCTTTTTAAATTTCGCAAATATGCGAGGGGCTTGTGATCCGTCTCTACAAGGAACTCTTTGCCTAATAAATACATTCTAAACTTCTTTATGTCCCATATAATGGCCTAAGCTTCCTTTTCAATGAGGGCATAATTTTTCTCGCGCAGGAGAAGCTTATGGCTCGCGTAGGCGACGGGCTAACTATCGCTACCATCGCTATACTGTAGTAAAACGCAACCTAACCCTTTATTGCTGGCATCGGTTCTGATACCAAAAGTCTTCTTCGGGTTAGGGAGCCGGAGGATAAGGGCGGAAGCTAATTTTTCCTTCAGCTGTTCGAAGTGGGAGCGAGCTAATGGGGACCAGACAAGGTGTACTGGGGACTTCTTTTTCAACAAGTCACACAAAGAGGCCGAGAGAGAAGCGAAATGGGGGACAAAGCGGCGGTATAAAGAAGCAGATCCCATGAAGGATCTCGACTGCTTCTTATTGGATGGACGGGGCATTTCCACAATGGCGCGGATTTTGTCCTCCTAGAGGCGAAACTGTTGTCCCCAATGTGGAAGCCAGGGTAGTCAATCCTACTACAAACAAAATAGCACTTGCTCGGGCCGATTGTAAGTCCGTGCTCGCGCAGGCGACGCAGCAGAGCCTGGAGGGCGATCACGTGATGGTTCCCACTCGCGAGTTGCAACGTAAATGTTATTGAAATAAAAAGTCACGTTTGCCAACCCGTCTAATATTATTCGCATCGTGCGATTGTAATTACTACAATCCGTCACCGAGCCGAATGGTAGACGACGGAACTGCATCACGCCTTGTCTGTGGAGAAAGCCGTGTATCTCTTTACACCTTCTTTAAGGGTAATTTGATAATAAGCCTTATATAGGTCCAATTCGGTAATGTAATTGGCCTCTTCAAAGAGATGGAGGTTTTGGTCGATCAAGGGGATAGGCTCAGCTGGAGAGGGTCTGACGCTTCCTTTTGTGGCTGCCCTTTGACAGATATCACACGAACGGCAATAATTAAGGATGTTATCTGTCCCACTGGGCCAATAAAAATACTTAAACATTCTATGAGCCGTTTTAGTATGGCTGAAATGGCCAGAGAAAAGACTATCGTGAACCGTCTTTAATATGAGGGGGACCTGCGAATGGGGGATGCATAATGCATGGGCCTAGGAACTAATGCTTTCCAGGCAGGCGCGGTACAGTAGGTCATTCTTCACGACGTAGGAAACGACTTTATTTCTGCGGGTGGCCTCCTGAATCTTATTAGGAGCTTTGGTCCAGAGGGGGCGGAGTGAATCATAGTCTTTTTGCTCTATAGAGAATTCATAGTTCAGGACGACGCTAAACTCAATGTAGCAGAGCGTTTCAAGGAAAGCGTGTGCCTCTGCTTTCTTTTTAGTCTGGGAACGCGGGAAGTTGGGTTGAACCAGAGGGGGGGGAAGTAACTTGTGGGCACTGTCCGACCAGAACAGCGCAGAGCTTCATTGGGGCCACTACCACTTCGGCCCAGCCGGTATAATACGGGCATTCAATAAAGCAATTCACGATGGGGAATCGATTTGCACGCCCAAGGGTAGTCATACAGTATACTTCCGCAAACTTATCATGGTTTGGAGCGATCAGGGGAAGCAGCTCGTCCGACACCATGATACATGTACGACCTGTTTCCCGAACAAGGGTGGAGACTCAGCAGCCGTTTACTGATCCGGTCTCAAACTTCAAGCTTTCTGGGGAGCTCTTCTAGAACAAGAGGTTCACCTGATGGCCAGCCGCAGGAGGAGCAGGCGGAGAGGGAGGTGGTTGAACTTGCGACGGTGATGGCTGGGGGAAGCACAAATTTGGTGTACTTGATTGAGAGAACTAGGACGGAATTGGGAGTTCTGAGAGCAGTTTGTCCTCAAATGTCCTTTAATACCGCAAGAGAAACACACGATGGGACTCCTGGGGAAGTATGATGAAGGGTGATTTGATGAGAATGGCTTGACGTCTCGGGGTTCTGATGAAGAAAGATTTCTGGACTTGGAGGGGGCCTGTTATTTTGACAAACTAAATAGGGTCACGGGGTGGAAATTTTTGTTTGTCACTTTTACCTTTGGGGGACGATGGATCACACTTTCTTCCTTCCTTAGAATAGCAATTGTGGCTCACGGCGACTACATCTGCTTCTTCGATGCATTGCTTGAAGTTGGAACACCTCCGCTCCTTCACAAATGATCGAATCTCCGAAGAAAGTGAAGCCATAAGCTGGTTCTTCAGAATGAAGTCGACTAACGCTTCTTATTCGTGAGGAACTTTCGAAGAATTGAGCCAGAAGATGAAAAGCGTATACACAAACTGTCGAAAAGTTTGGGTAAGCTCTATACGGGCGTAACAAAATTTAACATAGTAGAAATCGGGCGTCATGTTATACGCGGCTAACAATACCGATTTCAAAGTCGAATAATCGATCGTTGCCTCCGGTGGAAGGGATATGAATATCTCGGAGCTTGGAACATAATCATGGGTGCCTGAGACTTGGCAGAAAAGTAGGATGAATTTGTTGCACAAAGGTGGTAATAAAGACAAAAAATTGGTAGATAACTACAGGCTAGTACTCTTAATGAATGTGATAGGAAATATGTTTAGTAGCATCCTAACAAAAAAAAACCCTGAAGGAGTGTGATGAACGTGAAGGGATACTTGGAGATGAGCAAAATGGATTTAGGTCTGAATGAAGAGCCATAGACAATCTCTATATCCTACGGGATGTAATAAAGAGGGTGTGCATATGTCTGCTTTCTCGATATAGAGAAAGCCTTTGATCGAGTTGATAGAACGAAATTGTTTGCAAGACTAAGAAACTTGGGGATGGATGCAAATATTCTAAATGTGATACAAAAACTATATGAGAATCATAAAGTCAAACTCAATCTGAAGGTATAGAAACAGGTTGGATGGTCAATGACATCAGGTTTAGACAATGGTGTACCATGTCTCCAAGCATGTTCAGCTTCTTCATTGAAGAACTTTTGGGGAGAGTAAAGAGGGAAGGTCAAGGATCATGGTTGGAGAACGCATATTGACAACCCTGGGATTTGCAAATGACATAGTTCTGGTTAGTGAAACAGCTGAGGGTTCGCAGAGACTTTTGAATGTGGTGTACCAGTATGGGAAAGAATGGAAAGTAAAATTTAGTAGAGGAAAGTGCAAAATAATGATATTTGAAGAAGGGAGAAATGAAGGATGGATCCTAGGAAATGACATCCCAGAAGTGGTAAATGATTATAGATACTTGGGTATGACAGTCTGCAACCAGAAGGATATATTTGAGAAGCATAAGAGACAAAACGAGGTAAATATGCTAAGAATGACTGGCATGCTGAGGAACATGGCAACTAAACAAGCAAATAAGTATAAAATCATAAGAGAACTGTGGAAAGGGATAGCATTCCCAAGAAGCCTGTATGGGTTTGAAGTCTGTAAAAGTAACAAAGGCGGAATTGGAGAGAAAGGAAAAGATCCAAAATAAAGTGGCAAGAATAGCATTAGGACCCAATCCCTATGTAGCAGTAGAGGCACTGATAGGAGAAATGGGCTGAAGTAGGTATAAATAGAGGGTGGCAAAGATGAAAGTAAATTATAAGTTGAGACTGCAAGGGAGGGAGATAGAGACATGGTTAGGCTATGTGTATGCTGCCTACGATAGGACTGAGTCGTGCAAAGAGGTAACGAGAGTGGATACGAAATACGAATTGGAAGCAATCGATATAGAGGACAGAGCAAAGGGAAAACTGAAGCAGAAAATATTAGATGCGAGAGAAAGGCTCTGGAGAAGAGGAATAAATGGAAAGAGAAGTCTGAACTTATACAGAGGCAAAAGGCAGCCGTGCATTGAAGATATGTACGATGGGAGTTTTGCAAGCCAGGTACTATTCAAGGCACTGACGAGATCTTTGTAGGTAAGGAGGCGAATATATAGGTGGAATGGAGGAGAGGACAGATGTGAATGGTGCCTATTAGAGCAGAGAGATTCTATAGAACATTTAATTGTGGAGTGGGTGGGCCACAGTCTGGAGAGGGAGAAATTGAAAGAAGAATTGGCGATAGAGCTGGGAAGAGAAAAGTGGGAGGTGGAGAGAAGGGAGGATTATGGAGTGAGTGTGGAAAAAAAATATAGATAACAAGATAATAGGAATAGAAAGAGCAACAAAGAAATTTTTTCCTGCTTTTCGGCAATCGCTGGGTCGGCAGTTCGAATCTCTGTCCGGATTCTTTTTAAGCTGACACTATTTGGGCATCACGGTGATAAGCAGCAACACAGCAGTTTGATATGGGGACTGAAACCAGCGAACTTTAACTTTAATTAATTATTTCTCCTCTCTGCATAAAATAAATGCCATATCCCGATACAAAGGGTGTCTCAACCACTTGAACCTGACAGAATAATGTGGCTAATTTTGAAAGACAGCTTGCTCTGCACCATGTTTATCCATTTAGCATTATAGGTTGTTAGGTGATTAATGCGCCAATACACTAGATAGCTCAGGTCACAATAAACCTAAAAACTTATATTTTTGTTATTCAAGGGAATGAAAATTGCTACGCGAAGTCTGAATTTGCAGACGAAATTTCCTTAGGCCTACATCGGCATCGTCCTGGGAATACGTGTATTAAAACAGAGATACGAAAAATATATATTATGGAATGAACAGTTATGATTTGTTGTTTGTATAGGTTTATTGTGCAATAGCGTACATTTATACATAATCTAATACAAATACAGTAATAATATGATATAATAATATATAAATCCACATAATATAAGCGTACACATTACACAAAGCGTGGAGCCCGCCAGTGTTGGCGTGCAGTAAGACGCGGCGGAGCGTCACACGCGTGTCTTATCTGCTGCAAGTGGGTGGCGGCGGTCCTCACCACCCGTCGCCCGGCTGGGCGCGGGCGGTGATCAGCGCGGAAGGGGTGCTGTTCTCAGTACCTCCAGCAGCTCGTTTGTTGGGGTGGGGTGGACCACCTGGGCGTCTCTTGCCTCTCGTTCCCTCAGTAGGGCGCCTCTTACAGGGAGGGGGGGGAGGCTGACGCTCGCTCTATCCGAGGCGGGCGGTGGCTGGGTAGGAGAGGAGGTTATGCACCAGTGGGCGCCGGGAGCGGCCGCCGCAGTGTTCGTACCTCCCTGCCACAAAGTCGGCGTGCAGCTCTTCCTGTGTGGAGTAGCCCAGCCTCACACGCTGTAGCAGCAGGCCGTTCGCTCTGGGCTGCTGGAAGGATGAGTTCAGTGGGCGATAGACTGTGGCTGCAGCCTACCACGCCGCTTGCCTCTTAGTTGCTTCCTATTCTTGGTGCTGCTGGTGGTCGTAGTGTGCGGTCCTGCCAGGTCCTGCAGGGCGCACAAGATGGTGGTGGTCAGGTGGATGTTGTCCCTGGTGTGGGCGTGGGCGTGCTGCAGCGCCTGCAGTCCCGACCGAGAGTCTCGGCGGAGCAGAGCGTGCTGGAGAGCGTGCAGGATTGCTACCAGCTCCGTCTGGAGGGTGGATCAGTGGTCTGATGTCCTCCACGCCTGCGTCAAGCCGCTCGTGACGAAGGCGGCGCCGGACCTCCCGCTGTCGGGGTCGACGGAGCCGTCGGTGAAGTAGACTGCGCTGCCTGGCTCCGTGACCTCAGACATCAGCCTGATGGCGTGCTGGCGCAGTTCCTCGGTGAGGAAGTTCACTTTGCTGGCGGGCAGCTGTGTTGCGGTGAAGTCGGCGGCGGGGGGATCCCATGGTGGTGATGGAACGTAGGCGGGGTTGGGGGTGTCGGGGTCGTGCCACAGCCAGTTCCCTGCCTGGTTGAGGGTGTTGGTTGCTAGGCTGACGTTTTCGAGCCACCTGTTGTTGCGCAGGCAATCGATGCCCTGCGCCACGGCCATTCGGAGTCTTCTCTGCGCAACACCCTCGACGTCGCGCTGGAGCACTCTGGCCACCTCGAAAGGCCACAATGCAGTCCACCCTGCCGGTGAGGGGCACTAGGCTGGCCTCACTCTGCATGACACAGGCACTGCACCACCTCGGTGCACCAACATGGTCCTCATGGTGGTGTTTTGCATCACCTCCAGGCGCTGTTGCTGCTGCCGGATTGCGCTACAAGGACCGGTGCACTGTAGTCCACTAGGGAGCGCACTGCCTGCAGGTAGTAGAGGCGGTGGACGGGTAAGGTTTCACCAGCGCTCGGCGGCGTCATGGCGCTCATCACATTCAGCCGGGCCTGTGTCCGCTCCCTCAGGTGCGTGACATGCTGCGTGAAGGACAGCCGCCTGTCTACCCACACTCCGAGGTAGTGGTAGGAGTCGGGCCAGGCCAGCCCGACTCCTTGGACGCGAAGCTGTTGGCCAGCAAGGGGTGGAAGTCTTAATGGCCATGGCTTGGGACTTCTCTGCCGAGATCTTGAGCCCCAGCTCTTCGCACTTGGCAGTGATGAGGTGCCGCGCTTCTTGGGCCCGCGCGAGCTTGTCGCCGTGCCCGGTGACGACGAGGGCCAGGTCGTCGGCGTAGCTGAGGAGGATGGCTCCTTCCCGATAGGGAAGCGTCACCAGCTGCTCCATCAGCACGTTGAAGAGGAACGGGCTGAGGATGCCGCCCTGGGGCTTCCCGTTCTCGAAGGTAAGGTAGGGAAACTTGTGACCCTGAAACTTCACACTGGCTCGGCGCTGGTGAAGGTAGTCCTGGAGCCAGCCCAGCAGTCTCCCTCGGATGCCCTTCCTCACAAGGACGGCTAGTATGGCGCGAAGGCTGGCCAGCTCGAAGCCTTCTCGAGGTCAAGGAAGACTACGATGGTGGCTGTTTGTTGGCGTAAGCCAGGAGGGTGATGAGGCAGTCCGCCGTGCTCACCCCCTGTTGTAGCCAAACACGTGGTGGTGAAGACTCCCTACGCTCCACTGTAGGCGACCTAGCACCATCCTCTCCGCTGTTTTTCCGGTGCAGCTCAGGAGGAAGATTTGCCTGAAGGTGGTGTGATCCTTTGGCTTGGGGATGAGCTGGATGTCGGCGTCCTTCCAGGAGGGCGGCAGACGGCCTGCCAACCACGACGCGTTCAGAAAGGCTAGCAGCGTGGCCTCCCCGGCAGGCCCAGCGTGCGCCAGCATGGAGTACCGCACTCTGTCGGCTCCCGCCGCTGTGTCACGCCCACGCTTCGCCCTGGCCAGCTCCTCCAGCGTGAAAGGCTGGTCCGTCGCATGCGCCTGGCCCCGCGCCTCCCTGACCTCTTCGTCGCAGGTTGGGCATAGCTGCTGCTGGAGATAGCGGGTGTGGGGATGGAGCTGCTCATTGGAAGCCCTCGCTGCGAAGAAGTTCGCCAGCCAATCTGCCTCTTGCTGTGGGCGTGGGTGGGCAGCTGGGCAGGTCGGGAAGCGCCTGAGGCCTTCCTGAAGCACTCCCACAGCTGGCCGAGGGAGGTGTGTTGGCTGAAAGAGGCGCACCACTCCAGCCACTTTGCCTCCTTGGCGCTCAGGGACACCTGTCGCGCGCGGGCTACCACGTCCTGCAGGAGCTGCAGGTTGATGGCGGTCGGGCGCTTCTCGTACAGCCTCCTGTGGACGTTGACGCGGTGATTGTGCTCCCGGACTTCCTCGTTATAAAACCACCAGTCCGGGCGCCGGCGGCGGTTAGAGGCTGTCCTGGGCATGGCCGCGTCTGCTGCACTCTCTATGGCCGCCGTAAGGTCCCTCCCCTGCTGGTGCAGGTCCGCAGGAGGCATATACGTGGACCACTATTCATCCAGGGCGGCTTGGAACTTTGCCCAATCCGCCCTCCTGACGTTCCACTGGGGCGGCGGGAGTGGAGGAGCTGGTGGGGCCACAGTGAGGGTGGAGAGGGTCCCGTAATGGTCGCTGGCGAGGGTAGGGTTGACCTGCCAGGTGGCACTGAGCTGTAGGTCGACCAGCGTGAGGTCGAGCCGCCTCCCATGGACGTGCGTGGCCTCCCCGGTGTTCAGTAGTCGGACGTCAGGGACTTTTTCGAGCAGGTCGGCCAGGTGCCGTATGGTCACGTTAGTGGGTGACACAGAGTGCAGCACGGGGTGGTGGGCGTTGAAGTCGCCCGCTACAAAGAGGCTGGAGTGGAATACGAGGGAGAGCAGCTCCCCAACATCCAGCAGGTACCGCTGGCTCCTGTATATATTGTATACCGTGAGAGTTAGTGGCCCCAGCTGCAGCTCCAGTGCCAGGACCTCCACGCCATCACCACAGTACACGGGTGCGGCGATCCTCTTGTGCGGGATGATGTTCCGTATGAGGGTTGCACAGCCACGCCCATTCCCGTCACCAGCGGGAAGTGAGTGGAGGGTGTAGCCTGTGACTCGCAATTCAAAGCCGGCGGGCGTGAGAGTCTCCTGTAGGAGAACCAGGTCCAGGTCTTCTTGGAAGACGGCTTGCAGCAGCTGATGTTTCTTGGGGCGGAGGCCCTGCAAATTCCACTGCAGCACCTTCAGCGTGGGCACCAGCGCTTGGGCTGGGTGGGCGGGGCTGTCACTCTGCGCCTCCATCTTGGTTGTGGGAGTGCAGTGGGTGGAGAGGGTGTTGGGTGGGCCTCCTCGGCGTTGGACATGATGGTGGGGGCTGGAGCGCTCCCCCTGTGACTGCGGTAAGTACCTCTTCGCGGATGAGTGCCTCGAGGTCTTGCTCTTTGAAAGCTGCGGGGCCCTGCCGCCGGTCGAGCAGCCTCTTCACAAGTCGCACCACACACACGAGGATGACGTCTCCAATGGCTCTCCCCTCTTCGCTGAGTGCCTCGCCGTAGCTAGAAGGTCCACGTGGATACTCTGTCAGAGGTTGTGCATTAGGAAGCGCCGTGGGCGTCTCTTCGACGGGGCGGGCGCGTTTTTTGTTTTTTTTATTAAGGGGCTATCTGGCGACTGCCGACTTAGGCATAAGTTGCCGTAAACAAACAACCTAGTTCTAGGCTACTTCAAAATAATTCAACAGGAAACAACAATAAAAAGAAATAACAATAACAAAGCAATAACAAAAACAACAACAACAATAAAACCGGGTTAAATGAAAGGGAGAAGGCCAGCCTCCCCCAAAAAGTCAATAAGTCCACCAGTCATGGTGCACTCACTCGTCCCGAGTACAAGGGACAGGCGGTAGCAACCCCGCCCATCCCGGTACCGAGACAGGTATCGTGCGCGAAGATCACCCAGACTGGGACATTCGACAAAAATATGCCGAACAGTCTGGGGGACGACGCAGTCGTTGCAATAGGGTGCATGTGAGCGCTCCATCAAGTAGCGATGCGTCACACGAGTGTGTCCGATTCGAAGACGACAGAAAGCAACCTGAAGCCGCCGCGGCATTGGGGGATAGATCCATGGGAACAGTCGCGGCGCAATGGCACGCAACTTTAAGTTCCCTTCGACCGTCTCCCATCTTCTTTGCCAAGCAGTCCGAAGAGCTGCCCGTATTCCTGCCATGTAGTCGGTGTGAGGAAGAGCGAAACGCTGGTCCGGTCGGAGAGTCCTCGCGGACTCTTTGGCGCCCTCATCGGCACGCTCATTCCCCGCAATTCCTACATGTCCAGGAACCCAGCAGAAGATAATCTCGACATCTACCCGGCTCGCCAAAACCGTGGCGTCACGGATATCGCGAACCAGGGGATGCGGAGATTCCAATGCCCCGAGAGCACTCAGGGCGCTTTGTGAGTCGCTATAGATCACAATCCGGTCTCCGAACCGGGCACGTCGCGTAATCTCCCGTACCGAGTGGTGTATTGCCACCAGCTCGGCCGTGAAGACAGACGCAGCGCCTGGTAGAGCCCCGTTGACTTCAAACAGAGGGGATACGGCGTGGAAGCCGACCCCCTCTTGGGACTTGGAGCTATCCGTATACACTGGCACGGTTCCAGCGTGACACGATGTGTGCTCGAAAAAGGTCGAACGCAATACTCCCGGCGCAGTACAAGCTTTGGGAGCAGAGGCGTGGCGACAAATAGCCAAATGTGGTACCCTCCAGGGTGGCGTCCTGGGCAAAACCAGGGGCGCCACCGGCCCGAGAGCGATATCTACCTCTCGAAGGAGTTTTCTGGCCCTAAACCCAAAAGGCTTAGGGTATGACTGGCGTCTCTCGACGGCATAGGCACCATCGAGATCAGCTGCGGATGCAGTGAGAGCTGTTGGCGACTGAGGGAGGCGCCGGGCTCGCGCGTACAGTCGAGTAATACACTGCACGCGGCGCAGAGCGAGTGGCATCTCCCCAGCATCGACCAACAGGCTCTCAATGGGGGAAGTGCGGAAGGCACCGGTCGCAAGGCGAAGGCCAGTGTGGTGGATCGAATCCACCTTCCGCAATAAACGCTCGGCTGCGGATGCATAAAACTCGCATCCGTAGTCGAGCTTCGAACGAACAAAGGATCGATAAAAAAGTAAGGCAGTAGCCCTATCAGCGCCCCAAGCGCTGAACGTCACGGAACGGAGAATGTCCATGGCGCGGGTACAAGAGACCATAGGGCTGCGAATATGAGCCTCCCAGGTGAGGCGTCGGTCGAATACAAGACCAAGGAAACGGTGCGACTCAACCACATCCAGGCGCACCCCATTAAGAAACAAATCTGGGTCGGGGTGAAGCCGTGGATGGCGGCAGAAGTGCACCACCTTAGTCTTGGCCAAAGAAAACCGAAACCTGTGCGCTTCGGCATAGCGAGAGACGCGGTTCAATGCCTGTTGGAGTCGACGCTCCAGAGTTGGCATCTGGGCCGCGCCAAAAGAGATCGAAAGGTCGTCCACGTAGAGCGTAGCGAGAACATCTTACGGCAGCACCGAGGTGATGCCGTTGATGCTCAGGGCAAAGAGTGTGACACTAAGGACACTTCCCTGCGGGACACCCTCTTCCTGCTCCTTTGGGCCGGAGAGGGCTCCCCCCACCCGTACGCGGAATCGACGATCTCGCAAAAATTCAGATATAAAAATTGGGAGGCGTCCCCTCGCCCCCATCGTGTGGAGAGTCTCCATGATACCGTATCGCCATGCGGTATCATAGTCCTTCTCCAGATCGAAAAACACCGTGGCGTAGTGCTGTCTACGAAGGAAAGCCTGGCAGACGGCATTTTCCAGTCGGAGCATAGCATCCGACGTGGAGTGGAACTTGCGGAAGCCAAACTGTGCGGAAGACAGATGGCCTCCGCTGTCCAGGAAAAAGGCTAATCTAACATTTACCAATTTCTCCATCAACTTGCACACGCAAGAGGTTAGAGAGATTGAGCGGAAACCGGTCGGAGTAGAGTGATCTCTCCCCGGTTTGCGAAAGGCAAGCACAGTAGCGATTCGCCAGGAGTCTGGGAGAAGACCTTCCACCCAGATCCTGTTGAACAAATCTAACAGAAAGGCCATGCCTCGCTCACCTAAATGTCGAAGCATGGCGTACGGGACATCGTCCGGACCATGGGCGGTGTCCGCGCACGAAGCGAGAGCGGAACGCAACTCGCTTACAGTAAACTTGTCGTTGAAGGGTTCTCCGCCTCTGGAGGTAAAGTCCAGCCGGCGGCCTTCCGCGACATCACGACGTGCATTGAATGCTGGCGGAGCAGCATCACGGCTAGAGAATGCAGAAAAAGCGGTCGCGAAGGATTCCGCCATGGACGCGGGGTCCGAGATTGCGGTCCCATTCTCCTGCAGAACGGGAAGGGGGTCCTGCGAGAACTTGCCCCGAATCCTTTTGACTCGCTTCCACACCTCAGCTAAAGGGGTCTTCCCGTTAAGTGAAGACACGTATGCCCGCCAAGAAGAGCGGCGGGCGTGCTTTGAAATATACCGGAACCTAGCCCTAGCCCGACGAAATTCAGCGACAGTGAAATCGTTAGGGCGGCGCTTATAGCGCATGTAGGCATAACGCTTCTGTTTGAGGGCCGTCTCACACTCGGCCGACCACCATGGGAGTGGTCGGCGTGCAAAACGGCCAGACGTCCTAGGAATAGTAGTCAGGCCCACGGCGATGAGGTTGCCGGAGAAGAACTCAACGGCCTCATCTACCGACCTAAACTCCTCGACTGAGATAGAGAATTCAGTCATTTCCTGAAATGCAGGCCACCGCGCCCGCGCTAAGCACCACCGAGGTGGGCTCTCAGGCGGCAGTTGCCCTGAAAATGATATTTGAATGGGAAAGTGATCACTACCATGGAGGTCATCGACCACCCCCCAATCAAAATCAGGCTGTGCATCCGAAGAGCACAAAGATAGGTCAAGGCAAGAAAATGAAGCGGTTCTCGGACAGTGATGCGTAAACTCATCCACGTTTAGGACACCCATCTCAAGCTCTTCGATCAGATCGGCAAGGACTTGTCCCCTGGGATTTATGGAGTAATCTTCCCAGAGAGGATGCCTGCCGTTCAGATCTCCAAGCAAGAGATAGGGCCTCGGCAACCGTGCCACGACGCGGCGGAAGTCCCCCGCGTCGAAGTCAGCTGACGGTGGAATGTACGCAGAAATGATAGTATACCTCCTATCCAGGTGCAGCTGCACAGCCACTGCCTGAAAGGAGGTATCTAAAGAGAAAGGAAGAACGGAGACATCATGCCGGGTGTAAACCGCGCATCCCCCAGCCCGGCCATCCCGCGGTGGTGGGGTCGCAAGACCCTTGTACCCCGGGAGGGCGGGCAGGGGGCACGCGCCTAGCATGGTCTCCTGCAAAAAGATAGCTAACGGGGAGCGGGACGAGACGAGCCTCCACAGCTCCTCCCAGTTGGCCCGGAGTCCACGGCAATTCCATTGAAGGAATATGCCCTCCAGGCCTAACTCGGAGGAGACGCGGGGGCCCTCCTCGAACTGAAGACCCTCACGGGAATGGCCGTACGCTTCCCGGGGGCAGAACCCCGGGCGCTGTTGGCCGGACAAAGCGCTGGAGGCGCTGTCGCCTTCGAGGACTTATTGGGGGAGGTTGGGCTCGCCATGCGAGTCTTTTCCTCCCTCCGCCTCGAAACCTTAGGCGGGCGCTGCGGCTTCGGAGGCGGGGGGGCCCTCTTTTCGAGGAACCACCGTCTCCGAGCCACTCGCTCCACCTCGGGGTGTGGGTGAAGGAGCCGAAGCTCCTTTGTTGCTGTCCTCCTTTCGGGGAACAGCTTTAGGACCCCGGAAGATGGCCTAGCGACCATATTCAGGGGTGTTTCCTCATGTGAGTCTAACGACTCGGTGGAGGCGCGTGGCCGTTTCGCCTTGCGGGAAACGGTCACGCTGGGGGAAGAGGGGGGAGCCCTGGTTTTAGCCGGGGCTGGGTATGAACCCTTTTTGCCGCCAGCTTTACCAGGGGAGCGCCCGGGTTTGGTAGAGCCCGCAGAAGGGCTCCGAATGGGCGCGGAAACAACCGTGCTCGTTGTCCTGGATGGGCCAGGAGCAGAGGGTGCCTTTCTAACTACTGAGGCATATGACGTCCCAGGCAGAGCTGGGCGCGCCAGGACCAAGTCCTTTTCCTCGCGGAATGAGAGTCTATCCTGGGCCTGAACGGCCAGGATTTCTTTCTCCAGGAGATATGCACCACATTGCTTCGAAGAAGCAGGGTGCGGCTCTCCGCAATTGACACACTTGGCCACACACGATTTGGACTTGTCGTGTGCGACCTTGGAGCAATTTACACATACTTCGGGTGACCCCGACTTTGCACGTCTACATGAGCGATTCGTATGGCCGAAGCGGTGACAGTAATAGCACCGCCGCGGAAGTGGCACGAATGCCTTCACGCGGTAGCGGTACCAACCGGCACGCACCGACTCAGGGAGCTTGTCACAGTCGAGCGTGACGAAGAGTGTAGGGGTGGGTCTCGAGGCCCCTCCCTGTTTTCTCATCACACGTTCGACTTTGACGGCCCCATGGTCGGCCAGCTCTAGGGTGATGTCCTCAATGGAGTAGTCAACGAGTTTTCTCGCATAAACTACTCCTTTTACAAAGTTCATGGTAGAGTGCGGCGTCACACTCACCGGGGTGCCATGAAGTGTCCGAAGAGCACTTATCTTGGCCGCCTCGGCGGGATTCGCCGCATTCGCCAGAAGGCTCCCGTCCGAGAAACGGGTCACCTTCGGCTCTCTACCAATTGCACTAGCTAATCCTCTCCTCTGATCGATCATGTTGCCCTTGGATAACATGGTGCCATCAGTGGAGCGAATAACGAGGAAGCGTTTGAAGCCCCTCTGAATGAGGGGCCCCGATGTCATCGAGGCTCCACCCTGTGCACTCTTGGTCTTAGTCAGGGGCTCCGCACACGGGGGGGGGGGTAGAGGGGCTGGATGTGCCGATCTTGGCTTGGTCGCCTACCAAAGTGGCAGCAGACCTATCCGTCCCCGCAGCCCCCGCGGATGGAGAGGAGGCCCGAGTCTTCTTTGTCTTTCTAGTCTTTTTCTTTTTTAGAGAGGAGGGCGGGGAATGAACCCGCTTCTCACCTCCGCCGGCAGAAGCCCCCATGCAAGATGGGCCGGCCTCAGCCAGGTCCCTCTCCGAAATGGAGAAGTTCCTGGTAGTCGTGGGGGCACCTGTCGGAGGAGATCCCTCCCCTCCTTGTATTGCCTCGGAGCTCTCAGCCGTTTGAGGGGGACCTTGCATAGGGGCGGACTCGGGTTCGGTGCTTGGCGCCGAGCCCGGATACCCCCCTATGGAAGGCCCTACCGTCTGAGGCTGGGTCTCCTCAAGGACCATGTCTATCACAGGAGGGGCCTCCAGTTGGCCATCCCCTCCCAGGACATCGCAGGCTCCCTTGGCAGCGTCAAGAGTCATTTGTGGGGAGGCACAAGCCTTAACCCCGGCAAGGTTTAATATCCTTGCCAGCAGGTCTTTTGAGGGAAGCGACCGAAGGGGCCTGGCTTCCCTCTCCCCCCTAAGGTGGTTTGCCCTACCGAGCCGCTTACAAGAGGGGCGGTCGGCAATGGGCTGCCTGCTGGCTTTCTTGGCAGTCCCCTTAGAAAGAAAAGGAGGGACTGCCGCTGGAAATAGGGAGGTGCCCGAAAGCACCTCCAGAGAAGGGAGTGAGGGGAAGTCCCCTACACCCGTAGGCGTAGGAGAGGAGTAAGCCTCCTCTCCGGTTAAAGAAGTATGGAGAGTCCCCTGCGCAAGCACAAGGGGGGGGGACCTCCATTTTTTTGGTGGAGCTGCCCGAGGGCGGCTCCGTTGCTCTTGGGGAAGTTGGGGGTTGGGTTTTTTTTTTATTCTCATCATTGGGCATGGTGACCCTCTTATTTACACGGGACGCAACAGCTCACCACCTCTCACAGTTGCCCGCACTGCAAGAGGTGCTTGCAGGCCCGGCAGAGCCAGGCGCCGCCATTTGGGACCACCCCTCCCGCCTGGTGGCCTGGCAGTCCATCGGCATGGCGGCTCCACCTTAGACACGGCGTAAAAATGATAGATTTTGAAGACGAGAATAAAAGGGATGTGAGGAAGGTATGGGTGGGGATGAAGCAGGTAGTTAAAAACCAGCCACCCCAGACCGGAGCTCAGGGGTTAGGGAACATTGTCCCCTACCCCCTCAGCCCCGATGCGGGACGGTTGGCTGAAAGGAAGGTCAACATCTACCCTGTGAAATTTGTGGCTGACCAGAGAAAGTTGTGGGAGAGGTTGTGTGAAAAGAGAGGAAACAAGTGTTTTGAAGGAAGGAAGAGAGGCTAAGCTGGGGCCGGACGGGGTGCTGAGTCCCGTCAGCACGGCGGCCAGGATGGCAAATCGCCGCGCCCCTTACGGGGCGGGGCGGGCGGGGCGGTCCCGACGCCTGTGCCCCCCCCCTCCTCTGTGGCTTGGGGACACAGGAGGTGGGTGGCTAAGTGGAGTTGTGAGCTGAGTTGCTGGTTGTGCAGCTGCTGGTACCCCCTCTCGCTCCCTGCCAGTCCTCTTTCCCTATCTCGACCTGACTTGTGCCAGGCTGTTGAGGGGTGGGGGTGGGTGGGAAGCCCACGCCGGCCTGTTTGGTGGTGGCGCTAGAACAAGACGTCGACTGCCTTGTTGCTGGGGGGCCCACGTGGTTTCCCCTCCTGTGTACCGCCCAGACGTGTGCCGGGCAGGCCGAGAGTCGTGGGTGGATGGGTAACCCACGCCGACCCGACTGGTAGTGGCGCGGCAATAAACCGACGGTTTCTTCTTTGCTGGGTTGACGGGGGCACGGGGTTCCTTCTGCTGCTGCTGCCGGTGACCTTGTGGCATCCTTCTCATTCGATCGGGGCACTTCGTGTTCCAAGCGTGGTGCCCCTTGGTGCAGTTGGGGCACCGTGCAGTGGTGGTCTCGCTGGCCTTGAGGCGACCGATGCACGCCTCCGTCGGGTGTGCTTGGCTGCGCACGCCGCACTTGACGGGGTTTTGGCACATGGCCTGGAGATGCCCGAAGCGCTGGCACTTATAGCATCTCACAGGCTCACCCTGGTAGGGGCGCAGGGCGTAGCGGCCCCAGCTGCCCAGGTCCAACTTGGGTGGTGGCGGCCCATCGTACACTACAAGGATCTGCCTGGTTGGGACCTTGTCTCTGTGTGCGAGGAGCCGTGTTGCCGAGAGCACGTGGGGGTGGGCCTCGACAGCCTGGAGTGGGAGAGTGGTGGGATAGCGTTCGAGCACCACCTTTGGCCTCCTCACGCTGGGGTCGAGCAGGATCACTCAATCCCCCTCCTCGGCAAGGCGGCGCAGCATGGCCTCCGACCCATCGTTCTTCGGGTTGAGGACGTATTCGCTGTTGAAAGTGGGGCGAATGTTTATCCGCAGGCCAGGGTGTGCTCTCTCCAGCTCCTTCACCGTCTAGTAGGCACTGGTGGTGCTCTCCTGGTGAAATTATACAGTTTATGATTGGATTGAATTTTACGCGGGTGAATTAACTTTGCATGAGTTAATGAGAATTAGAGTACACATATGATGATTGATAATTAGATTGACAAATATTAATTAGATTATAGTTGAATGTTAAATGAGTAAATATTATAAATGTATGATAAATATTTATATGGATTGATATGTATAAATATTGGTATAAATAGATTGTAATTTGGATACATAAATAGACTATAGAAATAGATTGCAACGGAGTTGGGAGGGTATGTAAATGAGAGAAGAACCACGCATTAATTCGCGATTCTTTTGGGACATATTTAACTAAACTTTACTATTCAAGTATCACAGACCTGACTCCGATGAGCCGAACAGCAAAGTGAATGAATCTAATGTTTGATTTTAAAACGCATTGGAGATCGGGCGTACCAATCACACGATTTAAGTTATGGTCACCAACCCTTCTTGAAATAATATATATATATATACAGTTATGATTAAATATTTCTACTTGAGGGTTATAGACCGCTACAGCATGAAGGCAATAGTTATTATTATTAATTCCATTTTTTAGAAGGTGTTAAACCCGTTTGTGGTGGTCGGTCTCATAAAGAGAATAATAGGGCTGCAGGGTGTCTACACTCTAAATTTTGGTGTGGCAACCACGTAGGTGGCCTGCGGGATCAGGAAGTAAAAAAAATAAATATCCTTTAGTAGAATATAAGTGTCTATGATCCTATGATATCTATATTTAATACATCTAAATAACATTGCCTTTTTTTATAAAGTGTCATCCTTTGGAGGGCGTACATTAAAATTATAACCAGAACTGACTATATTTTAGACACACAAAATGAACCTAGTACGGGAGTGTTAATATTTAAAATAATGAATTAATTAATGGTTAAATTAAAGGTAACACTTCAGATTCGGGGCGCACGGTAGATGGCGCTGTTAGTCGGCTACAATTTTGGGCTACAGCATATCTCTTATGACGTCAGACGGTAGCGTCAGCTGTGAACAATATTGGCGCAATATTTTTTGGTATATGAGTATATACTGGGGGGATGCGCCCCCCAGACCCCCCCATTGATTGAAACTCAGGATCATCGTAGGGTGGTCCCCCTGCAGTGATATCTCCCCCACGAGCAGTCCCCTTGAATTTACCGGGTTTTTTTCTCTCCCCAACAGCTTTTTACTGGCAGAAAAACCTAACCTAATAACAAACAATTCTTACTTTTATAGGTTTCTTGATTAGTTTATGCGCCTCTAGATAATCTAAAAGTTTTTCGGGATCATACAAAGCAAAGCCGAATTCGAATAACGAAGAAGCACATGGAGAGCACGAAAACACAATAACGAAAGAAAAACATTTGAAAACGGGTCCTATTTATAAGCTACGATGTTGCCAGTAAGAAGCTGTTATCGTTCGCAATAAACACAAAATACGAAAACAAAACAAAAAACAATAAAAGACATCAAGAAACCTTACCTAACTTAGAAAAAACTATAAACGAGCAGAGCGCAGATATTTAGTAAATAATAGACTAAAAGTTACAAATCCCCAAAACAACAAAAAAATATAACGCAGTGATTGTCACATCTTACGCTACCGTCTGACGTCATAAGAGATATGCTGTAGCCCAAAATTGTAGCCGACTAACAACGCCATCTACCGTGCGCCTTGAATCTGAAGTATTACCAAATTAAATTATTGGAGCATATATATAAATAGGATCTGTTATTAACCAACAAACTAGTAAGAAATAAGAACCAGAGAGATAAGAAATTTTCAGCATAGTTAAGCGACTTTAATATTAACAAAATAAGTATATGGTACTGTAATTTTATCTAAGCGAAACAATCTTGATATTACAACAAACATTCTCAATATTAAATTAGTTACCCAACAAAATTAAATTGCAAGTTTATTTACGAAAAATATTTTTAAATATAAAACTAATTTAATTATTCTTTTTTATAAAAGAGATACATAAAATTTTTTTATTTTTGATTACTTTAATTTAAAATAAAATAATATTCCACCAGGAATTCTTAAACAATGTTGATGCGCGCGTAGGAATGAGTTTGGGTAAATTTTATCCGTACTCACTTTCCTATGGACTTTTTAATGGGATTAACCTCCTAAACAAAGAGTTTTTTCTACAATTAATCTTCTTCTTTAAGTTGTTTCAAGACAAAATTACCTCGAATCAAATAATAACCAAGATATACACGGTGATCAAAAAGTCCCTCTATACTTATATACTATTATAATCATCACTTCACTAATTATAATTTAAGAAGGGGATTTTGGGAGTATTTGAATAATAATTTCATCTTAGTTTGGTTATGACTTATGTTTTTTTTCTCAAAGTATTTCTAATAATTCTTTTATAATATCAAAAACAAAATGGCGAAGTTCAGAAATAAATATAAGTATGGAAATTTTGTGAATTTTTTAAAACCCAAAGAATTGCAAATGGTAAAGTTCAGAAAATTTATTTTTATATATCTTCTTTTATAACTATATTTTAGCAACGTGATATTTTGAAAGGGGGAAAATTTAGTTTAGAGTTCTTTTTAAAATTATTCTAATTGGCGAAGTTCAGAAAATTTAAAAAAAAATTAACCATTGCTGCTTTTTTGTCGATTTTAAATTTTAATCTTAGTCGCGAAGCGCAAGCTCTGGTGAAGCCATTGCCTGGTTTAAATATAATCTATCTTCTGTTAAGGAACTTGTCGAAGACTTTTCCAATGAATTTCAGAAGCGATATAGGTCGGTGATTTGTAAGTTGATACGGTGGTTTGTTTGGTTTGGTGTTGAAAGTCATTTTGGGGAGTTCATAGTCGGCTGGAAAGTAACTATCCTGTGTTTAGGCAGGCGTTTAATATATCCTTAGTGGTTTTAATTATATTTTTCAAAGCCTTGTTAAGTGTAATCCTAGTAATAAGTGAGGGAGCATGGAGCTTTAGTTCTTCCTTTTGCTGTTTGACGCTGGGGATATTTTCTTTAATTTACTTCTTAAGTTACCATGAACCATCTCTTCAATTACTGGGCTGAATTTCCCATTGTTCATTTCTTAATGTTATCTTACTCTGTGGAGATCTATCTGCCTTTCATTTTTATAATTAGTCTTCAATTTTCTTTCGGTGTCTTTTCTCCGATGAAGCGATCCCATATATTCTCTTGGCCCGATAATCTTTATTTAGTCGTAACACTCTTCAGCTGCCTGTTCTTCGCCCTCATTTATTCTGTTGATCGGGGATGCGGGACTGTGCAGTACCTCGCTCACGCGATATTTCTGTCCTCCACCTCACTCATTTTCTTCATCCATCTCCTTCCCGGTTTGCCTCTGCCAGATCACCCGAGACGAAGTTCGCAAGTTCTCCCTTTTACGTATCTCAGTTCGCTCTGCTGCAGAACTTCCATTCCGGTACTGGGTTCTGATTGAGGTTCAGTAGTCAGTAGTATTCCAATATGATTCCTAAATAAAATGTTGACGGGCTAAATGTGGATGAAATATAGCTTATAATGGCCACTTAATGCGAAGTCGGGCTTTGTAGCAGCATTACCATTGAAATATGTTGGAAAATCTGGGCCTACTCTTGAATATGTTTCTTTCGAGAAACAGTTCGAAGTTGTCTCCGAACTTAAATGAAATTAAAAGGAAACGGAGAAAAAGAAACAGATTGGCAGAGCCCCCACTCTGGCACTCCGTTATGTGCCAAGGCAAAAAAGGGGGGCGAAGTAATTACTTTTCTTTCGTATCTTTGTTTTGTTTTGTTTTAAACAAATCTACTCTACCTGTTTTATTTCCATTATTTGTCATCTTTTTTGTTATGGAATTTTCCGCTTACGTGTATAATTCTTCCATTTCTCTTTCCATTATTTCTAAGTTACTTGGAAATAGTCGATGGACTCTTCATCCTTCTAGGTGATCTAGTTGGTTGGGGAGTTCTTCTCCCATCTCTTTTTAGGGTTTCCTTATCATTTTCTTTGTTTTTTTTTTCTATTATTTTGTTGATAAGAGCAAGTTTTGGCTCTCTGCGTAAATCACGTTGATTTCTTAGCTCCACCCGTCTAGTATTCGTTATTATGTAGACTGATTTATTTTTGTATCCTCTGAATTTGCTGTAGGCTAGTCTTAGAGTTAGTGTACATTGCCACGGTAAAGTACACTGAAACCGATTGAATTATAGCTTGGTATATTTTTCTTTTGCTCTTTAGGTTAAGATTTCTTAACCTGAAGGGTAGTTTGAGTCCCATTTTTAGCCGCGTGCGACTCTGTATTTCAATATATCGGTCGGGGACCGTTTAGCTTTTTTTTTGTTTTGGTACTAACATTGTAACTATTCGGCCGATTCTAACGAAATTTAAAACCCTAATGTTGCTTTACATTTTCTTTCGAATGATATAATTGTCAATGTCCTCCCATGGCTAGTCCGAGAATTATTGAAAGTTTTGAAGGATGTAAGGTATGGTCCAATTTTCCATCTAAAAAAATTCCACAAAAGCCAGATTTAAAGGGGCACTTAAATTTATTAAATTAAATAAAGAAAATCTAAAAAAGGAATCCTTAGCCCGCAAGCTCTTTAATATGAAAGTAGATAAAAGAGAATTTTGGAAAGAAATTAAAGTGGATAACAACAAAAAAGTAAGTCCACCTGATGAAATTGAACGTAATTGAGGAGCTGAAAATATTTGTAACATGTGGAAAACACACTATCGGGAACTGTTTAATTGTTTGCACGATAGTTCACTATCCTTAGACAACAATTATGCAGTCTCTGATAACTATAAAAAGGTTTTAGTATCATGCGAAGAGGTGGCACTCGATGCCCTCGTTGGTATATCTTTTTATTTCAACAAAATGGTAGGGTTGTGTTGTTTTTTTTTATTTCTATAATTCGATGTTCGAGGTCAGAGTCAAAGTTTGCATTTTTCCCTTCACTTATCCTGAAGACTTTTTCCCAATGATCACAAAATAATATCTGGATTTGTCCTTCTATCATCCATACGGTTGTCTCGTGTGTCTTTAATTTGTATTATTTCTCACGGAGGTTTATCTTTCATTTGATTTTTTTTTCAAACTTATCTTGGTTTAATTTCTGTATCTATTTTATGTATGGCTTCGTCCCATACTTCTCTCTTCTTGTTTATCTAAAATGAGTCTAGTTCTTTTTTCTTACTCCTCAATCTGGTGTATTTTTTATCTTGTAGTCCTCTCATATCTTATCCTTTCTGCTGCCATTCGTATTTCTTCATTAACACTAATCATTTATGATGTCCAATTCGTATTTCTTCATTAACTCTAATCATTTATGATGTCCAATTCGTATTTCTTCATTAACTCTAATCATTTATGATGTCCAATTCGTATTTCTTCATTAACTATAATCATTTATGATGTCCAATTCGTATTTCTTCATTAACTATAATCATTTATGATGTCCAATTCGTATTTCTTCATTAACTCCAATCATTTATGATGTCCAATTCGTATTTCTTCATTAACTCTAATAATTTATGATGTCCAATTCGTATTTCTTCATTAACTATAATCATTTATGATGTCCAATTCGTATTTCTTCATTAACTATAATCATGTATGATGTCCAATTCGTATTTCTTCATTAACTCTAATCATTTATGATGTCCACTTGAATTGTTTCATTGTTAGCTATGTTCTTTTAGGAATTGTTTCTTCGTCTGCTTTCTTGATTGCTTCCCGTATAGTCCGTAGTTCTTCTTCTATGCCCTCTTAAATTGCTTTGTTTTTCTTTGTAATTGTCCCAATTAGCCATATGATAGGCTTTCCATTCCTTGGTTGGTATATGTATTAGATTTTAGTTCACTTCTAATAAGATGGCTGTGTGATTGCTGCCACTAACATCTATAAGTTCTAAGTGGTAATTGAAGGGAAATTTGTATTTGTCAGACATATATCTGTTTTGGTCGCTGATTTTCTTGGCAGATGAGTTGGGAATTTCGGGCCTCTTCTTTGGCAAATTCGTCTAACAATCAATGTTTGTAAGTGTCGTGTGTTTTCATTGGTTCATTTGTAGTCTGATTCTCTGATGTGCGTATTTAGGTCTCTCATGAAGAGGACTGGTAATCTACTATTAAATATATTGATGAAGTTTGCTATGGGTAATCGTTGGTTAATATTCGTGTTTTAAGACATCTCTTCTAAGGAATTTTTTTTAAAAAGTGTTTTTCTTATGCAGTTTTATGTGTAATTTTCAGATCTGAGACTCGTTTTCCCCGGATATGTATACTTTTCCCATAACCGACTCAAGGTCGATAATAGGAAAAGTGTGGATTTCCAGCAAAAACTAGTTTCAGATCGGAAAAGTACACGTAAAAATGCATAAAACAAACATCTGCAAATTCATTTAAAAGATCCAGAACCAGATCTACTTTAACCTTACCGTACCTTACCTTAATGATATTTTCTTCAGCTTCTCGCTAAAACAAAGTTTTGCCCAGAAAACATTTTATAAAAAAAAAAGAGACCAGCAGTTGGTCAAATGCGGGCATTAGAAAACCACGTGCCCTTTAAACGCACTAACCGAAAATTTGAATGTGGCTTTATTGCTTTTCGAATCCTTTGTAATTATATTACAGTAAAATAAATTTCGATCTTGCACATTTACAATTCCTGTGGAATGTAGTGGATCCTACTGAGAGCCTTATATATTTCTATGGCCTGAATATCGTCCTCAAGGATTTCACGTATTATTTGGTAACATAATATAACATAATTACACGGATGACAAAAGCCACAAGGGCCTATCAAAGGTCATCCGCCAATAACATGCTTCGTTAGATTTCGGAATATTCACGCATGGCTGTCTCTTCAGTTGATATATTAGAATGGGTCACCCCATTCTAATATATCAACTGAAGAGACAGCCATGTGTGAATATTCCGAAATCTAACGAAGCATGTTATTGGTTAATCAGTCAAAAGACGCACCCACAGATCGTCTGTAGATATAACATAGCATGTTATTGGTTAATCAATCAAAAGACGCATCCACAGATCGTCTGTAGATATAACATAGCATGTTATTGGTTAATCAGTCAAAAGACGCATCCACAGATCGTCTGTAGATATAACATAGCATGTTATTGGTTAATCAATCAAAAGACGCATCCACAGATCGTCTGTAGATATAACATAGCATGTTATTGGCTAATCAGTCAAAAGACGCATCCACAGATCGTCTGTAGATATAACATAGCATGTTATTGGTTAATCAATCAAAAGACGCATCCACAGATCGTCTGTAGATATAACATAGCATGTTATTGGTTAATCAGTCAAAAGACGCATCCACAGATCGTCTGTAGATATAACATAGCATGTTATTGGTTAATCAGTCAAAAGACGCATCCACAGATCGTCTGTAGATATAACATAGCATGCTATTGGCTATTCAGTCAAAAGACGCATCCACAGATCGTCTGCAGATATAACATAGCATGCTATTAACTAGCTAGTCAGGCCAAAAGTAGTCCAAAAGTTGAAGAAAATACGGCTAATGGTGCACAAAGATTCAATTTTAGCAAAATAATAACATATTTTCGCAGAATGAATAACTACGTTATTATTAAATTCCGGAAGGTTAAAATGACATCGGTGAACGTTTATGTCTTTGAAAATTTAAAAATCGTTAATGTCTTAAAACGAATATTATCTTAATCGTTTTCTTCTCGAAGGTTGATATCCTGTTGGGATTATTAATTAGTTAGTTTCATTTTAATTTCTGTTGCGAGATAGGCTTCTCTTAGTCCTTGTTTAGTCTTGTAATCTAGTCTTTTTAATTGCTATAGGAGCCCCGTCGGAAGTCGCATCTGTAGGGTTTGTGTCTATTATGTTGTAATTCCAAATTTTAATGTTCTTTTCTTTTAAGATTAATTTTGTGTCCAGATATTAAAATTAGGTCTGGGGTGATTTTTCTGAATCTCAGTAAATTCTGTGGGTTGCATGATTTCTTAATTTCCGTTTCCAGCCTCGCCATGGGGTGGGTCCTTGTTAATCTAAAAAGTAACCCCTATATACCTCATAATGGGAGAGAACCCCCACCCCCTATCTAATCCTATTTCTAAATCGCCTGCCTATCCCGGGTCGCATTCTCCTTGGTCATGCTACTTATATGTTCCTAGCCCTATAAGGGTCATGCAATTGGCTTTGGACCCGCAGCCCAGAATGGGACCCACTTTTCTGGCCTCTTACTAGCGTCTCCGCAGGGGTTCACTTGTTCCTACAACCAGTGCCTATGGTGCTTCGCCGGTGACCCAGTTATGCAGTGCTAGAAGTAAGATTAATGAAAAAGTGAATAAGAAAAGTAGCACCTCTTTGGAGTGTTAGCTCACTCAATGAGACCGAGTCTCTTAGTCAGACCAATGAGCGCATATATTTCTTCTTTCTTTCTAGGGTAGATATTGTAGTTCATTTCTAGGGTAGATATGGTAGTTCATTTCGATAGAGATGCGTTAGCAATAGTGCGTAAATAGTTGTGAAATTGACTAAGTCCGTCAATGATGTTTAAAGAGAGAAATTGGTGTGGGGATAGTTAGAGAAAAGATAGAAGTATGTGCAATTAAGAGAGAGTTAAATGTGCCGGGTCGTCTGGCAAACTCAGTATTTCTAAATATTTATATTAATTCTTGCGTTGAAAATGTTTTAGCATTCAAGTCTTTGTTTTTGTTTATGTTTTAGTGGTCTAATTAATCTTGGATAATTGCCAATGCAGTTATTCTTTTGATTCTTCATATTTATGTTAGCGATTATTTAAATAACTTATTGTGTCCACTTCGGATCTTTTAATATTATTTTATTTAGTTGTTCCGACTTTGCAATTTATTTTTTTAAAATTATTTTTTATGTATTAAAGATTTTTATTGTGTCCACTTCGGATCTTTTTATATTACTTTATTTAATTGTTCCAATTTTGCAATTCATTCCTTTTTAATTATTCATTATGTATTAGATTTTGTTTGTTTGTTTGTTTTTTTGGTTTGTTTTTTGTCCACTTCGGATCTTTTTCTATTTTTTAATTAAAATATGTCCACCTCGGATCTTTTCTTGAGTTATATTTGTCTTGTTCTTTGTTTTTTTATTTTTGTCTAGCTAAATTTTGTTTTATCTTCTTATTTACTGTTTCTTAGGCATATATTGGTATTATATTTGTTAGAACCTTTAGCTGGCTGCTTTTGAACGCCTGCTTAAAGTGCATGTTCGGGTATTCATCATCAGGTAGTCTTAATTGTTTTGTAATTTCCTCTGGTATAATTTGTTGTATTTTATCCCACAAATTGATTGCACGCGTGTTTAAAGTCACATTAATCGGGTCTATATTGTCTATTTCATGTAGCAATGTCGAGTGGAGACAGTCCCAAAGAGTTACATTTGATATGAATCTCAACGCCGTGTTCTGTACTGTCTGCGCTTCCCTTAGCGCTGTATCACTCATGGTGTGTGTTGGGATGACGGGGTACAGGAGCAGCGGTTTCACGAGCGCTAGATATAATTTACTTTTGTTGGATGGTGATATTAATCTAAAACGGAAAAGAGTTCAGAGCGCCTTCTTGGCTCTGGCAATCTTCTCCTTAATATGTGATTTATAATCACTTGTTATTTTTAGGCCTAGTGCCTTGCCGTCTGTGGAGTACCGGTAACGTACACCCTCTGCCATAACTTCCCTCGTACGTCTGCGTCCCATTGGAATCATTTTGAACTTGCCGATGTTTGTCGTGATTTTGTTCCTCCTTTCATAGTTGTTGACTATAGCAATTTCTCATCCTGTCTTGTTTGCCACATCTCTCGGATTAGGGTAGTCACTCGTCACGATTTGTGTGACATCGCCTGCCAGTTGAATGTATTGGGCAAAATCGTAGGCAGGATGTGGGAGGTCGCTGGTAAATATCGCGTATAACGTGGGGCTCAAACATCCACCCTGTGGCACACCTGCTTCTAGGTTAAAGAGCTCTCCTTCAATGTCGTTAATGCTGCCCTTTGCCTTACGATTATCAAGGTAGCTGCACCGGATCTTTGTCATGCTGTCCTCCATTCCAAGGTCATAGATTTTATTTTTCAGGCCCGGTACCCAGACATCGTCAAAGACCGAGGCCACGTCTCTAAGTATGACATCAACATTATTGCAACTGGGCTTTGCAACAGCGATCTTCTCTGTTATGAGGGCTAATGCGGTTTTGGTTCCGAGTTTTTTCCTAAACCCATGTTGTTGATCGTTGTACAGGCTGTTATTCTTCAAATAGCTCGTAAGTCTTCTGTTCAGGAGCTTTTCGAATAATTTACCGATGAACTCCAATCGGGAGATCGGTCTATAGCTACCTATCTCTTTTTTAGGCTTTCCGAGTTTCAAAAAAAATATCATCTTGGCCTTTTTCAATGAATCTGGAAAGTGGCCAATATTCATGGAAGCGTTGAGGATGTTTTTTTAAATTGCTTGATTTACGTTGGGGGGGGGGGGCTTTTATTAGGTGAGTCTTCGTAATTCTTCAGTGCAGTTTCGTATTCTTCGTATGTGAACGGCCTACCCTCCTCCTGAGCACGGCGAGTACGGTCAACCAGAAGATGTGTGAGTTCTTCACCCAACTCTCTCAACCTTGTCTCAACTTCATCCTCGTGGTCCCCATCAAATTATGCATTTTCCGCTTCGCTGACGCTAAGTCTTTGTTTCCAATATTCTCTGAAGTGACGCTCCACGCCTTCATCTCTGTTAATTTCAACTCCGTTGATCATTATATTTATTCTTTCCCTTGGAGGGGTTCCTATTAATCTTTTAATTTGACCCCAGAATTTTTTCGGATCCGTTTCAGTGTCTAGGTTACTAATTATATTGTCCCATGTCTCCTTGGATTTCTCCATGATACGAAGTTTGAGTGTTTCTTTTAGTTCTCATAGCTCTCTATAGCGTTGGGCTGTGTTACCGTACAGGTTTATCTCATTGATAACGAGATCTAATCGGTCCATTCTTAGGGTAATTTCTCTATCCCACCTCGGGGCTGGGAGAGATTTAAATCCGGTCCAGGGGATAGCTTGACGGTCGGCCTCTTTGAATTTCACCATTATATTGTTAAGATGATGGTCTATCTCCTCAATCGAGGCGCCTTCCAGTCTATTTACCGGTATGGTACTCAAGAGGTCTATAAGCTTCCCAATTAGCCCTGTCCAGGCATCTCCGTTTGGGTATTTGGACCTGTATTGGTGAAGTTGACAACGTAGTCACCATGCTGATATGATCTGATGGTATGTAAGGACCCGGCACTGTCACTTGGTTGAGAGCAAAGTTGGCGTTAGTCAATACAACATAAGGTGTTGTAGAAGATCTCCCTGTTAAGAATGTGGCAAAATCTGGACCTACTCTTTGCATTATGTTCCTCCTAATTAGAAGGCTCAGTGTCTTCCCTGCTCCATTTAAAGCCATAGTATATGCTGCCTCTCTGCAGCGGGCATTAAGGTCATTAAGGCGTTTCTACGGAATAGGTGGATGAAATTAGGAACTGGCAAATATGAGCGTCTAGGTGGTTGATAACCGACTGCCACCACAAGGTCATCATAGGTCATCTTAATCTTCACAGCCAGGTAAGACTCTTCCAAACCTTGAATTTCTTGGAATTTTATTCCTTTCCTGACGGCAATTGCGACGCCATCAAATCTCTCATTAGAGTAGTTGGTCATCAGCACTTCATAATTGTATATTTTAATATACTCTGTTCGCAAATCGACGCTATGCTTGGAAATGAGGATGATGTCTGGGTCCAAGTTCCTTATAATCTCGTATATTCTTTTTTTGTTTGTCCATCCGTTGACATTGAGGGAGAAGATTTTCAACTTACTGATATATCTAATTTGATTGTCCATGATTTTTAGTTCTTATGTGGTTGTTTAGGTTTATTCCCGCTTTCTCTTGCTTGTGATTTTTTCCTCCCGTTTCTCTTCTTTTTAAAATCTCGTGTGCGTGATTGAAGCAGGATTCCTCGGTTATCACTATTGTTCCTTGTTTCAGAGCAGCTAGCAAGTTATCTTCATTTATGTCCGTTTCATAAGCATACTTATGCTTCCCTTTCATGATCCCTGAGATGATGTCAGCTGTTTTCGATATTTTAGATAATGGTGCGGACGGCGAGCCGTATATCTTCATGCCTATTTCATCAGTTGTTTTGTAGATCTTTGATGCTGCAGTATTGTCCATTGGGACGGTCTCGTCTTTATTCTCAATTTCCGTTGAAACAGTGGCGATTCCTTCTTCATTAGTGGAGCTTGATTCCGTCTGGATGGCACTAAGTGTCGGCGTTTTAGTTCTATTGAGGCGGGGGTCTCTAGATGAGGAGCACACGATCTTGTGGGTAGCCTCTTGCATTGTTTTGAGTTGGGCCTAGAACAACTCCCCTGACGGAGGATTGTCCGGAAACCACATCGGCTTAAGTCCGTTGTGAATCAACATTTTGTTCAATTCGTTAGCGTAACTACCTGGTTTGATTACATTTGCAAAGTGCGCGTGTAGGATGCACATTACTAAATCTGGTCTCATTTTCGGGTCTATGTTCAAGAGCGTCCTATTCTGTTTGTCCGTTTTAGCTGCTTGTGCGTATGTTGTGGTAGCTTTCTTATTTCTGTCCTCTATAGCCTGCTTTTTCTTTTCTGCAACTATGGATTTCTTTAGCGGACAGGCCATGTATAGGGTACGGGGTTGGTTTCCACAGTTAATACATTTTTTCTGAAGGCTCTTACACTCTTTCCATGTATGATCTTTACCGGCGCATTCAGAACATACTTTACCATCGAAGGGGCACTTCTTTGTAACGTGCTTCTATAAGACGTAACACGAGAAGCACACCTGGACCGGAACGAACACTTTACGTTCTATGCAGGATGCAGAGACTTTGGAGTTGAACATCACTAGTCCATTTTCGCAATCTTTGTTCGCCATCTCGGTTGTTTGGAATGTCACTTTAAAAACGTGACTATACTCCTCTCCTTCGCGGTTTTTAAATTTGTACACTTCTTCTATTTTGGCCCAAACTTGCTTGGACTCAATTTCATGTTGCATTTCCTGTATAGAGTGCGAACGGACGTAAGGGTCTATGCGTCGACAGACGATCAATCGCTGAGCTGCAACTTGAGGGGCCACCTTAGGAGCGAGGCCGATCTTCTCCAATTCTTCTTTTGACTTCGTACTCAGTATCCTGTCAATATCCTGGGACGTGTTGCATATAGCTAGGTAACCATAAGTTTGTTCTTTGAATCGGCAAAGTGCAATTCCTAGTTTTGAAAAGGCAAGTTCAAAGACTTTTCCCCTTCTAGGCTTCTGACAGAGCTCATTCACCTTGAGGGGAATGCGCTTTTCGCCTTAGGGGTCATCCATGACGGCCCCAAGGCGGTGGTTTCCTCTGCGAACCTAACAAGCCCTTATTGCTGGCCGTTGACCTAATACTATTCACTGAGTTCTCCTTTATCTGCTCTACCTACAATCGTGTCTAACAGGGTCCACCTACCTGTCCTGACTACTCCACCCCAGACTAAGGTCCCCACCTTCACGCCCCTTATAGGGCTTCGGACACGTCAGAGACAGGTGGTTTCTACAGACCTTGGATAGCATAAAAGTGATCAGAACTCGTGATGTGCTCCTGTGGTAAGAAAAAAGATCAAATTCTTTCCCTGGTGATCCGAGCGAGCCTCTCAGGAGTGCGTTCTAGCGCACAGGTATCTGTGGGCTAGGTTGTGGGAATTCAGAGCAGAATAAACTTCTTTACCCACAATCCGTAGTGGAAAACCGCTGGCAGCAGAAGAAAATTTCCTTGCAGTTTTCCTCCTTTTTCTATGCAGGGGCAAGTATCGAACGATGAAAGCAGTCACTAAGTCCGGCATTAATTATTAAAATAGCTATAATTATAATGATAGTATAATTAATAACGAAGGATTTAATAATTAAATAAATTGTATCACAAAGATGAATTAATATATCATAAAATATATAATAACAATAATGGAATTGTTTTAAGAATTATTATAACAATTTATGCAATTACATATATTAAAAACTAATGGGTACATATGAAAAATATATCTTAAACATTTGAATCTCCATTCTCCTGGAATCTTTCACACGTTTATTCCAAATATTCGCAGGGCAGAGCCTCTTTCGGTATATCCTCTTTCTTTCTTTTCCCAACGTTTCCTATTTAACTCTATTATCTTTGTATAATTTTTTCTGATAATAATAATAATATGTCATATAACTCTTCCATCAAGCGCTATTTGTGAGTACAACTCATTATTTTTTTCTCTTTTTGCCTATAATAAAAAAAAATTATTTGTTACCCTTAGAATTGCTAATCTACTATCGCCAGTGAATATTTTCAGAAACCTTTGAAAATATAAAGTTTTATATGTTTTTCTTATAATTTTTATTTTTTTCAAAGTATATTTTAAAAGTTTTAGGGTTGAATATCTGATCAAAAAGAGAATATTATGGGCTCTTAGTCCTATAATAATATTAGTGGCTTAGCCATTAATATTATATATTACTTTTGCGAATTGGTGAATAAAGAATATCTAAAAGCTAATATCTGCTCAAATCCCCTCTGAATACCTAATATTATTATTTTATGAAAATTAAAAGTCAGAAATATGAATGAAAACTTATTTTTAAAATGAGAAAATACTATTTATTTCAGATTGCACTTTTTACATGTAGCGCTGATTATTCGTGTTTCTTTTTCTGAACACTTTCCGCAGGTCGGTTTTTCAAGCATTTTACATGGAGTGACAGTTGCATTGTTACACTTTTGACTGGAGCACTTTCTTCTCTTTTTAGGGGGTGGGGGTGATCTTGAGCTTCATTTTCAACATGTGAGGCTGACTTTTTTTCTTTTCAAAACATATGCAGAACGAAGATTCTCGATGAGTTCAAGAATATTTCCGACTTATTTTACTGCCAGTTGTTTTCTTATAAATGATCCAGCTATTGAGGGCTGCCATGTCCACAGCATCGACGCCAACTTTATTCTTGTTATAAAACTTTATCACATCTGGCTTCTTTTTAGCATCTTCTGAAACTGTTGAAGCTGAATGCATTGTGTAAAGCAAACATACAGACTTATTATCTTTGCACTGATAATTCCCAAACATGCATCCACTTTCTTCTTGAAACTAAAATTTGCTATAGTAACGTCCTCCCTTTTCATAAGCAGTCATTTCCGTGGACAGATGCTTGCTGTTTGAACGAACTGTACCAAACTATGGATGTCCCTTGATCTTGAAGTTTTCTTGCAAGTTCAAATGTTGTGTCTGTGATCTTCAGCACAACACTTTCTCCAAGAGGTAGTCTATTTCTTGATTCTTTTTCTTGTGCACCGAGATACGGTATTATATTGGCAACATATTTTTAATTCACTTTAGCTAAGATCCAAAATTTGATGCCAAATTTATCTGGCTTGTTTGGCATGTATACAATAAAAGGACAACGATATTTCATCGGTAAAAGTTGCTCATCTATCGTTAGACCAAACTCTGAAGTATAATTTTTTCTGCAATTTTGAGCAAATGTCTCAAAAATGTCTCTTATATGGGTAAATTTATCATTACTTAAACGTTCTGATCTCGTACGTTTTAGATCAAAGCGCAGATGTTTACTGATCTCTTTATAATGTCTTCGAGACATCGTTTCTCGAAAAATATCAGGCCCATAAAGTTTGCTCCAAAGAAAATCTGCACTGTGGCCCTTACCATACATTCCTCGAGCATATTTCAATGCAAAAAATGCTTCCAATTTTCCAAAGAGAGAGAGTTATCAAGATTGCACTCTTTTGCTACTGCAATAGTACATTTGAGAATTTTTTTTAGCATTGTCTCATCAATAAATGATTTCCATGCCATGTATGGAGATTTTGAAACATCATTTATCAAGGCTCGTGTGACACCTGGATTAGCTTTGAATACTAATGCGTTTCTTGATCTGCCAGGCCTTGCCCTTCGTGAGAGCTCTCCATGTTACTCCATATCGTGTTAAAATGTCTTCTCTTTTATCCAATGTAAGGGTTTGGAGAGCTGATGCCTCTTGGTCGTCTTCTGATCAAAAGTCTGAAGATTCAATTGATTCAAATTGACTGGTATTATGATTAGTTTAATTTTCTTCATCTTTACTTTCACTACTTATATCGTCACCAGAATCCCACAGGATGTCAATTGCTTTATCAATTGGAATACATTTATCTGCACCTGAAGACATAATCTAGGTAGATATATAAAAATATCTTATGACGAAAAGTTTAGGATATCAGGTTGTACCGCAGAACAAATTTGTACGGTCCTGAACAAATAACTAACGATAATTTATAAATAACAAAAGCACTAAAGATTTGAATGGAAATTTCTAGAAAAATAAGAATGCCCCGTCCGCAACTTATTGCACCACACTACGAAATGTTATAAATACTCCACCCACATCTTATTGCATCACATTATGTAATGTTCACTGAAATAAAAAATAGGGGGAATAATATGATCTCATTTTGTATTAGCAAAATATAAATGGTGTCGTTTTCGACACCTTGGCCTTCCGAGGTAAACTCGCATATTCCGATTAAATTATAAAAAAATGAAGAATTAAAAATGTACGTTTCAATAACTTCAGAAGAAAATTATAATTGTCATAGAAGCATAATGATTTATATGCATTGGTTAAGGCTAAAAAAAAAAAAGAGATGAAAAATTGCAAGGTGTCGATTTCCACACCTTGGCCATTCTAGTGTTAGGACAATATCGGGGAATGTCAAGCAAAATATCAATGGTGTGTTCTCACCAAACTATATCTCCCACTATATATCTACTACTAAAAACTTTGAACATCTGCAGTATCCAGACTAGGATATTTAACCAAAACATTTTTAACCGGTTGTTACCGCCCTAAAATTTCAACTTTTGATCAACTAAGTTTCGTAGTTTCTTCTTATTTTAGAGACTAACATAAATAGTCTCAATAAAAGCATTTTCGCTTGTCTCACGACTTTTACCTGCATTAATTTGGCCGCTATGAAGTCAAAATTTCAATACATTTTTATTCCTAACTATATTTTCACTATTCAAAATAAATATAGGATTGAATTCTCAATTAATTGAAGTATTCAGTCATTCATGGAGTTCGGTTGCGTGGTGTCATTGGCTTCAAGGAGAGAAAATATTTCTATAATAATAGTGCTTGCAGATGTGAACGCCATGGTTTCCTTAAAAGCCCTCTACCTATACTTCACTCCACTGGGGAAATCTTCAAACTTTCCTTAATGTTTTGACTGAGAGGTTTATTGGTTCTAATATTTGAGAACAAATAAGTACAAGGACACTCTTAAAGCTCTAGATCTATTCTCTCTTAGACAGAGACGCATACGCAGGGACATGTAGAGTTATTTCAAATCGTTCATGGTTTTGAAAATATAAACAAATCAAAATTTCTAATATTTATATCAATGAATCAACGCGTGGCTACAACCTTAAGCTTGAGGGAAGTCACTTTCGGTCAGACTTTCGAAACGAAATTCTTCTTTTTTTTTAACAGGACCATAAGAATCTCGAATACTCTACCAGATGCTGTGGTTAACGCAGCTGGTATAGCTTCATTTAAATCATACTTGATAAATGGATGATGACAAATCCTAACTCAGAC
The DNA here is from genome assembly GCA_963969495.1 of Ceratothoa steindachneri. Lineage (NCBI taxonomy): Eukaryota > Metazoa > Arthropoda > Malacostraca > Isopoda > Cymothoidae > Ceratothoa > Ceratothoa steindachneri. Next base: position 72,234,177 of record OZ018333.1, on the reverse strand, counting down.
TTGTTTTACGGTAGATGAAAAAAAAAATGTGCGCTGGAAAATAAACTTGCATTCTGGTTTTGTAGAAAATTTCCTGCCTTCAGTTTTGATTTAAAGTTTGCTGGTTTCAGTATTCCTATCAAACTACATATGTTAGTGAATTGTGTCAGATTAAAAAGAACCCGGACGGAGACTCGAACTGCACATGAACCAAATGACGGATTAGCGCGCTAACCACTATAGTAGCAAGGAAGCTTGCCTTTTCTCTTCATTTTTTTATTATTAAAGAAAATGAAGCGAAAAGGCAAAGTAAAACCGAAAGCAGGAAATTTTCTACAAAAGCAGAATGGCGGCTCGTAGCTAACTAAAATCAGTGGGGGTGCTGCATCAGAAATTTCTTAGCATTGTTTTATTATTGTCTAAAAGGAAATAAGCATAAAAAAAATTACTAATTGCTTAAACTGTTACAGTTCAAGTTTGATCAATTCATTTAAAAACGAAATCTATTCTTCTTGTTTTAATTTGCGCGAAAAGATCAATTATTTTCTCATTGATCTCTGGATGACGACGGAGGATTTTTTTTTTCTATATTGAAAGCACTGCAAATGCATTTAGTCTTTCAGAATTCATAGTGCTCCTTAGAAAAGTTTTTATTCTTTTCAGTGTTCTGCCTCTGATGTAGTCATGGCAGGTGTCAAGAGGATTTTTATCAGTTTCGTAATTTCACTAAGAACATCATTAGATTATTTTCCAATATAAATTTCAGCAGTCAATTAATTAATAAAAGAACCGAAAAAATAAATTAAATTCTACACTATCACATTCAAGAATACAAACACGTTGTTAAGCACAACATACGCAGAGTAAAAAAGAAACCCTACCTTCCATCAGCACTGCGTGAGCGACAGTACTCCCACTCCCTATCTCGGTACATGTGAGCATGCGAACAGCCAAACACCGCGTCACTGGAACTGTGAAGCGCACAGTTCTATACAAGGATTTTGTATTTTTTTCATAAACTAGGAGATGGTTACTGACATTAAGCTAAATGATTATATAATGTACAAGTATAAAGAAAGAATGAAAGAAAAAAGTACTCATTATGTCGAAAATATCGAGTGGAAATAAGGGGTGCTGCAGTTCCGCAGTGCCTATACACGAGCCGCCAGTGCCAGGTCTTCAACCTACTCTTACATAAACTTTTTTAATTCATAATCCTTCTGGTATCCTATTAAGGATCAGTTGATTCGTTGCTATTAGCCTTTCGATGTTACCTCGATATAGAAGTTGGAAGGCTCTTAAATATATATCATCTGAGTCAGTCTACCTTTCCTCGAATTGACTCTTATTCTTTGCAGCAGAGCTTGACACCTAGTTAGGTGGTTACTAAACTTTTTATTTTTTACTCGTTCTGCGCTTTAGAATATGAAAATATTTGGACAAACTTTGTGCGGAGAGTATATAACTTGTGTTCCCAAATTTGCTACAAGCTGTTAAAAAATAACTAGCCAAGATTCTTCCAGACTTATCTGCTAAAAAATACTTAAAAAAACAAACATAGGTTGGAAGTATTTTTCAGTGGTAGATTATTGGAATGGTTTTGTATATTAAAAAGGACTAAATTCCTTAACCCCTTCCCCTAATTTATGACCCTATCAATCAAAATAATAATAACTAAGTATTAGGGTCCTCCCGAAGTTCCTATCTCATTAAAAAAATATTTACAATATATTTTTAACTAAATTTAATCATTAACTTTTCCCCATTTTGTTTGTATCCAAATAATTTAGAGCCACCAACCCACTTCATATTTCGAGACAAATAAGGATTAGGCGAGCTTAGTTAGGTCACAACTAGGACTAAATCTATCAACTCGCACTAGGTGAACCTAGAAGCTAGCTCACATAGGTCTCATATGTGCTAATTCATCTGCTTACTCTATACTTCGGTTCCCCTGGGTCTTGTTCAGTCAAAGGCAGCATTGCCGATCAATAGACATTTTTTTTAACTGAGCACTAGATGCAAGGGCATAAGCCACCGATATTAAAATTCTAGCCTAGTACTAAGCTATTCTAAAGTTCGCAAAGGGGAGTGCCGCCCCAACCCCCCGCGTAGGCATAGACCGAGCGGGCCCTCGGCCGTATTTTTCCACCCCGACCTCGGTGGGTCTATAGGCGCAGGGAAATGCTAGAACGACAGTCAAAATGCTCTTTTCCAGCTGTTGGGGAAGGGGGGAGGATTCTGTTCTATGCCTCAAGCTAGGTTGAGAATGGGCGGTCGCCGGAAGGATTAAAATTATATTCAGCAATTCACGATTTATTTAGGATAAAAGTTTTGTAGCTGAAGAGTACAATCGATCGAGATCAAAGCATTTCCAGCAGAAATAGTAGCATCAACATCTGCAAATAAGTTTTATAATATAAGAAAAGCATAAATGAAATATAATTTAACAATTTTTTTGTTTTATCACAGCATTCACAAGTGGATGAGTTCCCAAAGGACTGAATGAATGTAAAAGTACCCGCGATGCATAAGGGTTCTAAAGACAGGGGAAAGGATGCAATAACAAAGGAGAATAAGGTCACCGTTGTTGTTGTTGTTGTTAATTGTTCCCAGGAGCAGATGACCTCTGCTCCTTCCAAGATTAAAGGAAGAATCCTTGGATCCTCCAGCCTGTGCAATTGAGTGGGGACGCGCCTTCTGTGAGGCTTTCCCAAGGAATCTAGTTAGAGCAGATGGAGGCTGTTGCATGCTAGAGGAATTTTAAGGCAGCCCCTTGTGCTAAGGGTCCATTCAACAGCAAGGAAGTGGGAGTTAGACTTCAGCTTAACCTCAAATGGGATGATCCCAATCCAGGATTGACTGACAACTCTATAACTCATCTCTTTCCCTACGGGGTGGTTAAAGTTAAGGGAAAGGAGGCGAGAGATTGGAGGGATGGGATCTATGTTGGTATACGTGAAAAGAGTGATAGAGGACGTTAAACGTTCTTACCCCCCCCCCCCCACTCTATTAAGCACTTACACTACACTATTAAACATCTACACTGCACGCATATAGCCCTTGCAGTACTACCTACTACAACCTCCTTACTTTTGCTCCACCTATTTCCACTCTTCTACCCTCGCCTTTCTCTCTGATTCCATAAACTTTATTCGCAATTCTCCCTTCATTCTTCTCATCCATACACTACACAATTTAACTTCACACAGCACTCTCACATCAAGGATGTCTCTGCACATTTTTTTTTTTTACCAGACAGATCAATCACACTCTTAAGATCTCTCCCTCACCTTTGGCTAACACGTGTGTGTGTATTTACGCACACCATTGTGCGGAATGTACAGGGTGGTCCGAAAGTCTTGTCACCCCCTACTGAAAAGTAATAAGAATAGAGGAATAATATAATAATACCAAACACATGTACTGGTTTTAGTGTATTCACTTTCATTGACAATGTCACACATCCAGGACTGTGTGAACACCAGAATACACACGATCATGTGCGCATACACTTGCAACCAGCCTCTCTTCCAAACTGTAGGAGCTCGTGTCATCCAACTGTAATAGAATATTAAAACAATATGGGTGACAAGACTTTCAAACAGCCTGTATGTATCTTTCAGCACACACAACACTACCATCCTCTCGATTTTCAGACTCGGTGGGAGACACCCCCGAACCAAAGTCCGCTCCTTCGCAAGATCCTCTCCCCCCGGGATGGTGCCCCCCCACACCTTGTCAGCCATGGACTTTCCCATTTCAGGGGTAAGAGCATGGTTGATGCTGGCTCATCCGGCCTTGGGTACCCTTCTGGGACTGTAGAAAAGAAGGTGCTCAGCCCTCCTCTCCTAAAAGGAAGATAGGAAGAGAAAACCAGGGGTCAATCTCTTTCCGGTGGGGGGGAACCTCCCCCTTTTCATATGGTCATCTAAATGGGGTAAAAGTGGCTGCAAGAACTAAATGGGGGAGGGGTACGCCCATTGAGTGTTATATCCAAGGTGTTTGGGCGTATAAGAAGAATGACCACAGGGCTGGTTGGAAGTAGGGTGGGGTCAGAGGCGGCTGGAGTGTTTAAAAAAAAAATCTGGCGACCATCAGGAAGGTCAGTAGCGGCCTAAAATAGGTAACACAACTTATCCTTAGACTAATTTAACATTTACAAGTAAACAAAGATAAAAAAAAAGAAACTCAGACACTGGAAGGATGTTCACTCGCTCAGGAGGATTAAGCCTGCAATGCCACGGGTGTGCACAAACTTGTTCTGCGAACCCACTCATCTCAGTACCAGGATAAGCACCGCGCGCGAAGCTCCCCCACATTGGGACATTCTACAAGGATATACAAGGCAGTCTGGGGGACTAAGGTGTCGTCGCAGTAAGGTTCAGGGGAGGCCTCTATCAAGTGGCCCTGGTTCACGCGAGTGTCCGATTCAGAGACGACAGAAAACGAGCTGAAGCCGTCGAGGGATATGGAGGGGGTAAGGGCCACGGGAAGAGTCGCAGAGGAATATCAAGCAACTTTAGGTTACAGTCGACCGTCTCCTATCTTCTTTGCCATGCAGTCAGATTGGCTGACCTGAGATCTGCCATGTAATCCGGATGGAGTCGAGAAACACGCTGGTCCGGTCCCGTACGCGGACTCAACGATCGCCAAGAAATCGGGAGGAATCTCCTCCCATTGTGTGGGGGGTCTCTATGATACAGTGTCGCCATGCGTATCGTAGGCATTCTCCAGATATAAAAAAAACACTGGAGACATGCGGGATTTCGAAGGAAGCCACACTGTGCAGGAGACAGGTAGCCTCCACTGCCCAGGAAAGAAGTTAACTTAACATTAACAAATTTCTTCATCAACATAACACGCAGGAATTTAGAGAAATTTGGTAGAATTATCTCTCCCTGGCTTGCGAAAAAGCAAACATGGTTAGAAGCCATTCGCCAGGAGTAACAGTCCTGCAGGGCCAGGCCGGACCATAAGGGGTAACCCGGAGAGGAAAGCGGAACGCAGGTCACTTTGCGTAAACAGGTCATTGAAGGGTTCCTCACCTCAGGAAATAAAGTCCAGTCGGTGGGCTTCAGCGAGATCACAACGTGCTTGAAATGGTGACGGAGCAGTATCCCGGCTAGAGGCGGAGAAAGGAGTCGCGAATGACCCAGGGTCTGAAATTGCGGTACCGTCGTCCTGACGGATACGGAAGGGGGGGAGGGTCACATGACAGCATGCCCAGAATCCTTTTGACGAGCTTCCATGCCTCTGCAAGGAGACGCGGGGGGCGATCATCGATGTAAAGACCCTCCCGGAAATGTTCGTAGCTTTCCTGGATACAGAACTGATGAGGCTTCAGACTTTGACTTCGAGAGCTTACCAGAGGCGGCTTTACTCGGCGTACGAGCCTTCCTTTCCTCCTGCCTCAAAGCCTTTGGTGAGGGGGGCAGTCTCGGGGCTGGGGTCCCTCGTACACAGGCGAGGGGGCCGAAGTTCCCTTGTTGCTGCCCTCATTTCGGGACTCAGGTTTAGGAAGCGCCGGGGATAGCGTCACGACCATCATCATCTCACCAAGAAGAACCTTACGGAAAAGCTCGATTTTTTTAGGGAAATATAAATAATGGAAATGTTGAAGCATAAGGCAAAGTGATATTCTCTTATGAAGCTTCTGGAAGATCCCTCGTTAGGGGGATAAAATAGGAGTGCTTTCACGAGTCGGGTGCCATTCACATAGCGAAGAATGTGGACACTCCATGTGTGGGTGTTGTTTCTCATCTAAATGAACCGGAGCACTAAAATCTTTGCCCAAGGACACTGCGGTGAGTTCAAAATGATACCAAAATGTGCTTCATCGTGACCTTTTCCAGGCAGTTCAGCACCAAATTTGGGGATGAAAACTGCATTTTTCAGCATGATGCAGCACCTTGTCACAAATCAAAAGCAATAACAAAGTTGTTGGCTGAAAATACCATCGAACTTTTGGGACATTGACCCACGAAATCGCGAGATTTGAACCCATTAAAAGAATTTGTGGGCGATAATCAAACTGGCGGTTGATAAACAGCAGCCATCTAATTGTGGCTACTAAATGAACAAAAACGGAGCAAAATCAGTCAAGCTATCATCATAAATTTGATCTCCGCCATGCAAAAACGAATTGAAGCTGTCCTGAAGAATAAGGAACATCATTGTTAATATTGACTGAATTTATTAATAAAATGGGTTTGGGCTCTAGTTTTGCTTTATATTTAACCTTCAAATTATGATACTAAATAAAAATACAATGCTTGGTTAGTTCCATTAATTTTATAATATCAGGCGTCCCAAAATTGAATCGGATTTTGATGAAATTGAAAACTTTTATGAAAAATTCTTGTTGAATTATTTTCATCAGGAAAATGAAATGGCATTCGGGGAGTGAAGCATAAACTTCACATTCACCACACCTATTTCAAGCTCTTCGATCAGGTGCAAGGAGCTGACCCGTGGGATTATTCGTGTAGTCCCGGCAGAGAGGGTGTCTACCGTTAAAATTGCCGAGGACAAATGGCATCGACAACCGTGACACGAAGTGGCGAAAGTCCCCTGCGTGAAAGTGGGCTGGCATGTACTCAGAAATAACAATATACCTCCTTTCCAGGTGTAGCTGCACTGCCACTGCCTGAAATGTTTGATAGTGAGTCGAAGAACAAAGACATGCTGGATGTAAATCGCGCATTCTTATGCCCGGCCCCAAAGACATGATGGTGGGGGTCGCAAACCCTTATACTTCGGGAGGTTGTGCAAGGGCCAGGCGCCCAGCTTAGTCTCCATCAGAGAGATCGCTAACGGGAAACGTGCGGGAGACGAGCTTCGGAAGTTCGTCCCAGTTGGCTCGGAGTCTTCCCAGAGGCAGAACTCCGACAGCTGTCACTTTCTATGACTCATTGGGGAAGGTTGGACTCGCCACACTTCTTTGCCTCCCTTTGCGTCGGTATGTTTGGTAGGAGGGTAGGGGGGCTCTTTTGGGCGGCCTCGGTCTTTGGCGGTGGACTGGGAGACGCGGCTTTCTTTGTGGTTCTCTTGGGGGCATTGCCTTAGAAACCCCCCCGAGGAGGGTCTCTCACTACCTTCAGGATTTACCTCTTGCGAGTCTAACGAAGACGGTGGGGGGGGGAGGGGAGGAGCCCATCCGGCCACTGCCTACTAGGGTAAAAGTTGCCGTAATCGCGCTACAGCCTAATACTAGGTTAGATAAAAAACATGCAAAAAAAAGAAGATAAAAACAAACAAAGGCTAAAAAATAAGCAAACAAGGAAGAGCGCTCGGGCGGCAGGGGTCGGCCAGCATCCCCCAGGCGCAGGAAGATGTGACCTACAACAGTCAAATTAAATGGAGGAGGCCAACCTCCTCCAAAAAGTTATATAATCCACAAGTCTGTGTACACGAACCCGTCCCAAGTACAAGCGGTAGCGACCCCAATCGTCCGGGTACCGTTAACGAGCACAGAGATCACCCAGACTTGGTCATTCAACAAGAATGTGCCGAACAGTCTGGGGGACAACGCAGTCGTCACAATAAGGCGCAGGCGAGCGCAACATCAAATGGCAGTGCGTCCAATTCGGAAACGACAGAAAGCGACCTGAAGCCTTGGCGGCATTGGAGGGTAGGTCCATGGGAACAGTCGCGGCGCAATGGCACGCAACTTAGGTTCCCTTCGACCGTCTCCATCTTCTTTGCCATGTAATCGGTATGAGGAAGAGCGAAACGCCGGTCTGATCACCCAGTCCTCGCGGACTCTTTGGCGCGCCCATTCCCCGCAATTCCTACATGTCCAGAAAACCTGAAGAAGATAATCTCGACACCCGCCCGGCTCGCCAAAACCATGGCGTCACGGATATCGCGAACCAGCGAAAGCGGAGATTCCAATGCCCCGAGAGCACTCAGGGCGCTTTGTGAGTCGCTATAAATCACAATCCGGTCTCCGAATGGCATAGGTACCGTCGAGATCAGCTGCGAAAGCAGTGAGAGCTGATGTCGACTGAGGGAGGAGCAGGGCTCGCGCGTACAGGCGAATAATGCACTGTGCACGGCGCAGATCGAGTGGCATCCCTCCCAGCATTGACAAGTAGGCTCTGAATGGGGGAAGTGGGGAAGGCAACTGTCGCCAGGTGAAGGCTAATGGGGTGGGATCGAGTCCACCTTCCGCAATAGACGTTCGGCTGCGGATGCATAAAACTCGCATCCGTAGTCGAGCTTCGAACGAACAAAGGATCAATAAAAAAGGCAGTGGCCCTATCAGCGCTGAACGTCACGGAACGAAGAATATCCATGGCGTGGGTACAAGAGACCCTAAGGATGCGAATATGAGCCTCCCAGGTGAGGCGTCGGTCAAATACAAGACAAAGGAAACGCTGCGAGTCCACCACTTCCAGGCGCACCTCATTTTGAAACAAGTTTGGGTCAGGGTAGTGCCGTTGATGGCGGCAGAAGTGTGCCACCTTAGTCTTGACCAAGGAGAACCGAAGCCTGTGCGCTTCGGCATAGGGAGAGACGCGGTTCAATGCCTGTTGGAATCGACGCTCCAGAGTTGGCATCTGGGCAGCGCCAAGAGATCCAAAGGTCGTCCATGTAGAGCGTAGCGAGAACATCTTGCGGCAGCACAGAGGTGAAGCTGTTAATGCTCAGAGCGAAGAGTATGACACTGAGGACACTTGCTTGCGGGAAACCCTCTTCCTGCTCCATTGGGCCGGAGAGGGTTCCCCCCAACCGTAGGCGGAATCAACGATCTCGCAAAAATTCAGATATAAACATTGAGAGGCGTCCCCTCGCCCCCCATCGTGTGGAGAGTCTCCATGATACCGTATCGCCATGCGGTATCATAGGCCTTCTCCAAATCGAAAAACACCGTGGCGTAGTGGTCTACGAAGAAAGGCTTCGCTGACAGGATTTTTAAGTCGGAGCAGAGCATCCGACGTGGAGTGGAACTTGCGGAAGCCGCACAGTGCAGAAGACAGATGGCCTCCGCTGTCCAGAAAAAAAAGGCTAATCTAACATTTACCAATTTCTCAATGAACTTGCACACGTAGGAAGTTAGAGAGATTGGGCGGAAACCAGCCGGGGTAGAGTAGTCTCCGCAGAGGGGGTGTCTACCGTTCAATCTCCGAACAAGAGAAAGGGCCTCGGCAACCGTGACACGACGTGGCGGAAGTCCCCTGCGTCGAAGTCGGCTGACGGTGGAATGTACGCGGAAATAACAGTATACCTCCTCTGCAGGTGAAGCTGTACAGCTACGGCATATAAGGAAATATCTAAAGCGAAGAGAAGAACGGAGACATCATGCCTGGTGTAAATCGCGCATCCTCCTACCCGGTCCCCATCCCGTGATGGTGGGGTCGTAAAACCCCTATACCCCGGGTGGATGGGCAGGGGGCACGCGCCCAGCAGTCTCCTGCAAAAAGATGGCTAACGGGGAGCGAGAGGAGACGAGCCTCCGTAGCTCTTCCCAGTTGGCCCGGAGTCCGCGGCAAATCCATTGAAGAAAAATGCTCTCCAGTACTAGCTCGGAGATGTGGGGGCCCTTTTCGAAGAGAAAACCCCCACGGGAATGACCGTACGCTTCCCAGAGGCGGAACTCCGGGTCCTGTTGGACGGACAATGCGCTGAAGGCGATGTCGCCTTCGAGGACTTAACGGGGGAGGTTGGGCTCGCCATGCGTTTTTTCCTCCCTCCGCCTTGAAACCTTAGGCGAGCGGGGGTCCCTTTTTTGGAGGATCCACCCTCTCCGTGACTCCACCCAGTTACCACTGGGTGTAGGCGAAATAGCCGAAGCTCCTTTAGTGCTGTCCTCCTTTCGGGGGAGAACTCTAGGAACGCAGGAAGTTGGCCTCACGACCAACTTCAAGGGTGTTGCTTCCTTCAAGTCTAAGGACTCGGTGGAGGCGCGCGGCTGTTTCGCTTTACGGGAAACGGTCACGCTGGGGAAGGAAGGGGAGCCCTGGTTTTAGCCGGGGCTGGCTGTGAACCCTTTGTGCCGCCAGCTTTACCAGGGAGTGCACAGGGTGGGTAGAACCTGCAGAAGGGTTCCGAATAGGCGTAGAAATGACCATACTCGTAGACCTGGAGGGGCAGGAGCAGAGGGTGTTTTTCTTAGCATTGAGGCATAAGACGTCGCAGGCAGAGCCGGGCGCGCCAGGACCAAGTCCTTAGTCTCGCGAAATGAGAGACGATCTGGGGCCAGAACGGTCAGGATTTCCTTCTCAAGGAGATACGCAACACATTGCTTCGAAGAAGCGGGGTGCGGCTATCCGCAATTGACACACTTGGCCACACACGATTTGGACTTATCGTGTGCGGCCTTGGAGCAACTTACACAGACTTTGTGTAACCCAGACATTGCACGTCGACAGGAGCGATTAGTATGGCCGAAGCAGTGACAATAGTAGCACCTACGCGACAGTGGCACGAATGCCTTCACGCGGTAGCGATTACCAACGGCACGCACCGACTCAGGGAGCTTGTCACAGTCGAACGTGACAATAACCCAGGAAATGATCTGGCAGGCCACACCGATGTGCCAGGAAATTATCAGGTAGGCCACACCAATAACCAAGGAAATGATCCGGTGGGCCGCACCATAACCCAGGAAATGATCTGGTGGGCTGCACCAATGACCCAGGAAATGATCTGACTGGTCAAACTGATGACCCAGGAAATGATCTGGTGGGGCGCAACAATGACCGAGGAAAAGATCTGGTGGGGCGCAACAATGACCCAGGAAATGAACTAGCAGGCCACAATGATGTGCCAGGAAATGATCTGGTGGGCCGCACTGATGAGCAGGAGATGATCTGGTATGCTGCACTGATAACTGAGGAAATGATCTGGCTGGCCGCACCGATGACCGAGGAAATGATCTGGTGGGCCACACTGATGACCGAGGAAATGATCTGGTGGGATGCACTGATGACCCAAGAAATTATCTGATGGGCAGCACCGATGACCCAGGAAATGAAGTGGCCAGCCATACTGATAACCCAGGAAATGATTTGGCTGGCCACACAGATGACCAGGGAAATGATCTGGTGGGCTGCACCGATAACCCAGGAAATGATCTGATGGGCTGCACTGATAACCCAAGAAATGATCTGGTGGGCTGAACCGATAACCCAGGAAATGATCTGGTGGGCCGCACCATGACCCAGGAAATGTCCGGTGGGCTGCATTGATGAACTAGGAAATGATCTGGTGGGCTGCACCGATGACCCAGGAAATGATCTGGTGAGCCAAACCGATGACCCAGGAAATAATCTGGTGGGTCGCACCAATGACCCAGGAAATGATCTGGTGGGCCACACCAATGACCCAGGAAATGATCTGGTGGGCCGCACCGATGACTCAGGAAATGATCTGGTTGGTGGAACTGATGACCCAGGAAATGATCTGGTGGGCCACACTGATGACCTAGGAAATGATCTGGTAGGCCACGCCGATGACCCAGGAAATGATCTGGTGGGCCACACTGATGACTCAGGAAATGATCTGGTTGGTCAAACTGATGACCCAGGAAATGATCTGGTAGGCCACACCGATGACCCAGGAAATGATCTGGTGGGCCCCACCGATGACCCAGGAAATGATCTGGTGGGTCACACCGATGACCCAGGATTTTTTATTTTTTTTTTAATTAAGGGGCTATCTGGCGACTGCAGACTTAGGCATAAGTTGCCGTAAACAAACAGCCTAGTTCTAGGCTACTTTAAAAAATTGAACAGGAAACAACAATAAAAAGAAATAACAATAACAAAGCAATAACAAAAACAACAACAATTAAACGCGATGACCCAGGAAATGATCTGGTGGGCCGCACTGATAACTCAGGAAATGATCTGGTTGGTCGAACTGATGACCCAGGAAATGATCTGGTGGGGCGCAACAATGACCCAGGCAATGATCTGGTGGGCTGCACTGATGACCCAGGAAATGACAAGGCTGGCCACATGCAATGTTAATTTTGACTTGTAGCCTTGGGCTGTGGGTTGGGGACTCCTGCTGTAGGGCAAGAGAAAGAGTTGTAAAGTGATCAGCCATTCCCAAGAGGTTATGACGCAACCAACCCATTTGGATGTACAGTAAACCCTCGTTTTAACAAACTATATGAGGTGGGGGGTCGTTCATTAAAGGTGATGGAAATAACGAACCAAGTTCGTTATATCCGATTGTTCCCTCATTCTATGGAGTAGTAAGTAGCGCTCGTGAAGAGAGGAAGGAGGAGGAGGAAGAGAACGCCAGAATAACCTCTCCCGCGGGGTGTTCACAGCTGATTGAGCTGTGAGCCAGTGAGTCGCAGCATGGAGTTTGGCCAGGAAATTTGGTTCATTATATCCAAAATTCATTATATTGAGGGTTTACTGTATTCTGCGTATAAGGTTAAGTTACAATAGAACTTACACCTTCTTACCGGTTGCATGAACCGCCGAGACAGGGTGGTTGCTATAAAACTCCTACAGTAATGCTTTTTTTTTTATTTAAGGGGCTATCTGGTGACTGCTTCCCTCAACTTTAAACCAGTCTTCAGGACAGTCTCACAGAAGGCCTGGCTCCGCTTACTTGCAGGGATAGGCAGGGGCCTACAGTGTAGGCTGTAGGATCGAAGGCTTTCTCCCTGTATCTCTCAAGCAGTCAGGGAAGCAGAGGTCATCACTCCTTGGGAGCAATAAACAACAACTCGAGCCAGAGGGGGGCATGGTTACTGGCTGGATCGAATCTGGTTTGGGAGTGACTTTGCAGTGTTGAAACCTGTGGTTATGATCCTGAATTAAACTGTAGATCCCCACGGATAAATAAAAGATCTTAAACAAGTGCGTATCAGTGGTAAAACCCTCATTTATTTCTTTTTCCACCAAAGACAAATCGATATCGTTTCAGTATCTTAAATGCATTTGTACATGAAACAATCGCAAAATAAAACAGACTTCTGTACAAATACATAATGTTCTGGTTTTTAAATACATTTAATCATTGATAATATTGTTACTGTAAATAATAATATAAAAATTAAGGTTGGACCAGTAGTAATGAGTGTTCTATCATTAATAAAAACGGTTACTATTTAATTCATACAACTCACCATGCTCACAGTGGTAGAATCCAGAGATCAGTAAAAACTAATTGCTGGAAATATCCAAAACTCCATCTAGCTTGTGTACCGCACACATTAACTCCTTTGTCTCAGTGCCATACGAGGTGGTGTGGGGTTCTCTACTATTTCCTCCGGTAGGCTGAGGATGGATTCCTCTCTCATGATTCTAAAAGAGGAAGAATAATTCTCATTACATACAGAAGCCCAAGTTTGGATTTCCTGTTTACATACATGGCATGTTATCGGTCTTATTTGCCCTTGGATCCACATGCTATCTGCCCTATTTACCCTCGGATCAACGTGACATCAGTCTTCACGGGCGAGTTGGTGGCAATACACGACTCGGTATGGGAGATTACACCATGTGCCCAGTTCGGAGACTGGATTGTGATCTATAGCGACTCACAAAGCGCCCTGAGTTCTCTCGGGGCATTGGAATCTCCGCATCCCCTGGTTCGCGATATCCATGATGCTATGGTTTTGGCAAGCCAGGCGGATGTCGAGGTTATCTTCTGCTTTGTTTCTGGACATGTACGAAGTGCGGGGAATGAGCACGCCGATGAGGGCGCTAAAGAGTCTGCAAGGACTCTGTGACCGGACTAGCATTTCGCTCTTCCTCAACCCGACTACATGGCAGGAATATGGGCAGCTCTTCGGGGTGCTTGGCAAAGAAGATGGGAGACGGTCGAAGGGAACTTAAAGTTGCGTGCCAATACGAGGCGACTGTTCCCATGGAACTACTCACCAATGCCATGAAGGCTTCAGGTTGCTTTCTGTCATCTCCGAATTGGGCACACTCGCGGGACACGCCGCCATTTGATGGAATGTTCACCAGCGCCCTACTGTGAAGACTGCATTGCCCCCCCCCCCCGACTGTTCGGCACATTCTACTTGAATGTCCCAGTCTGGGTGATCTCTGTGCACATTACCCGTCCCGGTACCAGGATGGGTGGGGTCGCTACCACCTGTCCCCTGTACTTATGACAAGTTTGTGCACACTGACTGGTGGACTTGTAGACTTTTGGGGGGAGGCCAGCCTTCTCCTCTTTATTTAACTAGGTTTTGTTTTTGTTGTTTTCTTTGTAGGTCACATGCTCCTGCGCCATGGGGAGGCCAGAGCCCTCCCCCCCTAGACGCCAGAGCTTGAATCCTAATTGTTGCTATTTCCCTTTTTATTGTTGTTGTTTTTTCATATTCTTATTTTAAAGTAGCCTAGTGCTAGGTTGTTGTGATTGCAGCGACTTATGTCCAAGTGGGTAGTCGCCAGATAGGCTCTAAATTTTTTTTTCTTTTTAAACCCTCAGATCCACATGCTATCAGTCCTATTTACCCTCAGATCCGCATGCTATCAGTCCTATTTACCCTCAGATCCGCACGATATCAGTCCTATTTACCCTCGGATCCATATGCTATCAGTCCTATTTATCCTTGGATCCACATGCTATCAGTCCTATTTACCCTCGGATCCACATGATATCAATCCTATTTACCATTTGCCCTAATATCTACATACAATTCAGAGTCTATAGTACACAGATGCCTTTTGAATTCTTATTACTTCCAGTCTATCCATTTTTTCTCAACACTTTATTCACAAGCCTTTTCCCCCTATTTCATTACAAACCCTTTTCACTTATTTCATTCAAGCCTTTTCCCCCTATTTCATTATAAACCCAATTCACTTATTTCATTCAAGCCTTTCCCCCCTATTTCATTACAAACCCTTTTCACTTATTTCATTCAAGCCTTTTTCCCTTATTTCATTTCAAACCCTTCTCACTTATTTCATTTAAGCCTTTCCCCCCTATTTCATTGCAAACCCAATTCACTTATTTCATTCAAGCCTAAGACCCATATTTCATTACAAGGCTTTTCCCTGTATTTCATTAGAGGTCCTTTCCCTGCATTTCATTACAAGCTTCTCTCCGCTATTTTATAACGAGCCTTTTTTCCCTATTTCATTACAGCCCTTTCCCTCATATTTCAATACAAACTTTTCCCTTTATTTCATAATGAGCTCTCTTCACCTATTTCATAACAAGCCTTACCCCATATTTCATTACAAGACTTTTCCCCTATTTTATCACAAGCCCCTTTTGACTATTTCATTACAACCCCTTTTTGCCTATTTCATTACAAGCCTTTTCCCTGTATTTCATTAGAAACCTTTCCCCTGCATTTCATTACAATCCTTTTCTATGTATTTCATTACAAGCTTTTTCTATGTATTTCATTACAAGCCTTTTCATATATTTCATTATAAGCCTTTCCCCACTATTTCACTGCAAGACTTTCACCATATTTCCTTTGCCAGTGGTTGATAATGCAGGTTGGTCCCTGACTAGTTTTTATAACTTCAACCTTGGTTGGAGCCAGGAGGGAGTGGCTGGTTTCACCCCTGCCTCTTGGCTCTAATTAGGCTTGGGGGGGGGGGGGTAGACATGCCTGCATTCCCGAAATCTTTTTTTTTCCATTATCCTATTTAAAAACCTGCAAGGGAAACTCATGTGATATCTGGAGGCTTATGTACCCTCCCTGCCCCAATATCATCAAGAGGACCTGCAGCTCTATATTTTCCACACATTTTCACTTTATTTTCACCACTTTCTATACAAACTTTCTGTATGATAGAGCCTCTTTAAATGAGGAAGAAAAATCCTTCATTTTCACAAACACTCCAGAAAAAAATACTTCCTTCATGCTAACTCCTTATAAAAAATCCTTTCATGCTGACTCATTACTTTTAAAAAATCCTTCTTTCACACAGACTCTTTACAAAAAAAATTCCTTTACACAGAGTCCTTCCTTCATGCAGATTCCTTACAAACTCATTCAGCCCAAATGCATAACTCCATTCCCCACCACCACCACCCATTCTCAGAAGCACATTTGACTCAACAGCATTCCACCCTCATCTTTTCAAATAAATTCATACTTGTGTAATTTAACCCTACTGAGATCACTTTCTTATCATTCACTTTCAACATGAGTACTCAAAATTGAATCATTTACACTTCCAGACACCAACCTCCCATACTTATCAGTAAAATCATTCACTCCTGCATCTGGCAGGAATACTCTTGTATCTTTCCATCCATTCAAACTAAACTACCTAGATTTCTAATCTAAGAAATCCTCTATCACAATCACTTAAGCTACTCCTATTTCTAATTACCTTTGTTCTACCAGCATTCTTACTACTCCCATTCAAGCCACCAGTTGAAAAGACTCCTATTTATAACTAACTACCTTTGTTCTATCATAAGAAGGTTTAAAGTGGAATCACAGAGACCCCCAGGGCCCTTCAAAGTGATGCCACTGCTGAACATAGTGCTTCCAGCGTATTTACATCATCTGATGTAGGTCATCATATGGGATGGCGGGGTATCGAGCCTTAGTCGAAAATTTTACAAAGTATTAGTTCAGTTTATTTAAAATAATGTAGATTGGTCTGGATCCATGCAAGTTAACCTAAAGTAGCACATATGCTAACAGGTCAGAATATTCAGAAGTATAGCCTAGGAATTGGCAATTCTTTGTTCTATGAATAATTATTATCAATACATATAGTATATATCATCAACAAACAAGAATTAACTATACATCAAACTATTATATATATATATATATATATATATATATATATATATATATATATATATATATATATACAAGGGTCAGTCAATAAGTTTTGCAATTCGGATATAAGGAAACGAGATATGAGGAAAAGTGTTTTATTATTTTTCAATATAACTACTCTCGACTTCAATGCACTTGCGCCACTTGTCGCTGAGGCTTCGAATTCCTGACAACCAGAAACATCCCAACTGCTGTTCAATCCACTCCTGGACGGCGAGCTGGACATCTTCACCGTCCCCAAACCACCGCCGTCCACGCAGTGCAGCCTTGAGCTGGGGGAATAAAAAGTAGTCGCTAGGGGCCAGATCTGACTGTAGGGGGGGAAGGGTTGAGCTCCTTGAATCCACACTCGGGCAGGGCAGCTTGTGCAACTCTAGCCTTGTGGACTTTGACGACGTTGAAGTCGATCATGGGGCATGAGGTTTCTAGGGACCCAACAGGCAGAGACCTTGGTCATGGCCAAATTATCGCGGATGATGTTGATAACACTTCCATGTGATATTCCAAGTTCTAGCTTGATTTCTTCGACCTTCATCCGTCGATTTTCAAGGATCATCCACTCCACACAGGCCACATTGTCCTCATTGGTCACATCTGATGGGAGTTCTGGACGGGAGTCCTCTTCAAGGGACTCACGACCATGGCGGAACTCCCTATTCCAGCAGTCAATGGTTGCATAGGAAGGGGCGGTGTTGGTGTACACTTTAACCATGCGTTCATGGATCTCTTTTGCATTCTTGCCTTCCTTGGTAAAAAATTTGATCACTGCGCGGTGCTCAACCTTCCTCTGTTTTGCCCTACGGATTCGCAAAACTTATTTGCCACCCCTCGTACATGCACAGCATACAATGATAATATGTAGGTGGCTCTGATTACACAAAGCCTTTACTGTCAATATATTTATCCAGTTTCAATTTGAAAGACCTCAAGGTTACTGTATTTACTACTGTTTCTGGCAGCTTGTTCCAAAGATTCACAATACAATTTTTGAATGAGTATTTACCTGTATCACTATTGTAGTTGATTTTCTTTAATTTAAGGTTATGGCCTCTAGTTCTGTTATTATTATCAAAATTAAAAAAGTCTGCCAATCTTACTCTATCTATACCTGTAATCATTTTGTATACCTCAATCAAATCTCCCTTCACATACCGACTTCTCACTGAGAACATTCCCAATTTCCTCAATCTTTCAAGATATGGGAGTCTATGAAGACTAGGTATCATTTTAGTCGCTCTACACTGTACACCCTCCAGCATATCAAGGTCATGCTCATAATGGGGTGATCACGCCTGAACACAATATTCAAATGTGGACGAATATATGAGGTATACAATTTTTTAATCACTTCCTTACTTTTGTAAGCAACATTTCTCTTAATCAATCCCAACATTCGATTAGCCTTGTTCTTTGATTCTATGCAATTTATTTTGCATTTTAGGTCACTTGTTATAATTACTCCCAAGTCTTCTTCTTCTTGAAAATCTTGCAACCAAAACCCCTCAATTTCAGAGAAGTTTCTATTGTTTTTACCAATGTGTAGGGATTTACATTTTTTATGGTTTAACTTCATCTCCCATTTATGGGCCCAGGTGACAATTTTATCTAGGCTTCTCTGGAGTATTAGGTTCCCTTCCACATTACTTACTGGAAATAACAGCTTAACATCATCATCAAACATTTTAATTTTAATATCATTAATATAAGGGATAAAAAGCAAGGGTCCAATCATAGATCCCTGCGGCACTCCACTCTCCACCAACTTCCATGTGGACCTAGACCCATTTAATATTACTCCCCGTTTTCTTCCTGATAACCAAAGTTGGATCCACTTCAGGACTCTTCCAGAGATTCCATACTTCTCTAGCTTATGCCAAAGTCTCTCATGAGAGACCTTGTCAAAGGCTTTACCAAAATAAATATACAATACATCTATATCTTTATTACCTTTGTGTTTGTTCAGTAACAAAATTCATGAACTCAAGTAGGTTAGTGAGACATGACTTCCCATTTTGAAAGCCATGCTGTGAATCATTAATATATTTGTTCTCTAAGAACTTTTTAATATCAATGCTAATTAATCTTTCCAATATTTTTCCAGGTAATCATGTAAGGCTTATAGGTCTGTAGTTTTCCACTTTCGTCTTGCAAGCTTGCTTATGTACAGGCACAACATTGGCCTCCTTCCAGTCTTCAGGAATCTCAGAGTACATAAGTGAACGATCAAAAATAATTTTGAATGCATTTGCAAGACTTTCCTCACCTTCTTTTAAGACTCTAGCATAAATCCCATCTGGCCCATGAGATTTATTAGGCAATATTTTATTAATAACAGCTTTTATCTCTCTCTTTGAAAAATTTACATTCTCAAGAACTGGCCTACTTTCCAAATTAACACCTGGGTCCAAATCAATTGCACTTTCCTGAGTGAAAACAGAGGTGAAGTATAGATTTAACACATCAGCAATATCTTTATCCCCTTGATATCTCTCTCCATTATATTCTAATGGCCCAATAGTGGAGCCCTGCTTAGAATTTATTTTATAATAACTAAAGAACTTCTTGATATTTCCCTTACTACTATTTGCAAGGTTGATTTCTGACAGTCTCTTACATTTCCTTATTTCTTTTTTTAACTCTTTGGTGGTGCATTTCAAGTCTTTCCAATTTAATTCAGTTTTATTATGCTTATACCTTTTAGCAGCAATTTTCTTTGTCTTCAACTTGGACTTTACACTGTCTTTTAACCATGGAGGTTCTTTACTAGCATCTTTTTTTCCTTGTCTTTAGGGGTATGCAACTTTTTTTAATTGAATCTAGGATACATTTGAATCCATCCCACATTTCAAGAGCATCCAGACCATGAAATTCATCCTCCTATGAGATAATACCCTAACATTCTTCTAAACTTATCAAAGTTAGCTTTGGAGAAGTCTGAGATCAATGATAAATTATCCCTAACTGAAATGCCATTCATATTAATATCAAACATGATTATGCTATGGCACTTTCTCTTAGCAGTTCTGTAACTTTCAAGTTATTAATTGTTTCCTTCCAGTTACTGAGGATAAGGTCTAGGATTGCACTTCCCCTAGTAGGTTCACTCATCAGTTGAGATAAGTAATTATTTTCAAAACAATCAACAAATAGATTAGTAGCTTTGGTTGGGCCATACATTTTTCTCCAGTCAACTGTTGGTAAGTTGAAGTCCCCCATTACTAGAATATTATTATTTCCTGAACATACATTATTGACTTCTTGCATAATCTCTATCTATTTCAGAATTGGAATCAGGGGGTCTGTAAAATACCTCTAATCTTAACTTTTCAGGGGGTTTAGTACTGATATCAACCCAAAGTGATTCCACTAAAGAATACTCATCTTTGCTAGAATTTACCACAGACGATATCAAGCTATTCTTAAGGTAAATTGAAATACCTCCACTGTCTTTCCTTTCTGTGATGAAAATATAGGTTATAACCATTAATAATATATTCAGCTTCATCCTTATAGATTTTCTCCTTCAAGACATCAATTGAACAGACTCCTATTTCTAACTACCTTTGTTCTACCATCATCCTTTCTACTCCCATTCAAGCCATCAGTTGAATCACTTTCAGCCATTTCCTCTCTAAGACACTAAATCTATCAGTTAAAAACTAACAGGATCCCTCGTCTCACAGACCTAGGTAACCATCAATTGCATGTTTCACTTGATCACAATATTTTCTGTTCTTCTTGTTTTGTTTTCCCTACTCAGGGTTGCCATTCTTGATGAGATGTGTTATTCTCATTCGGTAAAAGACTCATCCATTAATGTTTTGGCAGAGACTTTACAGACAGATGCCCTTCCTGACTCCAACCCTCTCTATTTATCCAGACTTGGGACCGGCACTGAGTTGGGCTGACTCCCCCCCCTCCCAGTAGCTCGTTAGTTGAAGAACAAAACAAACCTCAATACCTTGTTATAATTTTTCTAAAAACCACAATTCTTTCCTAAGAGCAAGCTCAAAGTCTGTCCAGTCACTCTAGAGCACTCTAATTTGCATTCTCTAGTGATTCTTTGTCTCCTCTGTTCATCTTTCCTTCAGTAATGGTGATACTTCATTTCTGTTTGTGATGATAATGTATCAACAATTGCAAAGTTCTTGACATAACCTTTTCAAATAGGCCTGATGAGACAAGCCTCAACTTAATCACAATATTTCCTGTAGCATGCAATAATGACTGTCTTGGTGACAAGGAAACCGTTGGAGAGAGTGCTGAGATGGATTGTGTGGGTTAATTCATTTTCCTACGATAAGAGACTGTCATAGTTGGATTTGTTTTCGGTAGAGGGTAGGTTATTGAGTAGTGATTGGTTTATGGTCTGGAACATACTACAAGGTTGTGTCATCTTCATAACATTTTCATGTGTGATCAACTAATTTTATTTATCAAAGGCCATTTAAAGACTGCGTACTAGGGCATAAGTTGCTATAATCATCTTACAGCCTAATGGTAAGTGAGGGCATAATAAGTTGCTGTAATCATTTTACAGCCTAATGGTAAGTGATTAAAAAAAAATATATAGAAAGGATAAAAAAACAAAACAAATCCTAAAAAAAAAAAAAAAAAAAAAGCCAAAAGCACGCTCCCAATTTAGGGGGGGAGGTCCGCATCCCGACAAGGATGAACATACAACCTACAATACAACAAAGATTCAAATAAAATATAGGAGAGCAGTAACAACCCCACTCATCCTGATCTGATACTGGGATCGGTAACACGCACGAAGATCACCCTGACTGGGACATTGAAAAAAAAATGTGACAAACACTGGGGGGAGGGGGCAATGCAGATGTAGCAATAAAGTGCAGATAAGCATTCCATAAAATGGCAGCGAGTCCAATGAGTGTGCTTATTTCAATGATGACACAAAGCAGCATTGGGTGGTAGGTCCATGGGAACAGTCACAGACCAACGGCATACAACCTTAGGTTCCCCTCAGCCATCTCCCATCTTCACTGGCAAGCAGCCCTCAGGCTGCCTTGATTCCTGCTATGAAGTAAGTGTGAGTGTGAGGAAGAGCAAAACGCTAGTTTGATGAATCATCGCATACTCTTAGGCACCCTCATCGGAGTGCTCATTCCTACCTATCCAGGAACCCAGAAGAAGATAATCTCCACATCCACCCAGCTTGCAGCAACCATGGCTTCTCAGATACCACAAACCAGTGGTAGTGGAAATTCCAATGCCACAAGACCAATCAGTGTGCTTTGAGAGTCGCTGAAGATAATAATCCTGTCTCCTCAAAAATGGGCATGACATCTTATCTCCCATACCAAACAGTTTATTGCAACCGGCTCAGTCATTAAGACAGATGCAACACTTGGTAGGGGTCTGCTGACTTCTAACATAGTGAAAATGGAGTGTCATTGATCCAGCGTGAGACGAAGTGTGCTCCAAAAAGGCAGAATGGAATACTCCCTGCACTGTGGAAGCTTTGGGGGCAGAGGCGTGGCCACGAATAGTCAAAGGTGGTGTCCTGGGAAGAATCGAAGGAACCACCTCTCAGAGATGCACCCAGCTTTCAGAGTTTACTAGCCCTAAATTATGGATGCACCGATATCCAATTTGGCTGATACCGATATATTGGTTGCACTGCTTTACATTAATTTTTTCCCCTTGAGACCTGAGTAGTCATTTATTGAATAATTTCTTCATTTGTTTTGCACAACACTCAGAGTCACATTTAACTTCATTATTCACTCAGCAGTCATTGAGAGAGGTTGTGCTTTTTAAAGCATTATATTTATTGAGAGAACAAATCGCAAGCATGTAATGCATTTTTTATTGCAGTAATATATTTTTTTCTAACTGAATGATATTAATACTTTTGCTAAGCTTCCAGGTTCAGAATTTTAATACTTAATTTATTTAAAAAAAAAAGAAGTTTATCTTGAAACTATTTGTTGTTTTCTGTTTCCAGATATCAGGTATCTTACATCTTGACATGTCATTTAGTTACGACTATTTTATTCATTTACTCGACATTTGAATATTTATTATTTAACTAATTAAAATTTATTTTTTATCTTTAGGCATAACTAGTTAATTATAACGAATAAATATGAAGCCTTTTAAACAAGGAAGTCATTCTAGTTTGGGGCGAAATATTTTAATATTAGTGTGGAAAATCCAAGTAAGGCAAAATGTACAATTTGTGAAAAGGAAGTTTCTTGCAGTTCTAGGCATCCCCCCAAAATGACTACATCCAATTTGAAAATCCACCTGAAGAACCATCACCCAAATATACATACTAAGATAGAAAACTTTTTGAAAGATGCAGATTCGCAAGCTGATGGAGGTAAATCATAAAAAAATAGAATGGAGAATTATTCTCTGTCAACTACCAGCGCCAACACCAAGAAAGCAGACACACATATCTATTCTGAACCTTCCTCTTCTTGCAACAAAGAATCTGATGCAGATAAACCAGAAAATTAAAAGAT
The DNA here is from genome assembly GCA_963969495.1 of Ceratothoa steindachneri. Taxonomy (NCBI): domain Eukaryota; kingdom Metazoa; phylum Arthropoda; class Malacostraca; order Isopoda; family Cymothoidae; genus Ceratothoa; species Ceratothoa steindachneri. The sequence goes on along the minus strand of OZ018333.1, from coordinate 72,210,957 downwards.
TAGTAGACAGGCTCATTTCAAACAGGCATCTTTGCAACCAATTTTAGAAAGAAAATATGCAATGGAAAATTCATGACGAAAGATCTTTAAAAATTCATAATTTGATTGGAGAACTAATTTGTGTTGATATACAGCCATATTCTAATGTGAAAAATGTTGGATTTCAGCAGCTGATAAAACACTTAGAAACAAGATATAAAATTCCATCTAGAAGATACTTTTCTGACACAATTGTTCCTAGAATATATGAAAAACTTGAAAATGTCTTACAAAATGTAGACCATTTTACTTTAACTTCAGACATATAGACAGCTGATCATAATTTGCACCCATTTATAAGTTCAACAGCACATTGGATTGAAGATGATTACATTAAAAAAATAAAGTGTTGAAAGCTTCACATTTTTCAGGAACACATACAGGAGACAAAAGTGCTAAATTTATTAAAGGCTCACTAAATCAATTCAAGATATCAAAAGAAAAGATTCACATGATCATAACTGATAATGCTACCAAACATGAAACTTGCTATTAAAATGTGTGATTCTGATGAATTTAGTGTCATAAGCTGTGCTATTCATACATTGCAACTCTGCATTCAGGATAAATTATTTAAATAACAAAAGACTGTTAGTGATATCTTGGCTATTGCAAGGAATATAATTGGAAAATTCAATCATTCAGCTCCTAATAGAGAAACTCTTGAAATGTTACAAAAAGAGTTAGATCTTCCAAAGCATTGCTTGATTCAAGACGTGTCCACTAGATGGAACTCAACTTTTTACATGTTGGAAAGATTAGTAGAGCAGAAGAGACCAATTATTCTATTTTGCACCACAAAGAAGCAATCCTGCTTAAGGGAATATCAATGGGAATTGGCTGAAAATCTTGTTATAGTCTTAAGAAATTTTGAAATTTTTATGGCCTCAGCCATCTAGGAAAAAGGCTAATCCAACATTTACCAATTTCCCCATCAACTTGCACACACAGGAAGTTAGAGAGATTGGGTGGAAATCAGCCATGGTAGAGTGATCTCTCCCCAGTTTTCAAAATTTGAGCACATTAGCCATTAACCAGGTGTCTACCCTCTGTCCAGATCCTGTTGAACAAACAAATCTAACACATAGACCATGACTTGCTCACCTAGCATACAGGGCATCATCCAGACCAGGGGTGTTGCCCACTCATAAGTGCAACTCAATGTAAATAAGTCATTGAAGGGTCTCCCACTTTGGATGTAGAGTCCAGTCAGTGGTTTTTTGTGACATCAAACGTGCTTTGAATGCTGATAGAGCAGAGAAAGCGCTCATGAAGGACTTCACCATGGATGTGAGGTCTGAGATTGTAGTCCCATTCTCCTGGTGAATGCAAGAACTTGCCCCAAATTCTTTTGTTTCTTCCACACCTCTGCAAGAGGGGTCTTCCGATTAAGTGAAGACACGTATGCCGACCAGGAAGAGCAGTGGGCATGCTTTGAAACATACCAAAACCTAACTCAATGAAATTCACCAACAGTGAAATAGTTCAGGTGCCCCTTTTAGTGCATGTAGGCACAAAACTTCAGTTTGAGGGTTATCTAGTAGTAGTAGTTAGGCCCATGGTGATGAGGTTGCTGGAGAAGAACTCAACAGCCTCATCCAGGGACTTCAACTCCTCAAATGTGACAGAGAAATCAGTCATTTCCTGAAATGCAGTCCACCTCAGAGCGGTGGCAAAACCAGAAAATGTTATTTGAATGGGAAACTAATCACTACCATGGAGGTCATCAATCACCTTCTACATAATAATAATAATAATAATAGGTATTTATAATGCACCCTTCAGGGCTGTTAGCCCTCCCAGAGCGCAGGTTGTGTGGCGAGTGTAGAGAAAGTTTACAGGGGAGAGAAGGCAATTGCAAAAAGTTGTTTGAGAATTACAGGGTGTCTACTTGTTTGGTGATTTTGAATTCAATAACTTTTCAAGGTTTTCAAGGACTTTTGTAAAAATAATCAAGGATAGGTTTTAGCCAGTTTTTTTTCTTTAAATTAAAAAAGTGTAATAAACATTATGGGACATTGATGAAGGTGAGGTACTCAAGGGAAAAATAGGTTATAAGCAAAGCATAACCAAAATCAACTCACCAGTACAAAAAAACAAGAATACGGTATCCAAGCGAGTCAAAGAAGTATAGCGAGCATCCATCATAAAATACAATGCATCCAAAGCATACATATGTTCACTCACATGAGTGAGTAGATTAACTTAAATATTACTATTTTCCTAATAGATATTAAAAAGTATATAAATAGTGAATTTGATCAATCATTTGAACAATTATTCAATGATTTATTTTTTAAATTCAAGGACCATCTACCTTTTTCATCAAATTCAAGGACTTTTCAAGGATTTCAAGGGCAAACAATAAATTCAAGGGCTTTTCAACGACTTCAAGGGCAGTAGACACACTGAATTATAATTTGGAAGAGTGTGGAAAAGTGTAACATTATTCTATAGAACTAACATCATGCAGCTGACAATTGGGAAAATAATGGAAAAGTGTAGCATTACTGTATGGAACAATATCTTGAGTCTAACAAAGCAAACAAGATAAAGATAAGCTACAAAGAATAGAAAACAGGATACCATCAAATAATGAAAGCAAGTTAGGTGATGATTTGTTTTAGTTTTTTGTTTAAATGCCTAAAATAGGCTAAATAAAAAGAAATCCTAAAAGTTGCATGGGTACAAGTCACTCTAATTAAATGTAACAAAGACTAATAAAGAAAAAGGAACACTCGGGTACCAGAGGGAGACCAGCCCCTCAGAAGCCAAAGGAGCTACTTGGACTTAAAAATTAATTGGGAAAATTTATTATCTAGTTAACAATAGTTTGGAATTTTCCTGATTAGTAACTGAATAATCGAATATGTACTTATAAAGTTTATATAGTAAATAAAATATATTGTTTTGTAATATTCCTTAGGAAAAGGAAAATATCATTTTGATAATTTACAATAGCTAGGTATTTTCAATTTTGCTTCTAATACTTAATTATAAAGATTAAATCTTTGCTTTTGAAATAATCTATCAAAAGGGGAAAGGAATCTATCCAAAATATAGTTGTTTTTTTTTAAATATTCATTCCTTAGAAAACTTCTTATACTTATCCCCAGACGCCAATTTTGTTACCATTTTGCTTCTATTCCTAAATGATTAAATCTTATTTTGCTTACCCATACAGAAATCAGGAGCTGAAAACGGTTTCTCATGTTTAACTTGAAAAGAAGCCACCCAGGAACATAGTGAAGGAAGTGGAGATGAAGCCAATTTTCATGAGCCTAGTTCATCATTTGAATATAGTTTTTGACCTAAAGATAATAAACTTGTATTAGGACAGGTGACTAATTATTTATTAATACAGATACCTCATTGAAAATTGGTCAAATTGACAAGCAAAAATCTCTCTGTCGCTCCAAATGTTCTTATTCTCCTGTCATCTATTACATTTTCTTCACATTTAAACTCTAGAACCATAATGAATCCATGATCCTCTCTACTTTTCATCTCATCCTAACACTATCCACAGCTCTTCTTTCAGTCTTTCCCTCTGGGCATTGTATCCTAGGCATTCTACCATCTCTCTCTGCCCACATGGGCACCACTTGCAAGAGTGATCTCCCCAATTCCATCCTTTTACCTCTAGGGATCATACATTTCTTCCACAGAAGCCTTTCTTTTACACCTGTCGATATTCAGACTTATTTTATCATTTACTCCTTTTCTCTAGATCCTCCGTCCACTGTAGTATTTTCTGCTTCAGCTTTTACCTTTGCATTAAATTTGGAAAACCCAGTCACCTACCTAAATAAAGTTTAATAACTTCATTCCAGACTCAATCCACTTTTTTATACAAGCTAATTAAGTTTTTGCATCTCCGGAAGCTACAGGCAGAAAATATTTTCTTTGTTCTTTTTCAAAACATCTAAATACCCCACTGGCCTTATATGTTAGATTTTCTTTGGTCAAATTTGGCTTCATAAATTTCTAGTACATTCGTCGGTCTCCTGACTTGTAGATGTAAAAGCAAAACTGATACATACTTCACAGCAAAAGCTCGACCAATCGTAAATGTCTGAAGCAATCTCGAATTGTAGAGTGGTATGCTTGTACCTATATAATTTTTTTTTGGCACAAAATTCATTAACAATGTAATTTCATAAGCAATTTGAAAAAAAGTATTTTTAAAAGATTGTTTGGCTAAAATTGCACCTTTTATTTTTTTCTGTTTCGCAATCTCCTTTATCATACAGTCACATCTAAAAGCTTTTTTATTTAAAATAACCCTGCATCTCTGTCATACTTTGGTTAAATAAGCTTATGCTCTACACAAAATTTGTAATTAGTTTTCGTAAATAAAACTTACACCCTTCACGCTACCTATATGCCATTATGACTAAAGAAAATTAATATTGATAGTCCACTCTTTAAAGATATTGACTCTAAATATTATTTAAAGTCCCTCCCAAATGATATATAATACAATATGATGGGATATCAATTAACAATGTGACTGTGTATTCCATATTAATCGCTTGGCTCCCAATTCATACTTCATATCAACTTTTCTCCTCCTTCTTCTTGGGTTATCCTTAGATCTGGATTTGGTTATTGTTATGAGTAATGATGAACATAGCTGCCTTACAAGCTTTTATTGTAATGATAGAAATTAGTAAGGTATATTCAAACTGCCCATTTTTATAGGGTTCAACTATATTCATAATACATCTAGAAAAGAAACAAAACAAAATATTAGTAACATGAATACATATGAGCAAATATAAATGAGTAAGGAGGAACATATAACAGTCCCTCCTACCAAAAAGAATTCATTCCTTTTCAAAATTACAAAATATACAATACCCTAGATAAAGAAAGTTAAGGGAGAGATTGAAAAGATTACAAATCTAAATGAGGTACAGGTTTATGAGCATGCAAATGTCTTCTAGGGCAAGGAAACTGTATTGTCAGATTGTTGTGACTATTCACACTGTTATCAGTATCATGAGCATGATCTTCTTGTGTCTGGATAATTTTTTCTTGCTCATTTCTCATTATCTTCTTGTTGGCCCATTGAAAGTTAGTAGTTGTAGATGGGAAACTGGAATGGGAAGCTGGATTGGAAAGGACAACTGGATTTTGTGATTCAGAATCATTAGGTGGAATATTCCTAGGACATGGAGCTAAATTACACAGAGCAACAGCGCTCTCTATCCCATTAGGGAATTTTACACAAGCATATATAGCATCAATGAGATCAACGACATCGAAGCTGGTTCTTATTTACTGAGATTCCCAAATCGTTTGAGGAGGGCTTCTCCAGGTTCAATTAGCCAAGAAGGTAGGGCCAAACCACTAACTGAACATCTCACAAAAGCAAAAAGTCGTTAATGCGGCATGGTATTTATAGAGGTACAAAGTAGTGAATGTAAGGCATTGGCTAACACATCCTGCCATGCACTCAATGGCAAACCTCAAGATTCAATAGCCAACTTCACAGTATTCCAAATAATGCCATTATAGCTCTCACATTGGCTATTTCCATGGGGGTTGTATGGCTGCTGTTTACACCAAGATATAGTAAAAATTATTTCATTTCCTTGGAAATGAATGACAGGTCAGTCTCAATGGATATAGGCAGGTAGACCAAATAATCGAAAAAGATTTGTAGGGTGGTCAATAACTACTTTGGATGACATGGAAATGCAAATGGAAATCAGCTAAACTCATCCACGACTGTAAGGAGATAACGCGATAAGCGAGAGGAAACTGGAAGCGACCCCTTAAAATCAACTGAAAGATGTTGGAAAGGCGCAGTCGCCCGTATCAAAGAAGTATTTTCTGGTTAAAGAAACAGGATTTAATTTTAGCGCATACCTGATAATCAGCAGTAACACGGCAGATTTCATCGATGGAGCAAGGAAGGTTTGTAGTTTTTAACACGAACATAATGTAGCATTCGCTGGACTCCAGGATGAATGAGACACTCAATGAAGGGATTTTAAACTTGTAATATCCAAAGCGGACAACAAAATGAATGTGATAGTGTATCAGCAACAGATTTCATGACTCATTGGTATCAAACATGAATTATACAGTTCTTTGATCAGTTGTTACGTAAAACTGTTTACCAGCCAAAAAAGGTTTCCATTTACGTATGCTCTCTACCACTGCATACACTTCTTTTGCAATGATGTGGTGTCTCTTTTCTGATCAGGTCAATGAGCGTGAGATGAAAGCCACTGGTCGTCCGCAATGTTATATGGTGGCACCGATTGCATTATCTGTTGCATCCATTTCTATGGAAAAGAGGGTGTCTTCATCAATAACTTTCACTGAAGATTGGGCAATGTCATTCTTTAGAGTTTCAAATGCTTGAATAGCCTGAAGAGATAAAGGAAATCTACAAGAAGCCATACTTTCTCTGAATAGTTGTGAACCCAATTAGTGTAGTATGCAAATAACCCAAACAATGTTGCAAGGATTTTGTAACTAGATAGTACGGGGAATTCTAACAAAGGTCTCATTCATTCAGCATCGGGTTTCAAATTGCCGTCAGAAATTTGGTAACCGAGAATATTAATGCAGGTTAGAGAAAACTTAAGCTTTCTCAGAATTCATAGAGATTGTATTTAGAAGCAGCTTCTATGAAATGCTTTAGATTGCTGTCATGTTGTTCTTTCATTTTTATGCAGACTGTAATGTCATTGAGATAGGCATAAGTGTTACATAGTTTTTTATTGGTTATAAACTGATTCATAAAGCATTGAAAAGCTGAAACGCAATTCAAAACACCCATAGGTATGTGCCTGAATTGACAAAGACTGTTACTGGCCTGAAAAGCAGTGTAAGTCTTGTATCAAAATACTACTTTGCCCTAAGTAAAGTTAGCGAACTAAATGTTGAATAGTTTGTTGAAAGACCACTCCAGTAGACTTAATCGCCACCATTTGTAAGGAGTGGCGGAGGTGGTAGGGTTCTGCTAACTGAGCAGAAAGAAGAAATTGTCAAGTCCCGCCAGGACAGAGAGAGAGAGGGCTTTGATAGCTTCAAGACGTTACCAAATTATATTGCATGTTCGAAGGCACCAGTTTTGGTTTGTAAAACGCTTGAGATGCCAATACCCACCTTGGTAACACGTGAGCCCTTCCTTCTTTTTTCTTGCTCTTCATGTTTGCTTTAGGCCTCCTGTTAGTGACTTCTTGTCTACTGTGTGATCGTTAGTGGCAAAGATATTTTGTTGTTAGACTTAGGCTATCCCTTTTACATATACATATAGTCTAATTAAAGGTTTGTTATAGTCTAATTAAGATTGGTATTCTGGTATCTGTCAGATAATATTGTGTGTATAGGAGAATAGCTATATAAATATATATATATTTGTTATGTGAATATTTACCCCATATTTTTGTAAATATAAGCTGTAAATATAACTATTATTTTGTAAAGTAAGGGACTGTATATCAAATTGTCTCAATTCTTCCAGGGTTCTCAAGGTCCATAAATCCTAGGATAAGGTTGGAACGCGGGTTAGTCTAGATTTTCGGCCCGCTACAAGGTCAGTCCTCGGGGCATATTTCTATCTGATGATATGCATTGGATAGATCAATAACACAAATAGTAATTCTTCGCGATATTTGCAACTATATCTTCAATCCTGGGTAGTGTCCAAAGGGGTATACTTATTTACTGTTCTAGAAAAGTCTAGCACCATTTGTTTCTTCTTATTTGCATTTGATGTCACTACCACTTGTGAGCACCAAGGAGAATTACTATGTTCAATAATCCCCTCATGAAGTAGAGGTTTAACCTCATTTTCAATGAAATCAGTATCTTCGGAGCCTTAATGGCGAGACTTGGTAGCAATTGGAGTGCAATCTGAGGATGTTTCTAAACAGTTTAACTGGGGGAATCCTTAATTTAGTCAGTCCACACACAGTTAAGGATGGTTCTGTGCCTCCATAATTTAAGCTAACGCTTTTATGCACTCTTAAAAATGGCTTAGATCTGTTGTGAAATTTTGTCCACCCACTTAGGGCTTCCAACAGGTTGGTTAAGCCAGATATGCCACTTCTAATCCATGCTGATTTGTGTTTAGCATATGTTAGTTCTCTAGACTTTTTACCAACTTGTCTCTTATTATCTCCTCCAATATATTACCAATGATGCTAGTTAGGCTCACTAGCTGGTAGTTCCCTGGATCATCTCTTCTTCCACTTTTATAGATTGATGATACAAAGGCATTTCTCCAGCTCTGTGGCACTGGCACTCTCTGAAGGGATTTATTGAACAAGATAGTTTGGAAGTACAGTAGGTTGACATTCTCATAAGTGTTGTGGTGGAGTGAATGTGAGTTTGTTTGTAGGGCTATTCTCTCACCCCCTTTCTAGCTGACCTCTCCCTCTTTCTGTAAGAATGTGTGTGTGAATAGGGAGATGTTATATATATATATATATATATATATATATATATATATATATATATATATATATATATATATATATATATATATATATATATATAAATTTCATGTTTTGTTTAAAATGTTTTTTATTTCTTTGCAGAAGCCACTCTATGATTTTGATAAGAACTTCAAAATTTAATCCTTCAATTTGTAAAGAGTAGCTGAGAGTGTAGGATTTGGAGTAATAACGTAATTATCCATAATTGAAATTCTTGTGGATGGAAGGGTTTTTATGGCCTCTAGACCATGCACGATATATCACATAATAACTAAGCTGGGCTCGAAGGTGCCAGGCTTTAAAAGGCACACCCAATTTTGGTCACAAGAGTGACTGCTGGGAAGATTTCCCCCTGGGAAGACCCTAAATCGTAAAGGCCTCTTTTTGTTTCTTGTTTGTATTTTTTGCTCATTCATCTCTTCTTTTGTTTAGTAAATATTTTGTTTGGTGATAGGATTGATTGTTTTTGTATATATTTAGAATGCAATTGCATAGTAAATTTACCTATCCATACTTTTTTTGTTCATGTATATATAAGTAATGAGATCTCAAATATATTTAGCCATATTTGGTTAAATAAAGGACTGTATATACAATCCATTTCATTTCTCCCTCCATGTCTCATGTCTGACTTAGTGTAGGAAGCAGGTTGGATAGATTTAGAGTGTAGGTTCGAGACCCGCTACAGTATGACCATTCATCAAAACATTAAAAATACAGTAACCTTTAAAGATTTACTGAGAAAGAAGATGCCATCGAAACAACAGATGATCGTTCATGAAGTGAGAAATGCATAGCTTGTACTACAGCATCATTTATAAAATTCTCTGAACTTCCACTGTCAGTCAAACCTTGAAGTAACCAAGGATCTCTGTTCAATTGAACAGGAACAGTATGCAACAGCAAGCCACTGGAAGCGCAGGTGGAAGCAAGCGTGGCAGAAGATAGTGAAACAGGATGTTTAGATTTTTACTTACAAACTTTTTCAAAATGCCTAAGCTTCCCAAATTTATGCCAAATTACATCACAAGCTGGACAAAGTGTTCAGTCATCCTCAGGATGCCAATGACCACTGCAATTGTAGTATGTTTGCTTCATTTTTTAAATATTTTTTTAAACAGCTGCTGTAAGTGGAAGGCTAACTTCTTCACATTTTTCTTCATTACTAGGTCATAGATGTACCAGGATCAGCTGCCACACTAGCAGGTACATGACCAGGAGTAACTAAGAATGATTCAGATCTCAGCAATGCTTGTTGAGTAGCATCAGTTAATGTAAGTTTTCGATTCTCAAGGAGTCGTGCCCGAATGTTCAAAGATTTTAACCCTCGTATAAAGGCATCCCTGATACTCTCATCACGGTAGACTGCAGCAGTAACATCCTGAAAGTTGCAATCCACAGCAACACAATCGAGAGCTTGAAGGTACTGGTCAATCAATTCTTCTTGAAGTTGAATTTGAGTAGAAAGCAAATGTCTGGCATGAATTTTCCTGGGATATCTGGAGAATGACCAAATATTGTAGAAAGGAAATAGCAGAAAATTCTATACCAAAGCTTCCATAATTTGCCAGCGTGAGGATCCAAAGTAGGTACATCAAACTTCCCAAGTTGTATGATTTTATCCATAGTAGTTGATTAAATTGAAATGATAGTTATGAGTAGTGGGGAGCATAGCTGCTTTACAAGCTTTTATTGTAATGATAGAAATGAATAGTAAGGTAAATTCAAACTTACCCTTTTATAGGGTTTAATCAACTATATTCATAATACATCTAGAAAAGAAACAAAACAAAATATTAGTAACATGAATACAAATGAACAAATATAAATGAGTAAAACAACATACGTTATTTTTTTTCTGGATTTGGACATTTATTTATATCAACACTAATTCATTTGATTCAGCCTTAGGTCTCTCTCTCTGTTCAAGGAATTACTTTGTGATATCCATTATATCACTTTTCTTCCTGTCCACTCCTACCCCCTCTAACTCATACCCAAGCACCATTACTAATCCCTGATTATTCCATACCCCCATACCCAACTGGTCATTCATCTTTTCTGTCATCTCTCTTTTCTATTCATACCAATTGCACTACACTAACACATGTTTGACTGTTTCTGTTTCATTCAACTCCTCATTGATTCCATGTATAGGTTCTTTCATTTGTCTCTAGTGAGTCAATTCTTGCCTTAAACAACAATGGTAGAATTTCTCAGCTTCAGGTTTACTTTTATTTCTATACATCCACACAGTCCTCTTTTCCCTAATACCTTCTACCTATTCTCCATGTGCCACTTTTATTCTTCTCTCTATTTCATCACCCATTTTCCTGGTTCCTAATCACCAGAGTTCATACCTATTCACTATTCTCTATATTTCCCTCTTCCATTGAGTTCTTATATTCATTCTATGTACCCATTCTACCCAGCTAGTGCCATTCAGGCTTTCAAAGTACTCTAAATACCGCAAATTTCATCTTGGCAATTCTCTCATGGTATCTACTGCATCCAACCTTTCCTCTCAATGTTTCCACCCAAACATTCTATTTACCATGTTCTAGATTTTCTCCATACTATCTAATTCTCTTTTACTCACCTTGCATACCTCATATCTATATATATTTTGTGGAACCCATGCTTCCTTTGGAGCTCTCTGAAAATTCTGTAGCCATTTGCCTGCTTTATCATGACCCCTATTAGCATCTCTAATTCATTCCTTCTCTTGTATTTATCAAATACATCTACTCTATTACAATTGCTTATGCCTAAATACTTGTAGTCATCTATCATTTCCAAGACCTCATTACCTAAAACCTATCCCTCATTCATACCTTCCCCAAAGATCATTATTTTTTCAAACTAATGAAGCTCCCCCATTTTGAAATCAACTTAATATAATATGATGCAATTGCAATAGATTAACACCCCCCCCCCCCCCTAAAAAACACTATTTTAATTTTCCCAAGAAAAAGCAAATTATCTAGATTAAAAAAGCAATTGTTTGTTAATATATATATATATATATATATATATATATATATATATATATATATATATATATATATATATATATATGTACTATTGAAGTCCACAGCTGTGGCAGCTTTATTAATATTAACTTCAATTTTCTTAATATTTCTTACAAGTTTTTTAATGGGGTCTTTGAGGTGAGAAAAACATCGGGAATGACATTCTTTATTCCTAGACGTCTTTCGACCGTGTTAGGTCATCTTCTGGGAATGAACAGAAATGGAATTATTCACAAATTGTTACACTATACATAGTCTTTCTACGTGAATATAAGTATTACAAAAATTGGCCAATCATGGCATGAGAATTTTTTAAGGGCAAACTAAGTACTACAAGAAACGTATAAAACTTGAAGGCTCAGAATGTCTGACTATTTGTTGCTCCAATCTAGTTTTCTGGCAAAGGAAAATAAAAGTTTTAAAATGTTCTTTTAACGGCGGTCAACTTGGAGATGCTGAGATGTCGGGAATATGGTTTCCGGCTGAAGTTGCACATTAATTGCTGGGTTTTTTATTTAAATAATGACTGCTTCAGCCATTCACAATCTTCTGCAGTTTTGGAGTCTCAGGATGATGGAGGTGTCCTTATTCAGCTTTTCACGGGTTAGGGTAGTGCCATGAGAGTGAGCATGTTTTTTAATTGTGCTATCTTGAAGGTGAGCTGTAGTTCACCTTGACAGGGTTGTGGAGATTATGCCAATGTACTTTGAATTGCAGTGTTCGCAGTCACGGACTTTGCATGAATATTTGTACACAACATTAGTCTCCTGGATTTCGCTCATCGGAGGAAAACAGCTGTTTTTCATGATGCAACTACTTGTATTTTTGGTCTTGTAGTCCATAATCAAATTCATATCCATATTAGGGTCACATTACGATGGAGAATGGCTTTGAGAGACTTTTTGTCTTAACGATAGCCAGTGTTCATAATTAGCCTTGTAATAAAGGTCGATATTTTTCTTCTTCCAGGTAGACGGGATGTCAGGACCAGCAGCCAAGTTCATTTTCTATTTTATGGTGGCATCGATGGATTCTTGTGGGTACCTAATTACATATATATATATATATATATATATATATATATATATATATATATGAATTATCAAAAAATTTGAGAGTGGGCATAAACCCAACATCAACCAAAAAAAACATATACTATTGAAATGTATTTTTTTACTTTTACCTAGCTATCTTTTCCTTACTGAACAGGGCAAAATGTAATGTATCATAAGTATCAATATATGAGCTGAATGGTCAACACCTCAAAATGCCCAAATACGTGTAACTTCCCTACTTATATTATATTTAGATTTACCAAACTTGCTTTCATCCATCTCAACAATAATTCCATTTCCACCAATCTTAGGTTGGTTTCTAAGCCAAAATTCACAAACCTCTAAACACCGACTTCCAGTTGAAATACTACTTGTAAACCCAAATCTAATTTGAATTGGCAAGATAATAAAATAGTGGCAAAAAAAGAGAAAAAAAGTAATTGTTAAAATTAGTGGCACATGCTTTTTTCTAAAGCAATTTTTGCACTTTGAAGTTGCATCATATTGTACAGGGTGTCCACAAAGTCTGGGTACATAGGGATAAATACATACCTTTAGAATATTAAATATTAGAATATTAAAATATTAAAATTCCTATGTACCCAGACTTTGTGGACACCCTGTATATCATTTTGAAGGGAATTTCAAAATGGGCATACCCTTTAGACTTACCAAAAAGATCCGCGGGGTTCACTAATGATCTACATAGATCCTATTTCCTGTTTCCAATTCTGACTGTGCCTTATATTTATCATACCTGTTTTTGAAAGTTATTACTGAGGGAGCACCCACTACATCTTCAGGCAAATTGTTCCAGTGGTTTATCACACAATGTTTGAAAGTGTTTCCAGTTTGCCTTTTGTTGAATCTGCTCTTGAAAAATTCCTTTGAGTGTCCTCTTAAATTTGGGTTATTTTCTTGAACAAAGTCTGTTGGGTCAACATTCATAAGTCCTGTAGATGGTCATGAATCCTTCTTCAGGCCAGTTCATGAAAGTTATATGGATGAGCCCCAGGATTCCGTTTGCCTTAGATACTACTGTGACCACTTCCTGTATTTGCCTACCATCTATATTATAATCTTGCCTTTGATTTGCTAGCCCTACATGCATAAATTTACACTTTAGAACATTGAGATGCAAGAGCCATATATTTGACCATTTGATCATTTTGTTGATGTCCTTTTGTAGTTCCTTTTTTTCCACTGCTATTACTACAGGGCTATAAATTTTGGTGTCATCGGCAAAAATTTTACATTTGGAGTTTAAGTCATTTGGAAGGTCATTTATATACATAATAAATAGTATGGGATCAAGAACTGCCCCTTGGGGGACTCTACTGGTGACCTTAGCAGGGTCAGTCAGCACACCGTTTAACCTCACCTCCTGAATTCTGTCAGTGAGAAAATCTTTGATCCACCTCAACACATTTCCTCCTATTCCTATACAGCGAAGTTTATGTATCAATCTTCCATGAGGTACAGTATTGAATGCTTTAGCAAAAGCAAAATATACTGAATCAAAGGGTTAATTTCTGTTGTGAAATTTTGTCCACCCACTTAGGGCTTCCAACAGGTTGGTTAAGCAAGATATGCCACTTCTAATCCATGCTGATTTGTGTTTAGCATATGTTAGTTCTCTAGACTTTTTACCAACTTGTCTCTTATTATCTCCTCCAATATATTACCAATGATGCTAGTTAGGCTCACTAGCTGGTAGTTCCCTGGATCATCTCTTCTTCCACTTTTATAGATTGATGATACAAAGGCATTTCTCCAGCTCTGTGGCACTGGCACTCTCTGAAGGGATTTATTGAACAAGATAGTCAGTGGTTCAGTTAATTCTTCCACTAATTCTTGTAGTAGGTACTTTTGGGTTGATATTGTCTGGCCCAGGTGCTTTATGCTCATTTAACCCATTGCCTGCAGCAGGCCCCAAATCAAAGTCAACAATTTTTCAAATTGTCTATATATAGTCAATCCCGCAAAATGTACTAAAAAATATATAATATACCAATGCCACAATTTCATCATAAGCTTCTTGACTATATTTAGTTACTGCCGTAATTTTATATATTATGTATATATATATATATATATATATATTCAGTAGGGACAAAATGAAGAAGGCGGGTCCCATCTTTAATTCCAACGTTTCGGGTTATTACAAAACCCATCTTCAGGAGCTAAAAACAAATTCTAAATAAGTAATCTAAGCCTAAAAACATAAATAACAGCACAAGTTCAAAGTTAAAAAACACATATCAGAGAAAAACGTTAAAAATATAAAATGAACGTTACGTTAATGAACAAACAAAATAGTGAGGTAAGAACAGCAAAATATTTGTAAAGAGATACTATCAATTAAGGACAAACAAAGTAAACGTAATATTACAAAATTAAACAATTGAAATTGAAAAATAGAGAATTGGATACAAACATATATATATATATATATATATATATATATGAATTATCAAAAAATTTGAGAGTGGGCATAAACCCAACATCAACCAAAAAAAAACATATACTATTGAAATGTATTTTTTTACTTTTACCTAGCTATCTTTTCCTTACTGAACAGGGCAAAATGTAATGTATCATAAGTATCAATATATGAGCTGAATGGTCAACACCTCAAAATGCCCAAATACGTGTAACTTCCCTACTTATATTATATTTAGATTTACCAAACTTGCTTTCATCCATCTCAACAATAATTCCATTTCCACCAATCTTAGGTTGGTTTCTAAGCCAAAATTCACAAACCTCTAAACACCGACTTCCAGTTGAAATACTACTTGTAAACCCAAATCTAATTTGAATTGGCAAGATAATAAAATAGTGGCAAAAAAAGAGAAAAAAAGTAATTGTTAAAATTAGTGGCACATGCTTTTTTCTAAAGCAATTTTTGCACTTTGAAGTTGCATCATATTGTACAGGGTGTCCACAAAGTCTGGGTACATAGGGATAAATACATACCTTTAGAATATTAAATATTAGAATATTAAAATATTAAAATTCCTATGTACCCAGACTTTGTGGACACCCTGTATATCATTTTGAAGGGAATTTCAAAATGGGCATACCCTTTAGACTTACCAATAAGATCCGCGGGGTTCACTAATGATCTACATAGATCCTATTTCCTGTTTCCAATTCTGACTGTGCCTTATATTTATCATACCTGTTTTTGAAAGTTATTACTGAGGGAGCACCCACTACATCTTCAGGCAAATTGTTCCAGTGGTTTATCACACAATGTTTGAAAGTGTTTCCAGTTTGCCTTTTGTTGAATCTGCTCTTGAAAAATTCCTTTGAGTGTCCTCTTAAATTTGGGTTATTTTCTTGAACAAAGTCTGTTGGGTCAACATTCATAAGTCCTGTAGATGGTCATGAATCCTTCTTCAGGCCAGTTCATGAAAGTTATATGAATGAGCCCCAGGATTCCGTTTGCCTTAGATACTACTGTGACCACTTCCTGTATTTGCCTACCATCTATATTATAATCTTGCCTTTGATTTGCTAGCCCTACATGCATAAATTTACACTTTAGAACATTGAGATGCAAGAGCCATATATTTGACCATTTGATCATTTTGTTGATGTCCTTTTGTAGTTCCTTTTTTTCCACTGCTATTACTACAGGGCTATAAATTTTGGTGTCATCGGCAAAAATTTTACATTTGGAGTTTAAGTCATTTGGAAGGTCATTTATATACATAATAAATAGTATGGGATCAAGAACTGCCCCTTGGGGGACTCTACTGGTGACCTTAGCAGGGTCAGTCAGCACACCGTTTAACCGCACCTCCTGAATTCTGTCAGTGAGAAAATCTTTGATCCATCTCAACACATTTCCTCCTATTCCTATACAGCGAAGTTTATGTATCAATCTTCCATGAGGTACAGTATTGAATGCTTTAGCAAAAGCAAAATATACTGTATCAAAGGGTTAATTTCTGTTGTGAAATTTTGTCCACCCACTTAGGGCTTCCAACAGGTTAGTTAAGCAAGATATGCCACTTCTAATCCATGCTGATTTGTGTTTAGCATATGTTAGTTCTCTAGACTTTTTACCAACTTGTCTCTTATTATCTCCTCCAATATATTACCAATGATGCTAGTTAGGCTCACTAGCTGGTAGTTCCCTGGATCATCTCTTCTTCCACTTTTATAGATTGATGATACAAAGGCATTTCTCCAGCTCTGTGGCACTGGCACTCTCTGAAGGGATTTATTGAACAAGATAGTCAGTGGTTCAGTTAATTCTTCCACTAATTCTTGTAGTAGGTACTTTTGGGTGGATATTGTCTGGCCCAGGTGCTTTATGCTCATTTAACCCATTGCCTGCAGCAGGCCCCAAATCAAAGTCAACAATTTTTCAAATTGTCTATATATAGTCAATCCCGCAAAATGTACTAAAAAATATATAATATACCAATGCCACAATTATTTTACCATTTGCTTTCATGACTATATTTAGTTTTTGCCACAATTTCATCATAAGCTTCTTGACTATATTTAGTTACTGCCGTAATTTTATATATTATATATATATATATATATATATATATATATATATATATATATATATATATATATATATATATATATATATATATATATATATATATAGATATATATATATATATATATTCAGTAGGGACAAAATGAAGAAGGCGGGTCCCATCTTTAATTCCAACGTTTCGGGTTATTACAAAACCCATCTTCAGGAGCTAAAAACAAATTCTAAATAAGTAATCTAAGCCTAAAAACATAAATAACAGCACAAGTTCAAAGTTAAAAAACACATATCAGAGAAAAACGTTAAAAATATAAAATGAACGTTACGTTAATGAACAAACAAAATAGTGAGGTAAGAACAGCAAAATATTTGTAAAGAGATACTATCAATTAAGGACAAACAAAGTAAACGTAATATTACAAAATTAAACAATTGAAATTGAAAAATAGAGAATTGGATACAAACAAAAGGTAAAACTAAAATATAGACACTGAAACATTACCTTACATGGTCGGATCACAATGACGAGTGAAAACAGGAAGGAATTCAAAGAATGAATTCAGCTTGGTTAAGTTATATACAGAGGAAAGGATGATGTGTCCTAATTTAAATTTGGGTGTTTGTATTTAATACAGAGTGATTCTTTAATGCAGAGATGAAATAGATTTAGCAAATTTTAAGACAGAAAAATCATTTAAGGACACGTCTGTTTTACAATCAATAGCATGTTTCCTGATGGAAGAAAACTCTTTGTTACTTAATGTTTTACCGGTTCTATGGCTAATTCCCATGTGAGAACAAAAATGCGACTGAAGAGTATGTACAGTGCTTCCTATGTAGGTCCCCAACTTACAGCTAGGCCAAATGAATTTATATACAATGCACAAACTAAATGGCGTGGGAATACTGTCCTTCATACAGTATTCCCGCGCCGTTTAGTTCGTGCAATTGAAGATGGGACCCACCCTCTTCGTTTTGTCCTTCTTACTAAATATAAGACTCAAGTAAAATATATATATATATATATATATATATATATATATATATATATATATATATATATATATATATATATATATATATATATATATATATATATATTATATTAGGATGAGTTAAAAATCAAAAGTGTTTGAACTATAATGTGGAACCCGGCACTTCATGTGTATTGACGAGGAAATACTACAAGCAAAACCTAAGTCTTGTAGCATGATATCTACATGTCATGCAGATGCTTTGAAGGTTGTCCTTATTGCACCACCCCATGCAACGAAGGCATGGTTCTGTCTTGTACAGTTTTGCAGTGCAAGAAGTTGTTTCAGTATTGTTTTATGTTGTGGCAAGTTCTTTATCTTATTCTCCTGTTCATTGACTTGTTTTTTTCTTTTAACGGATGTCTTCCACGAGGTCAACTGACAAGTTATGGCTCCTAGGATCCCCAGCAACTCAACAGCTGCCATCGAGTGTTCTCCTGAACCGTGAGGAAGTGCTGTGTTTTGCGGTACCAGGCAAAGCAAAACTCACATGATTTGACATTCTCAGTTGAGCAGATGACACTAAACATTCATCATCAGTACTCCAAGGCAAATATTCCAACCATTGATCCGTATGATAGCCTCAAGAAAGTACAGCGTCTGCACAAAGAGTACAATTGATTGAAGAAATCAAAATCCTGGACAACAGGGCAAGCTGAAAAACAGCCAATTTCATTACTTCCCTGAAAAATTTGTTTGATGTAGCACATCGCGACACCATGTACTTAATCAAGATCAAGGAGGGCTGTGAGTTCTTTAAAGCTCAGAGGAAGCTGGGCAGGCAGAGAAGGATGAATGGTATGGATCCGGCCTAGGTGGAAAAAGAGAAACGGATACAGCAGTGGGGGGATGATGAAAGAAGTAGAGCTGCAAAGGAAAGTAAAGCGTTTACAGACAGGCAGGCCACCATTGAACTAGTCTTCAATCTCACCCGCTTCATCTGAAGAGCAAGGTGTGAGTAATTCCTCCACCATGCACCATCACAGAAGAAAATCATCTTCCTGCAAGTTTCTGCTGCTCTGGACCGGACCAACATAAGTGACCATCAAGCTGCTTCCATTTGCGGAAGAGCTGGGAGTGAATCTGGGAGAATTGTCAGGGAGTGCGAGCAGGATCAATCGGTAGCGAAGGCATTATCACCAGAAAAAGGCTGCAGAGCTGAAACAAAACTTTGTTCCTGATGTACTGATCCACTCTACTGGGATGGAAAACTTATACCCTCCCTCACAAATGAAGGCATTGTGGACCGACTGCTGATCCTTGTTTCTGGAGAAGGCGTGAAGATTATCGCAGTTCCCATCACTGACATATCCGAGTGAGCTATTTCCAATCCTTGGTCGAGATCGTCTATATCTGGCCTGTCGACATCATATGCTGGAACTTCTGCTGGAAGCTGTTTTCTCGACCCTCATCCCAGAAGCATCTCAAATTCCAGATATCGCTGCCTTTGTCTTTTTATGCGAGTTCTGGTAGTTTGTTGATCAAGACCAGTACAGGACAGCAAACGATGAGCTCAAGGAGGACTGGGTGGATGACATCCTCAAACTCTGCCAAGACTACCTCCATCAGTACCCGCCCCGCACATGACGACTACCGGGAACTGCTAGAACTAGCCATTGTGTTCCTTGGTGGAATCCCTCATGGACACAAGAAGATCTCTTTCCACAAGCCAGGAGCAGTCCATCAGGCTCGATGGATGGCAAGAGCAATTTACACTCTAAAAATGTGAATCTTCATGCTTCAGTTCACAGAGTACAACAAATAGCAGCTGTCCACTTTACTGCAGTCAAGGCTGCAGTTCCTCCAAAGCTGGATGAATTCTGCATCTTCATCGCACGCTACTACATTCAAGCATGGTTCTTAGCTGCATGTTCAGCAAAAACCAAAGAAACGACCTTTACAAAGACCTTTCAAAAGAGACGAACAAGGTGATCAGAGTGTCAGGGCTGAAAGCGTTGGGACGTCGCATGTGGTATCTGTCAGAAGTCACAGTTGGTGTTGCACTTTTTGATGATGAGCTGTCCCTGGGGGAGAAGCAGAATGTTGTTGCCAACCTCCGAAGCATAAGAGACATTGGAGGAACCTCCACCCAAGGTTCACATCGAGGAGGCAGACTTAGACAAGACTGTTGCCTCCATCAAAGAAACCACTGAGAAATTCAAGGATCTGCTGGAAATTGACAGAGTTCCTCAATGTTGATCCTGCCCTATGGGGGACAAACCCCATAGACCAGGGCAGGACAAGGCAAATAGGCAGCCTTCTTGTCACCAGCAATGCTGCAAAATGAGAGGTGGCTTTGGTGCAGGAAAAGAAAACGTGAATATCAAAGAATTTTTAGTTTGAAACTTAATAAGATCTCTGTTTTACTTGTATATATAAATGCTAGTTTTTGCATTAGGTGTTGATTGCCAAAATGTGTTTGTTTGTTTTTTTTAACCAAAGGAGCTTTTTAAATTTGAGGGTCACACTCAGGCAGACTTTGTAATTCATTCCATTTGGGGCCAGAACTGATAAGGAGTTTCTGGAAAAGACCTCTTATTCTCACCTTTCCCCACTCAACTTTGTACCAATGGGTGTGATTTGCCAATTTTGCAGGGTTTTCTTACTTTGTGATGCATGTATTCTGTGTGTGCCTAATAATGGAGCTCATTAGTACTAATATAAACAAAATTAGGTAGTCAGAATACCTTTACCGAAAATTTCCCATCAATTATTTGGTATTCATTTTGTTTGCGGAAAAAAAAGAAGTTTTATTTGCCCTAATATTTTAATTACTTAATAAGGTTATAAAATGGAACAGCCCTTTCTAATTTTGTCTATTTTAGTTACTTATTTTGAAACATGCATGTGTGTATTTTTTTCACAAGTGTTAACAACCTCAAGTTTACTTATATAATTAAGTTTTATTCTCAGAGCAGAACCTTTGGTAGTAACAGCATCGGTAGCGAGAGGACATGTTCTCAGCAAGCTCTCTATTCAGAGACATTTTTTTATTTTGGATTTTTCAGTATATTTAAGTTCGGGGAGATAGTTAACTTGAGGGTAAATATGACGATCGGCTGCGCGCCTGAAAAAGTGCAATTTTCTTGCATCTATGTTTCATTCCCCCACGCATGCATATTCATGCGCATTTGGTTAAATAAAAAAGTTAGATTATTTTATAAACAATTATGATTAAAAAGTGGGGGCTGTGCCACTGACCCCCCCAATTGACTGAAACTCAGGATCATCGTAGGGGGGTCCCCCTGCAGTGATAAACCCCCCACAAGCAGTCTCCTTGAATTTACTCAAAAAAGGTGAAGCATATTGGAACAGAGACAAAATAAAGGAATTTTTAATTATATTTTGAAAAGTTTCTCAATATGGCTGTTGCTTTGGATGAAGTATGTAGTTTGTGGTTTTTGTGGTATTGAAAGAAGAGCAAGTGTATGTGAATGCCTGATGTGTTATGTGACAAGTGTAAATGTGGCTTTGGTGGAGGAGGTGAGTTGGTTACGTGATGAGGTGAATGAAGTGAGAAGGGATGCGAGTGTATGCATGAAGAATGTGGCTGGGACCAGGAGGGTGGAAGATAGGCCTAGACTAGGGACTGGATTGAAAGAAGTTACTGATGTGAGTGAAGATGAATGATGGGTGAATATGAATAGAATAGAAAGGTTAGGTCTGTAAGTAAGAGGGACATAGAACTTCCTCCTGAGAGAGGAAGAGATTGAAAGTGATTTGTATGATGTGGTTGTGACAGAAAGTGAAATAAGTGGTAGTTTGAATGTGAACAGGAGGGAGGGTAATGCTAGGCCTAGGAGGATGACTGAGGTGATTGTGATGGGTGACTCTCAGATTAGATATTTAGATAGAAGGTTGAGTGTGAGCAAATGGAAGGGAGTGAGTTTTTTTGCAGGGTGCTGGTGTAACTGATGTGTTTGAGAGGTATGATAAGTCTGGTGTCTGGGTGTGAGAGGGAGGCAGTTGTGATTACACATGTGGGAGTAAATGATGTAAAGAAGGGATATGTGGTAGTTTTGAATTGGATAACTGAATAGCTGAAAGACAGGTAACAGAAACTTGTGCTGAATGGGGTGAGGTCACGGTGGAGGGATGTTATCAGTGGCGTACCTCAGAGATCCGTTCTATGCCCTTTATTATTCATAGTTTATATAAATGATCTTGGGGAGGCTGTAGATAGCAAAGTGTCAATTTTTGCTGACAACACTAAATTGGCAGCTGTAGTCAAAGAAGTTGAGGGTAACTATAAAATGCAGAGTGACTTAAATAAGTTAGTAGCTTTCGCTCAGAAGTGGCAGATGTCTTTTAACCTTAAAAAAATGCAAAGTTCTTAACATGGGAAGGGATAATAGGAAATTTAGCTATGAAATGGATGGGCATTGGCTGAATTCAATTGAGGATGAGAAGGATTTAAGCGTAGTAGTAGATAGTTCACTGAAGTTTTTAAAGCAGTGTATTGAGGCAAAAAATAGAGCAAATAGGGTGCTAGGATACATTAACAAGAATGTTAGCAACAAGAGTAAAGAGGTTATCCTTAAACTCTACAACATGTATAGACTAAAAGTTACAAATCCCCAAGAGAAAAAAAAAATATAATGCAGTGATTGTCACATCTTACGCTACCGTCTGACGTCATAAGAGATATGCTGTAGCCCAAAATTGTAGCGGACTAACAGCGCCATCTACCGTGCGCCCTGAATCTGAAGTATTACCTACTTATTTAACATAGTATAACATAACATAATTTCACGGATGACAAAAGCCACAAGGGCATATCAAAGGTCATCCACATATGTCAAAACCCAGCCACAAAATGCATCCATAGGATTGTGTCAGATTATGCAGTAATCTGAGAGAAGATGTGTGAGGAGAGATATGATATGATTAAGTTTTTTAAAATCTGTTCTGGGATGGATAAGTTGGATTTTAGCAAGTTATTCGAGTTGGATGGTAGTAATAGGACTAGGGGTCACCACTTAAAAATTAAAAAACAGAGGTGCAGGTTGGATGTTAGAAAATATTTTTTCACCAATAGAGTGGTAGATAACTGGAATAGTTTGCCATCTGCTCAAGAGTGTAGACAGTCCAAACTTGAATGTGCTTTGTGTTTAGCATTGATAGTTCTAAGTGAAAAGAAGCGAGCTCTGACCAGTATTGTGAGGAGGAACAAAGAGGATCGAGACTTCTCCAGTTGAATAGGTCAGCCAATTGGGTGCAATGACCATTTATAATCTTCCTATTGAACTAGCAAGAGATGTTAAAAAGTTAGTTAGAGTAGCAAGGAGAAATTATGAAATTAAAGTGGCAAATAGGGCAAAGGAAGATCCTAAAAGTTTTTATCAATTATACAAAACTAAGATAGAGATAAAATAGGCCCACTTATAGATTCCAATGGACAATTAGTGAGTGATAGGGACTCAATGGCTGGAATGCTAAATGACTTTTTTTCTCTCAGTATTTACACAGGAGGATACTCTAAATATACCTGAGGTGTCAATGATCTTTCGGGGTAATGATGAAGAGAAATTAAAGGATATATTGATCACAAAGGAGATAGTGACAAAGGAAATTGATAAAATCAAAAGTAGTAAAGCACCCGGTCCTGATGAGCTCTTTCCTAGAATTTTGAAAGAATGTAAGGATGTGTTAAGTGAGCCCCTAGCATGCATCTTTAGAAAATCATTGGAGAGTGGCATTGTGCCAGTGGCATGGAAGAAAGCCAATGTGATACCTATATTTAAGAAAGGGGATAAAACAAATATGTCTAATTACAGACCAGTAAGTTTGACATCAGTGGTAGGGAAAATGATGGAATCTATTATAGCAAGGAATATTAGAGATCACTTGGATAAGCATAAGTTGATAAAAGAATCACAGCATGGCTTTAGTAAGGGTAAATCCTGTCTGACTAATTTGCTGTCTTTTTATAGTAAGGTGTATGAAGCAGCAGATAATGATGAAAACTATGATATTTTATACTTGGACTTTAGTAAGGCTTTTGATCGAGTGCCACACTTACGACTTCTGAGCAAAGTTAAAGCACACGGGATCGATGGCAGTATATTTAGGTGGATTCAGTCATGGCTTGGTGACAGACAGCAAAGAGTTAGTATAGATGGAGTTAAATCTGAGTGGGGGTGTGTTAGCAGTGGAGTTCCTCAAGGATCTGTTTTGGGTCCCTTGCTATTCTTAATTTATATTAATGATCTTGACATAGGTATAAGTAGTGACCTGAGTAAATTTGCTGATGATACTAAGCTAGGTAGGGCCATTAGGGCTGATTCTGATGCTGTTGTAATGCAGGAGGAATTGACCATTCTGTCCAATTGGGCCGAGAAATGGCAAATAAAGTTTAACATAGACAAATGTAGTGTGCTTAGTATAGGTAGAAATAATCCATTGAATAGTTATAAATTAAATGGCAGAATTTTAGGGAGGACTGATTGTGAGAGAGACTTGGGTATTTTGGTAAGTTCAGACCTTCGTCCTAGAAAGCAATGTCTAAATGCTAAGAATAAAGCTAATAGGATATTGGGATTCATCAGGAGGAGTGTAAGCAATAAGAGTGCTGAAGTCATTCTAAAACTGTATCTGGCGCTAGTTAGGCCTCATCTAGACTATGCAGTACAATTTTGGTCACCATATTATAGGAAGGATATTGATTTGCTTGAGTCTGTGCAGAGAAGGATGACAAAGATGATTGGTGGGCTAAGGAACTTACCTTATGGTGAAAGGCTCAGAAAACTAAATCTACATACATTGGAAAGGAGAAGAGTCAGAGGGGAATTGATTGAAGTCTTCAAATGGGTAAAAGGATATAATAAAGGGGATCTGGGTAAGGTTCTTATACTT
This sequence comes from Ceratothoa steindachneri, assembly GCA_963969495.1. Classification (NCBI taxonomy): domain Eukaryota; kingdom Metazoa; phylum Arthropoda; class Malacostraca; order Isopoda; family Cymothoidae; genus Ceratothoa; species Ceratothoa steindachneri. The sequence continues at coordinate 72,185,955 of OZ018333.1, read as the reverse complement.
AGTGAACATGACAGGACACGTAGCAATGGGTTTAAGCTTGATAAGTATAGGTTTAGGAAGGAGATTGGGAGGAATTGGTTTACAAATCGTGTGGTAGATGAATGGAATAGGCTCACTAGGCATGTGATAGAAGCCTCCTCTCTGGGTAGTTTTAAGAATAGATTAGATAAATATATGGATGAAGCTGCTAGATGGGACTGACTTTTTTTTATGTACATATGTATATATTTTTCTAAGGAGTGGGAAGATTATATTTTGCGGTTGCATGAATGGACATAATCCTCTGGATGCATTTTATGTATATTGTAGATTAGATCTGACGAACTCCTGTTAAGGGTGACAATGTTGATGACTTTTCTCTGGTAAGAAATCTTTTGTGTGTTGAATGGAACAGGAGCTGCCAAGTGTAGGCCATGAATGGTCTTTTGCAGTCTCCTTCTTTTCTTATGTTATTGGTAAATATGTAGATTATCGGCGCGAACGATGGGACGTACTATTTCGTCCGTGTTCCAAAATGTTTCACGTTTTTGGAGTACATTTAAGTTGACGGCTCGTGTGGGGGGTAAACACAATGGGGGAAACTACACTACGATGATCCTGAGTTTCATTAAATTTGGGGGGGGGGGGTCTGGGGGGCGTATATAATCCTAATTGTTTATATAATCCTAATTCGTAAAGGACTCAAACGCGCATGAATATTCCGACACGAGTGAACGATAATATTTACACACAAATTTTTTTTCGGCCGGGCCACTAAGCTACATATTTACCGGAGATCCTCAAGGCCACTAACTTTTTTAGTCCACTTTCTTTGAACCTATTCAAGAAGGTATTCCATACAACACAGCCAAAGTTAATAATTGGACGAATATGCTACCAATATGCATAACAAAACACTTGAGACAAACTGAATTGATCTACAAACGGTATCTCAGAGAATATTAGCTACCGATGTCTTTGCTCATATTATGATTAACTCATTAAAAGTCATAAGTATTTCCAAAGTTATTATAAATTTAGACATTTACGCCACAAAATATACAGTAAGAAATCTAAACTAATTATTGTAAAGGCAATTCATGAAATTTTCAGTGCCCAGGATTTTGTTCCCACTTTCCTTCAAATTATTTTCTCTTATACGGATCCCTTTAAAAAATTATTGTCGCTATTTAACTTATGACTCTAATAAAACGTAAAACTTTTCAATTGATCACTTATTTTGTGTTATTATGTTTATATGAAAATCTATATGTATTACTGATATTAATATAATGAAAAATATAAGAAAAATGGTAATACTTCAGATTCGGGGCGCACGGTAGATGGCGCTGTTAGTCGGCTACAATTTTGGGCTACAGCATATCTCTTATGACGTCAGACGGTAGCGTCAGCTGTGAACAATATCGGCATAATATTTTTGGTAATTGTGAAGACTATGGGCAGATGCGACTCTAGTTTATTTTTGGGGCTACTTTTCATTGTTTTTCTGCTATCGCACTGGCCAATCACAGATCTGGATTCAGTTTCATAAATGACCAATCAGAAAGCTGTATTTGTTTCAAGGCTTTTTGTGCTTTTTATATTGATCAAAACTTGGTCTTTCTTATATTTTAGATGTTTTTCCCCCTTATTTCTTTTCTATATATCCTACCTACCCTATGCCTGACATTATTTAGTCTTTTTATTTACTTTTTACTTAATTTCCCATTGTTTAATGCTCGATTAAACCACATTTCGGTGTTGTTAATGAAGTCTCACGTCTTAATTCTGACGAAAACAGTACTTTTTAATTTTTTCTGTTCCGTATTTATTTCTCTTCTTTGATTTTTTAACAGGTTTTTTACGACCTTCATTTTGATTATTGTTCCAAATGGATGCGTTCAGTATTAGTGTTTTTATTACTATATATGTGTAGTTCAAGAAACACAAATGGTCAATTTCAGAAAAAAAAAGTCACGAATTTTCCGTGAACAATGAAGTACTTTTCCGTCCGCGCGCCTCATATTTAAACGACCACCCACGCCGTTTCACACTCATTTGGCAAAATTTCATTTTCGTGTGAAGTTTGTTCGTTACCTATTCAACGTTTCGGTGCTATTTTAACCGACGAGAAATATGTTGCATTTCTCGAAGCCCATGGGCCGTGTAGTGGAAGGGCAGTGGGTTTTTGGAGGGTTTGAATGTGAAACAAAGAGAATTTTCATTGTTTCGGTGGCAAATCAAAATCGAGAAAAAAAAGGGGATTTTGCCGGTCACGACAGTCGTATCTGACGGATGGGCAGCCTATTCAAATTTGTCATCTGAAGGATACGAACATCTTACTGAATTCTGGCTTGCTGCCGGTAAACTCTACCCACCCGTCTGGCGTAAGTATTAACGCTTATTTTGAGCGTCGGTTCGTTGTTGGGTACGGCTCGCCGCGGGGATAACACTGCGATGACCCTGAGTTTCAATCCTTTGGGGGGTCTGGGGGGCACAGCCCCCCAGTATAAAAATGAAAATAGCCATAAAATTCTTCGATTTCATCTCTAAAAAAGTAACACCGGAAAGTAGCCCCAAAAAACTAGGCCTACGATCTGCCCATAGTCTTCACAATTACCATATTTTTTGTATATGAGTATATACTGGGGAGCTGCGCCTTCCAGACCTTCTCCCCCCCCCCAATTGATTGAAACTCAGGATCATCGCAGGGTGGTCCCCCTGCAGTGATATCTTCCCCACGAGCAGTCCCCTTGAATTTACTGGGGGGGGGGGGTTTCTCCCAAACAGCTTTTTACTGGCAGAAAAACCTAACCTAATAACGAACAATTCTTACTTTTATAGGTTTCTTGATTAGTTTATGCGCCTTTAGATAATCTAAAATTTTTTCGCGATCATACAAAGTAAAGCCGAATTCGAATAACAAAGAAGCACATAGAGAGCACGAAAACACAATAACGAAAGAAAAACATTTGCAAAACGGATCCTATTTATAAGCTACGATGTTGCCAGTAAGAAGCTGTTATTGTTCGCAGTAAACAAAAAATACGAAAACAAAATAAAAAACAATAAAAGACATCAAGAAACCTTACCTAACTTAGAAAAAAAAAACTATAAACGAGCAGAGCGCAGATATTTAGTAAATAATAGACTAAAAGTTGCAAATTTCCAACACAACAAAAAAACATAACGCAGTGATTGTCACATCTGACGCTACCGTCTGACGTCATAAGAGATATGCTGTAGCCCAAAATTGTAGCCGACTAACAGTGCCATCTACCGTGCACCTTGAATCTGAAGTATTACCAAAAAGGTATGTTTTTAATTTGTATTATTTTAGATATTTTACTTTCTAATAATATAAGGAGTAGGTTTTTTTAATTGGCAATAAACAAAACAACAACAACAATTTTTACTGGTTTTTAGGCCGTCATTATTTCGTGTGTTTCAAAACTTATTTCCGAAGATATTGAAATTACCTCTAAAACCTTTATCATATTTGCTTCTTGATTTTAGTTAAAAAAAACTACGAACGAATGTATATAACTGAAGATCTTTGTTAGGAGCGATGTGGGAAGTAGTGAAGATAGACATGTTAAGACGATGCTAACTAAATATAGGAATGCTCCAAAGATTAGAGTTAAGAATGAGAAAGGAAATGAACTGAAAGACGAAGCCAACGTTGAAAGAGTATTTAGAGAACAGTGTAAGAACGTTTTTAAGATCAGTGAAGAATAAAATGATAACTTCGTCATTTACTTTAAAAATGAGATTTTAGAAGAACTTAATCAAATATGTAATAGAATGAAACCATCCTAACCACTTTGCCGAAGTAAATAGGAATATCAACGAAGGAATTGATGTCATCATAACGATCGAAGAGCTCACGTATAGTTATAGTTAGGAGACATAGAGAGGGAAGGAATTCAAGAAACAAAAGAAGGGGGTATTCTTCTTTCCGTCCCTTTTCCTTTAAACTCCTTTAACCGGAGAGCAACTGGTACGGTATAATCCTCAACTCTTCTCTTTAGCTCGGTGATCACTTGGTCAACGAACGGAATATAGACCGAGCGTCGATAGTACTCCTCAGCAATCTTGGCCCGGGATATTCGCGCGCTGTGTCTGTCGTGCACAGACTCGGGGAAGAGGGATGTAATCGTGAGTTGAGTCCACTTTAATCAAGAGATCCTTAGTTTTTTCAAATACAGTGTGGAAGTGCTCATCGGTATAGCGTACAAGAAGTGCAGGCGAGCGGCTTAAAAGCTTCGTTTGAATGAGTCTTTTTTGAGACTCAGGATGGCCGAGTGGATTCGCCGCTGGCTAACAGTGGTCCAGCGACGCGAGAAGCTGTTCGCACCTCGCCTACGGTATTATTTTTTCTTCGCCCTCTCTCCTACTCTCCTCTATCTACAATGGTGCCTAGACCCGGGAGGGGAGCATTAGCCCTTGGATAACATTTCCAAATGGAGTCTCTTCATTTCTTTCAAATACGCTCCGTTTCTAGGAGGGGGGTTGTATAGCGTACGAGAAGTGCAGGCGAGCGGCTTAAAAGCTTCGTTTGAATGAGTCTTTTTTGAGACTCAAGGTGGCTGAGTAGATTCGCCGCTGGCTAACAGTGGTCCAGCGACGCGGGAAGTTGTTCGCAACTCGCCTACGCTACTTTCATTCTTTCTTTCTTTTTTCTTTGCCCCTTTTTCTAATCCCCTCTATCTACATCAGCTTTCCTTTTGAACTTGGAGAAAACAGTCTCGATCTCACGAATCAGTACGTAAGCAGATGCCAAGTCACCGTCCTTCTTCTGCAGGGTCTTACTTGGATCGAGTGTGTAGTCCAAAACTGACTCCGCTCGCATTCACCACTCGTCTTCGCCACTTTGGTCTTGAAGAACGAGGAGATCTTCATATCACCGGCTCGCTTCATGGTACACGCCCTATGAATGGGAGGTAACATGCATCATATGGAAAGGCCCAGCCGCTCACATCGCCCCATGTCCGTATCAATATATAATAAAAAATCACTTAATTTGCACTGCTGTTTCAGAGAGGATGGCGCGGAGATGATGCTGGTGTAGTTGCTAGGAGAGAGAGAGAGAGAGAAGAGAAAGATAGTGGATTCTGGAATTAGTTCCGAAAGTGAAAAATGCCCGCGAACACATGTTCACCTCAATCCAGCTGACAGAGAGCGGAAGGGCCAGGCGTGTGAATCAGGAGGCGCAATCTGACTGGTCAGCGAATCAAGCGCACGCACCGTGTGTTCGCCGTGACCCAAGACACGAGGTGCCGTCTCGAAAAGCGATGTAAGCCATGTACACTGTATGGAATTTTCCCTTGCCCCTTTGGATCCGTCCTTGAGTCCTACACATGTCCCCTCATTTCAACTATGCAATTCTATTTGGAGACATAATTGGAGGTCTTGGAGAAAGCAGGTTTGAGGACTAGCCCACTGTGGAACTCGCCTCCCCGACAAGGGGTAGAACTGCAACTTCCGAGAAGGGGGGTCTCCCCTATACCCTGGGGGTCCAGTCAGGGACACAAAAGGAAATATCATCCGTCTCTGTGCACGCCGAGTGGAGTTCTGTTACATAAACACTCGAGGGACGGCACCCCAAATTAGCGATGCTTGATTCCGCGCTAACCAACAAAAACTCAGTCACATTTCAGACCTCGAGAAGCTCCTCCTCCCCGGGTACACTCCTCATCATTCACCCATCTCACTTAGCAGTCTACGTTCACGGAAGCGTAGTTACAACAAAGAGGGGTTTACTTAACCATAAGACATCTCCACAGAAAAGGGTTACTAAATATTATATCTTGTAATACGTCGCCAGTACCCCGGGATCAGGAGAGTGAAAATAGACTTCAACCCTGAATGACCTCTCTCTGGAAGAGATGACCCAAGAAAATACAATGAGGATTCAACTGTGTGCGATTAGCGGGCAGAACAATGTTGTATATATGGGAGACTAAATATTATCATGATAAGACTACTGGATGTGGCCTCAGGATATGTCGCTATCTGTAGAAGGAGAGAAGACATCAAGACCTTCAGCAAGGAGGAAGGAGGAGAGATTCTCCGTGGAATCGGTCTACAGCCAGCGCTACCCCCCTTCCTCCCTCCCGATCCTGGCTGACAGGAACGTGGTATGCCGGATGCTCGATCCATGAATAGGCTAGCATACCAAAGAGGGTATAATGGAGAAATTGGGATAAGGCAAAAGCGAATCAAGTTTGCAGACATTATCAAATTAAAAAAAGGACGAGATAACTGCTATTATTCCCATATGTTCAAGGTCGTCTTCGCGGAGATCTCAATGACACAAAAAGGTAAAAGTGCGTGGCCTCTTAATGTTCAACCAAAGTCAGCGCCCAACAAATCGAAAGGGATGAATTTGCTCCAATCTAGGTATGTTTCCGTTGCTACAAAATGGAGCAACCCGCAATCAAGGACTGCAAGGAGCACAAGGCAACGTGTTCCATGTGTAGCGATACGAGACACCACTAGAAGAGGGCAAGATCACATTCGAGAAGTGCGCTCACTGTGGTCAGGGCCACATAACAATGGCGATGGCATGCCCATTAAAAAAGGATATCAAAAAGGAAATTCAATACAGAATGCAAGAAGAAGGAGGAGGTCTAACACCACATATCCTCAAGTAGCGAAGGCGGCGTACACTAAAAACAGAGATCAAGAATGCTTACCCCAAAATTCAGAACGAATATTCGACTGAGATCCTTACATGCATTATGTACGCTCATGTTAGGAACCTGACGCAGCCGGGAACATTCGCAAAGGACTAAGCTAAATGCTGGCCAAAAATGCTGCTATGAGCGAAATGTGGTTCCTGGAAAACCCCCCATTAGTGGATGTCCGGCAACTGCAGATGGTCCCTAACCAGCAAGCGAACAGGCAATATAAGACAAAAAAAAGAACGAGACCAAAGCTGAAACACAAAGCAAAAGACTGGACCCAAGGATAGAAATGAAGAATGAACCATGACCTGGTAGACCACACCCTATAGTAGCACCGATTCTTTAATTCACTATAAATGCACTTCTTTTTTTTTACAGTTTTGGGGCTATATAAAATAAAGTGTCGTGAGTGAGAAAGGATAAAAACAGCGAGTATACTTTGTAAATATTTTTAATAAGCAAAAAAGTATTTACTGTACAGCAACATAAAAAAAAATACTTAAATACATGGGGGAGGGGGGGCACTTCAAGAGCACTCGAAGGCAACCGTCTGCCTGTGGAGCAATTATGTATCCCCAAGAAAGAACATTTTCAATGAAAACATGAAAAGATAGATTCTATGTAGGAGACTGGAGTTTCAAATGTTTGCAACATAGTTTCTCACATATTAACAAAATACACTTTAGGTACTTCTATTATCGACAACCAATTTTTCTAATGTTTTCTAAAATATTTAGTAAAAAAATTATAGATAAAAAAATGATGTTATTTACTTCGCCGTAATAACGTTTTCTGTATATTATATTAATTCTTGTACCTATAATTGATAGATTAACAGGGATACACATAAATTATAACGGCACAACATATAACATATGATTAGGTTTACCTTCAATTATAAAGACTAGTGTCAGTACTTTAATTAAATTAAGTATATTAACGGGTAGGATAGGAAGGGGATAAGAAAGAAGGAAAAAAAATGCTAATTGTATTATACTATAAAATGTAAACTGTATTTGGTATGCTGTGCAACACTTTACTTAATTCGTGAGTACTAGAGCGGTCAATAAGTTTTGCAATTCGGATATAAGGAAACGATATATGAGGAAAAGTGGTTTATTATTTTTCAATATAACAACCCTCGACTTCAATGCACTTGCGCCACTTGTCCCTGAGGCTTCGAATTCCCGACTGCTGTTCAATCCACTCCTGGACGGCGTGCTGGACATCTTCATCCTCCCCAAACCGGCGTCCACGCAGTGCAGCCTTGAGCTGGCGGAATAAAAAGTAGTCGCTAGGGGCCAGATCTGGACTGTAGGGGGGATGGTTGAGCTCCTCGAATCCGCACTCGCGCAGGGCAGCTTGTGAAACTCTGGCATTGTGGACTTTGACGACGTTAAAGTCGATCATGGGGCGTGAGGTTTCTAGCGACACAACGGGCAGGGACCTTGGTCATGGCCAAATTGTCGTGGATGATGTTGATAACACTTCCATGTGACATTCCAAGTTCTCGCTCGATTTCTTCGACCTTCACCCGTCGATTTTCGAGGATCATCCTCTCCACACGAGCCACATTGTCCTCGTTGGTCACGTCTGACGGGCGTCCTGGACGGGGGTCATCTTAAAGAGCTTCACGACCATGGCGTTCTCCCTATTCCAGCGAGCAATGGTTCCATAGGAAGGGGCGGTGTCGGTGTACACTGCAACCATGCGTTCATGGATCTCTTTTGCATTCTTGCCTTCCTTGGTCAAAAAGTTGATCACCGCGCGGTGCTCAACCTTCTCCATTGTTGAAAAATTTGTGCCTGACGATCTGCGATCAGCTACTGCTTCTTAAATAGACGAGGCAGGAGCGTGTGGCTGCAGGTCCTGACTTGTCATAACTTGTCCTAACACCCCCACAAACAGCCATCCTCCTTCCTCTGTTTTGCCCTACCGATTCGTCAAACTTATTGACCGCCCCTCGTAACTTGTAGTTTTTGCCGGCTCTCACACACTCCGAGGTCCACCAGGGTACGATTGAGCACCCCGTTACGGGTTACCTTCGTGGAATGGTCTGTATGGCCGCGATGTAGATAATCGATGGGAAGTAAGCTACTGCTGCATCCACACCATTGAAGGTCCCCAAGGAGGCACTTGTGAAAGACACCTCTCGGAAACCTTCCCAATCGGCTTTACTTAAGTCCCACTTGAGAGGAATGGTTGTATGAGAGCTATGATGAACGGCCCCAAAGACAATAGAGAAGTCGTCACTCCCTTGGAGGTCATCGAAAATTGACCATCGAAAATCGGTGCAGCAATCTGGGGAACAGAGGGACAGGTTAACACAGCTAAAGGAATCCGTCTGGATATGATAAGAGGTAAAATCGCCGGTGTTTAAAACGCAAAGAAAGTCAGATAATAAAAGAGATTCTAAAACATTGCCTTTGGCATTCCGCGTGATGTCGCCCCAATAAGGGTGACGGGCATTAAAATCTCCCCGTAGTAAAAATGGGGAGAGTAATTGATTTATAAATACTAAGAGTTCGGGTCTTGGCAATGGTAAAGAAGGAGGGAGGTAAACAGAGCAAACAGTTAAAAGACTTGTAAGAAAATTTCTCACGGCAACAGCGTGGAAGGTAGTATATAGGGGATGGGAGATACATGGTGGGATGAGGAACCATAACTGACCCCCCTCCCCCTTCCATGAGACGAGCCCCCGACATGAGCAATAGAGTTGAAAATAAGAAACTGGGTACCGTCGGAAAGGGCCATGTACCCAGTTTTTTCTCCCGAAGACAAATAAGAGCGGGATGGAGAGTCATCAAAAGAACTTTGAGTTCTTCCCACTTGGTAAGAACGCCATGACAATTGCATTGTAAAATAGAGGTTATTATGTGGAACGGTTGGATACCACAGTAGATATATTTTTCTCTTTTATGGTTGAGGTTAAGTTTGAAGTGCGTCCCAAGAAGCTTGGGGAACGGAGAGCAGATTTTGAAGCGCCTGCTATAGCAGGGGAAGAGTCCTGGAAGGAGCAGAAACAAGGGGTATGTTTAATGGTTTCGAGGAACCGGTTGAGCCCCTTGCCTGTAATTGGGGCTCACAGCCAGGCGGAAAGTATGGTCGAGGAGGGATTTATGGGCGGTAGATCCGAATTCATGGGCCGACGGGACTTTTGATGCCTGATAGGTTGATCCAACAACCGCGACTGGTGATGTTGGAGTATCATCTGCTTTTATCGGATCACGAGTAGGAGGGTGAGTAGAAGGAGCAGGCGATCTGGGCAAAGTAGGAGAATCTAGGTGTATTTCTACCACCGTTTGAATCGGGAGGGGGTCTTAAGTCTTGTGAAAGGCGGGCGGATTTGAGGGCAGAGAATATTCAACAACAGGAGAAGAGTCCATTGAAGATTCTCTACGCTCGGTTGAGTCAGCTCCAGAGGCTGCCCTTTTATTGGTAGTTGATGACCCAGGTGAGGAGTCATTCCTCTTGCCACGGGGCTTTGGGTCCCGGGCCCTGATGGAAGAACCTTCACTGGTCGATATAGAAGATTCTTTCAGATAACGTCTGATTTCTTCAAGTGTCTCGCCCTGAGTGTTAGTCCCGGCTAGAGCTGCCGGAGAGAAGGGAGCAACAGTAGGTATATCTCCGTGAGAGTGATGCTTCGACTGTATATCGCGAATACTTCTGACACTACCGGTAGATGGACGATGATATACTTCAGGCCTGTCGGAGCTCGAACGTGCTGGTCGGTTTCGCCCAGCGTCACGCAAGACGTCTGAGAAGAGACTGATAAAAGGTGAGGTTTGTGTTCGGGCACGTTGGCGAGCCTCTCTAACGTCCAGACGCAGAGTCGCGCAAAGCGAGGATCTCCTTTTCATATAAGAATATTGGGCAGATTTTTGACGCAGCACTGTGTTTTGGTGCATTCAGGGCCACGGTAATCAGAACTACAATTTACGCAGGAATGGGAATGTCGACAGACACGACCAACATGATCAAATTGATTACAATTGAAGCAACGTCTGGGTAGTTCGACGTAGGGATTTACTGGGACACGAAGTTACCCAGCTTTAATACACTGCGGCATTTCCTGTCGTTCGAACGTTAAAATCAGAATGGCAGTTCGGACTCTAGTATAGCCTACTGTTTTAGTCAGCCTGTGTACATGTGTGACGCGTTGGGTACTAAGCTTGCTCTGAAGGCGGGTGAGATCTTAGTCCCTAAATTCGTTTGAATGGATAACTTACGTGGATGAGGCGAAACAGTTACTGGAACCTCGGTCTCGAAGACCGATTTTAAACAAGATTGTGTTGAGAGTAATCGAAATGATATCTCGACTACGATATCAACACTACCTCTTGACCACATCTGGCGGGGTTCACCACAGCGGGACTCAAAAGATTCCCGTGAGGTGTCAGTTAACAAACTCATGAGGAGAAAGTAGGGATAATCTAAGTCTGGGTCCACATCGTTGGCATAGGGCTCTAACGAGCGAGGGAAGGCTGAAAGAGGGGGCTGAAGAACTTTTGGAACCAAAAACTTTACGAGAAGGGGGGGTTTTAAGTTCATAGCTAGCCATTGCAAATAGAAATACCTTCGCATTCTCTCTTGAGACTCTTCACCATAGAGGCCTACAAGGACCCGGCACTACTGCAACTCTAGATCCGGTTACGTCCGGTATGTCCTCATAGAGAATGGATACGGATCCACTACACCATCTTTATAGACCTAAGAGGCTGCCCGAGTTCTCCTACGCGCGGAATGGGGTCAATGATGGGCTTCTCCTTGGGCATCGGTAGACGAAGGCCGTGGAGATGCCCAGCCTCCTCCAACCTTCATGAAAGAACAATTCAGAATCAATCCGGAAAAAACAAGCAGAGGTCAGGTAACCGTAAGGACCACTAGATAGGAGAAAGAAGAGAGGGAAATAAAGGGCAGTGAAAGAAAGTAATGGGGGTAGGGGAAGAGGGGTATGTTAAAAATCTGGTTGGCAGCATCATGGGACACCTAAGGGGTCCAGGGCTGACCTCCCTTGCAACGAGAAGGCCAGATCCAATCTGTGACCAACCCCTGAAGGAAGAAAAGGTCCCAGAGAGGAGCGGGGTTATGCATTATAATTAATCATACAAGAACCTTACAATAATATTTAATATTAAGTACACAACTATCCACGAATGTAATTATAATACTATAATATAGTTATTTATTAATATTACCGTAACAATTATGTACTATCAATTTCCGCTTAGACTAAATAATAGGTTCATAGACAAACAGTTCAGATACGTTCACTCAATATATTACACCCCTTCCCCGCAAAACAAATTACGAGTTGAGTTTATTTGGAGGACGATCATTCTCCTTAACCTACGTAATTTTGGTAATTGTTGAGGTAGCATCGGTGTGGATTTAGCATGATTTAAAAATTTTCTTCAGGAATATGAGGAACAAGAATACTTTCCATTGACCTATTATCTGGGGTCTCAACATTTGATTCATTAGTGGCGTCATAAGTTTCGACCCCTGCACGGATTGAATCTGAAATGTAAAGGAACCTGAGAGAAAAAAAAAACAGATCGGCCGATCCCACTCTGGCACTCCGCTGAATGCCATGGCGAGGGTCCGGTACTCCCTTGCAGTTCTCCGAGTCTGGGACTTAAGGGACTCGGAGTGGGAAGAACTCAGGGGGGGGGGGAGTGAGAGGCAGAGGAAGAAGAAAAGTTAAGGATAGAACAGCGAGAAATATAGTCTGAGATAATATAGGTGGCCTAGTCAGTCATTGTCCCTACAGCTTAACGTGGAATCCTAACCAGGGTGTCTTTTTGATCTCAGTCATTCATTATTTTCTTTGGTCCCCTGTCCCTTGTGTAGGTTGTAGGCTCGGTAAGTGTGTTTTGATAGATAGTGAAAGTTCTAAGGTTGAAATTGAAGGAAGTAAGAGGTTTGTTTAGGGTTGCAATGTTTCCTGGTGGTCAGGCTAATCTCTGGCAGTTTGAGTGGGTATTTAAGTTAGAATTTGTGTAAGTAGGTATTTGCTTATAGAGCTGTTTTTGAGTATACTTAAAAGTTTCATGTTGTTCTTTTGTCTAATTGTCATGGCGTTCAAACTATTTTTAGTTTTAATAAATTGCTGTTGCGCTTTCTGTTTCGAATACATACTTATCTTTCGTATCTTTTTTATTATTTTTTAATTAAATTTTCACTATTATTATTATTTTTTCTCTAACAAGAACTGAAGTATCTAACATTTGTTCTTGATGCCTCTATAATTTTATCATCATTACTAAAGAATTGATATGATAATGGACCAGTTTGCTTAACTACTGTAACAGGACTAATTTTGATCAGAATTGAAACCTTGTACAGGGACTCTATCATCCATTTCCACTCTTTTTAATTATGGATCCTGATAGTATTTCTGTAATCTTTGTATAGAAGCAACTCTCACGCCAAATTTTTCTTAGTTTCAATATATTAAATATATTTATTATATTCCGAACCTAACATTAACTTTGAAGATTGAACTCCTGTATTATAAGTGTAATCCGGCATTTCAGCAAGAATTGGTTTATACGCTCCTGCTATGTACCATATCTATTAAACCATTTGCTGAATGTTTGTAAACAGCAGTTTTAATATGTTTTTACTCCATTTTAATGCAGTAATTCAGTAAATTCCACAAAGAAAACCGGGGACATTATTACTAACAAGAAACAATGGTAATCCAAATCGTGCAAACCATGATCACAATAAGGAAATTGGAGTTTCATAACTCTTACTTTTGTTTTTAAAAATCTCCACCCATTTACAATGAGCATCTACCGAGATGGAAAAAAATCTATTAATTGGACTTGCATAATCAACAGTCATTCTATGTCATGGTTTAGATGGCCAATCCCATAGGTGGGCGTTATGGCGATAAATTATCGTGATAATTTATCGCGATATCGATTCAGCGGTATCGCCGATAGTTTTGGTTCCAAACTAGCGATAATCGATAATTTCACTTTTTGTTTCCAGTTTAGCACAGGGGCGAGCCGCGCGTCCCTTGGAAGGAGAAATAGGGAGGTCCGAGCTGTGAGGAAGATCCTTAAAACCTATGAGGAGATGAAGGAGAGTCTTACCAGGTAAAAACTAAGAAACAGTATCCAAATATTCTTACTATTGTATTATAAAATAACGCTATATATAGAATAATCAATATTGTATTATAATTTTGGATTTATCGATTTATCGGTTATCACCTTATCGGGCGATAAAATTATCGCCAGTTATCGACTATCGGTTATCGCCGATAAGGTTATCGTTATCGATTTATCGGTTATCGTGATACATTTTTTGTTATCGCGCCCACCTATGGCCAATCCCAACAATGTAACTCTGCCTTTGTAGGTTTTTGGCTCATACTTATCCATTCTGCACAATTATTTTACAACTTTTGAATTTTTAATGTAATGATCTAGCCAGTTCTTTCATTCAAGAAATTCCAACATGACCGCTGTGGAGTTCTTCAAATATCTGCGTTCTTAAAACTTCCGGAATAACAAGTCTTATTTCTCTTAATCCACAGCTACTCTGAACGCTTTATGAAATAATCTTTACAATTGGAGTGTACAGTGGCGGCAACAAAAAAAGTGACATGTGACAATTCGGGGAAAATGAAACAGAAAAATGTAACTTACATATTTTATTATGAATATTTCATGAAAGTTAATACTTGGTCATGTTGCCCTTGCACTTGATGACCATTCTGAGTCGATTGGGCATTGATTCAGCGAGGTTTGCGAAGTAGGTGGGGTCGATCGTAACCCAGATCTTCTTCAGTGATTCTATCAGGTCCTTGATGCTGCCGGATGCTGTCTCTTGAACTTTGGATTTCATCAGATTCCAAGCATTCTCAATAGGATTTAGGTCCGGGGAATTACCAAGCCACTCCAAAACACTAATATTATTATCATTGAAGAACCTTTTTACTAATTGGGACCTGTGAGCAGGGGCACCATCATGCATGAAAAATTCACACCGATGAATTTCCCAAAATGGCAGCATGTGCTGCTTCAAAACTTCGAGATAGTTAGTCCCCCTCATGGTTACATTCTTGGGAAGGAAGTACAGACCTCCTCTGCCCTTGTTTCCACTAAAAGCACCCCACACCATCACACTATCAGGGTGCTTCACAGTTTTCACGGTATATTTTGAGTCATACCGAGACACATTGCTGGGACGACGCACGATCTTTGACTCTCCTCTGACCAGCCTAAAGGTGCTCTCATCACTAAACATCACCTTCTTCCAATGGGCAGCTGTCCAATGTTTATAGGTCTTGCAAAAATTGAGCCTTTTCATCTTCATAGCCTTGGTAAGAAGTGGCTTCTTGGCAGCGCGGCGAGCCGATAGGCCTAAGTCCTTCTGTAAGCGATGACGGATGGTCCTGAGGGCGACGTTCTGGAGAAGGTCTGGGTGTTTTTTCTTGATTGAAGTGGAGGTTACAGAAGGGTCTGACATCACTTCACGCCTTAGGATATTATCAGTCCTTGGAGATGTCTTCCTAGCTGCACCAGTGCCCTCCTTCCTCTTTGGTATGGTACCTGGTGGCAATAACTCAGCTGCCCGTTTTAGGCGATAAATCGTATTTCTTGAGGTTCCTAAATCTGCTGCTACATCAATAAAAGACTTTCCCTGCTCTAATAGGGTCAAGGCACGGCTTTTCTCTGTCATAGAAAGCTTTTTCCGCCCCATTGTATCCACTTGCACAGAAGTTATAGCACGTCAAAGGAAGGCACGAATGCAGGAAATCAGCACGCTGGAGCGTTGTACACCAAAACCTCACTGTACGAGCTCAAACGAGACAGTGAGTTCCAATAAAGCGCAGTTCTGTTGTCTTAGCTCAGGAGAGTCATCCACTCGTGGCATAAGCCCCGCCCCTTTTCATTGGCTAGTTGGCAAGTAAAATCGTGAAAGCGATTTTATGTATCGATTTCTATTGCCAATATTCAATGTCACTTTTTTTGTTGCCGCCACTGTACATTATTTGGAAAACCATCCTTACAATATTGCAAAATTTATGGTAGAATATCTAAGTCTGATTTTGAATTATTTCAGATATAACATGTCCAATTTATAATTCATTTACCAACTTACTCCATTCTGCTGGAACTTGTACACATTTCAACCATTCTTGTAAAGGAAGTCTACTAAGTAAATCAACCGTATTCATCTTCTTCCGGATCTATGCACCAATTGAAATTTGTAATTTGATAACATCAAAGACTACCTCTGTATTCCACTAGAAGCCATATTTGAAATATTCTTGTTACTATCAAAACTATTTAGAAAATGTTGTTGATCAGTGTAAAGAAATGGCTAAATTAAGCATCCCGGAGGAGGAGATGTACATTAAAGCCCCTCTTCCCCCCTTGTGGAGAAAGCCGGAGGAGCAAGCCCACCCATGAGGAGAAGCGTGGGAACGGTAGCCGGCGAATTACAGTAACTGCCTACCCTGTTTGATCTCCCCGCCGCTTTAAGCAGTTGGAGCTAACATCTGTTTTAAGGCAACCACATAAGGCCCTTAAACGAGGCTCTAACGAACCAAGTACCTACGAGACCCATAAACCTGTGGTTAGGTAACAATAAAAAGCGGTGCTAGTCAAAAGGCACGTCAAGTAGTGGTGCGGTTGAGAGTCTCTCTAATTAGCAAGCCGACTTGGGCACCCCAGTGCCAACCTCTGCACTTCTCGCTCTGACCATTCGCGTTCCCCTCCCTGTGGCCTGGTCACTTCCCCCTTAGATGGGGTGATGATCCGCCTATAAATAAGCCCCGCAAAGAAAGACAAGAAATTAGAAGTCGATACGAAAGTAGAAGGATCAGTTCGTGAAGATCAATCCTTCAGCCAGAGAAGAAGATTAAAATTCGATAAGAGAGAAGAAGGTTCAGTTCGTGAAGATCGATCCTTCAGTCATACAAAACTATTTCCATGAGAAACGATAGGATAAGATTGTGAAAATCGATCCCCCCTTCCCGGGCCGAATTAACATAAATAGTCAATCTTGATATCAGTGCCATACCGAAGAATCCTTTACAGACTGGAGAAAAGTCTGACTGAAGAAAAGTAAACCCGCTAACACTCGAGTGACTCTCTCATCTCAAGCTCCGTAAGAGTGAATGGAGAAGAACCCAACCCCCACGAGCTCGCGTGCTTTAATTACGTTGAAGAATCAGACACCAAGAGGCGTCAAGGTCATTCCCAAGAGGACTCTTGGAGTAAAGAGCCCCGAAACTCTCGCCGTCTTCTTAATTTGACCAGAGGCAAGTGTGCAATAAGAAGAGACATCGCCGCCTCTCTCTCTCTCTCTCTCTCTCTCGACGTACCACCTCGACGAAATTCAAGGATCGGTCAAAACAACACGCCAAAGTGAGAGATAAGCCCTCCAGCGACATCCGGCAATCCCTAATACCTCATGTCATGTAAGTTAGAAAGTACATTTATATTCATATTGCGATAGTAGAAATTTAGTACGTCTCACGTTTTAAGGGGAGTAGAAACCATTGTTCGTGAACCTCGGTCATATTTCTTTGTAGACGAGCGTATGTTAATTTAATGTTTAACGCTAATCAAATAGAGTCGCGATAAAAATACTAATCGGCAATTGATGTGTGTTTACGTGTAGCTTATTTGTTTATTTTTGTCATCGTATCCGTGCGATAGGCCTAAATGCCAACAGGAATAGTCGAGTTTAGCATTGAGACAAAGATATAAATGTGTTAACTGTTTGTTTGTCATAGTTAAGTGCTTCATTTAAAATATATGTTTATTTTGGTATAAATCCTGTGTTTTCTCTATATCCTTACGTGTTTGAGACGGCTCTCTTCTTTAAGATAACAATATTAGCACTCTTAGAACAAAGCCTACTTCATCAAAGAAGTATATCACGACCACAAAGAATACCACGACAGAAGCGGTTTGTGTGTAGAGAGATTAAAAAAGGGCATCCTGCTACAATCAGTTATAAGTTTAAAACTCTGATCATATAAAAAACAAACAGCCAATGGCTTCGCCACTCCCCCCCTACGTGGGGAGCTTGCGCTTCGCTAATGAGATTAAAATTTAAAATCTAGAAAAAGCAGCTATGGCTAAATTTTTATAAATTTTCTGAACTTCGCCAATTATAATAATTTTAAAAAGGAACTTTTAACTAAATTTCCCCCTTTCAAAATATCACGTTGCTAAAATATAGTTATAGAAGATATATAAAAATACATTTTCTGAACTTCACCATTTGTAATTCTTTGGGTTTAAAAAAAATCACAAAATTTCGATACTTATATTTATTTCTGAACTTCACCATTTTGTTTTTTGATATTATAAAATAATTATTAGAAATAACTTTGATAAAAAACATAAGTCATAACCAAACTAAGATGAAGTTATTATTCAAATAGTAAAAAAAATCCCCTTCTTAAATTATAGTTAGTGATCATGATGATGAGAATGATGATAAAATAAATTTCTTCAGCTCCAAAACAATAGCTAGAAGTTTCTATCTCTAATTTTGTGAATAACGTTTTGTTTCTAATTAAGTTTTCGATACAAAAGATATAGAATGCCCCCCCTCCTTCAATCAAATGACATAATGTGCCCTAATGCCATGCTTATTACTATCGTGTACTCCCTTTGCTGGTGCGTGGTGCTGTTGTTATATCTCCCATTTTAGTCTTATGAGAATAATACCTTGAATTTGTATGTTTGTACATCCTATGTATTTTTGTCAAAGACAATACTTGCCCTTTGGTTTGGTTTATCGTCTCGTTTTCTAAGGCCTTATGAATAGGTCTATCTACCCAAGTTACGGAAATTCATAATTTTATCCTAAGAAGAAGACAATACGTCGTATCTAGGCCAATTTGTATCCTAAGTTGTTTTTGTTTATGTGAACCGTCGAGGGGTCGACCCGCGGTGAAAGACACATTATATAGAGAAAGGTACCCAGGATCCTATAGTCTGCTGATGCCAGGTAAGATTGATAACTTGGGCGTAAAGATGGAACGTACTCCACCGAGAATGGAAGATGGCGCTGTGAGACGAGCAAGAGCCTCTTTAGTAGAGGAATCCAGGTTAGACAGTGAGAATTGTGGCGTATGTTTTAAGAGAGTTGGTGCTGCTGACCAAGCACTGTGTTGTGATGAGTGCAGCCAATGGTACCACTGCAGCTCCATGGGGATGAATCAATCCCAGGATAAGATGTGGTTTGACACAGATCATCCTTGGTTCTGTGTCAAGTGTAGAGGGCAAATTAAGGAGAAAACAGAATTGAGAAGTTAGAGGAAATGGTAGCTACTCTCCTACATGTGGTTAAGAGACTGGAGGAGGCTGAGCAAAAGGAGAGCAGGAAGTTGGAATATCAAATTGAGCAGATCTATCAAGAAAAGGTGGAAGAAATGATGGAGAGAGAGATAAAAAAGAAGAATCCGATAATAGTATTTGGCATAAATGAACAGGACTTAGAAGACTCTCGTAGAGACAGAGAAGAGAAGGACAAGCTTTTCTACTCGAAACTTTTTCACGATAAGGATAAGATAGATTTGCAAGATCAAATAAAGATTGAGAATGGTTTAAGAATAGGAAAACGAGCTTATACGCGACGACCGAGGCCACTGGTTGTTACTTTGAGTGAAGGACATCAGCCTTGGATATTACTCAAGAACAGCAAGAAGCTGCAACATCACCCAGATGGAAACATCTGGAAGGTGCGGGTTGCAAAAGACTTAACTCGTGCGCAGAGGGAACATGAATGGCTTCATAAGCTGAAGGAGAAAAGAAACCAGGGTAAGGATGGATGGTATATTAGAGGTGGCTGATTGGTCATAGAAGAAGGTAGACCTCAACAAAGAGCGGCACAAAGCAGCAGAGGTGGAGGGGGTGTGGGCGCGGAAGGCGAGGAAGACAATGTTCAACACATTGAATAAATAACCTGAGGGGTGAGTTGAAGATACATTTAATTAATGTACAAGGCCTCACTGCTGCAAAGATGATGGAATTGGATCATTATTTTAAGTGTAATGAAGTGAAAAATGTGCTAAATATATTGTGTTTAACAGAAACGCATATGAAGATTAGAAAAGTATATATGAAGGAAACATACAACTGTGTTGATAAGATGATAGAGCTGAGTGACAAGAAGGGAGGAGGGTTGATGGTGCTTTCTGACACAACAGATGGCGTGTCATTGGTTGAGCAGAGGTGTGTGTGTTCGGATGTGTTGGTGGTGGTGGTTAGTGTTGATGAGGTTAAGATAATTGTTGTTTTAGTATATATGGACACAGAAGACTAGGATAGAAACAACAATATAAGGAGGTGTCTGTATAGGATATTGGAGGATTTGGAGGTGAGCGGAGGTAAAGTTATGTTGTTGTGAGATCCCAATGGGCATGTTGGATTTATTGGCCTATAAACATTAAACAAAAATAGAAAGAATATTATATTACTAATGGATAACTTTAATTTGATTATATTGAATTTGGATGAAAGGTGCTAAGGGTGACTAACGAGGAAATTTAGGAATGAGGAGAGTGTCATTGATTTTATTCTGATAAACCAGGAACTGTAGAACCTCTTTGGGAAGATGGAAATATATGAAGATAAGCTGATGTATGATTTGTCTAATCACTGTATGCGGCGTGCTAGCTTTAAGTTGACAAGAGAGAGGAAGCTACATAATGCTAATCTTGATGGAGAAGTTGAATATATTACAGTTAGGGAGGATTTTAGGGAGCAATTTGTTACTAAGGTGGAAGAAGACTTAAAGGATAATGAAGGTAAAATTGAGATAATTCATGATGTGATAATATATAATATGAACCTGCTCTTGAAGAGGAAAGTGAAGAGGAGAGCTGATGGATACCAGATAGAAGAACCATTTTGGACTGCAGAGGGTATTAAACTCGAAATAAAGAGAAGAAGAGAAACCAATAGAAGAAGACGCTCTACTGAGGGCGAAGAGGAGGAGACAATGAACATAAACTACATGGAGTAGAAGCGTAAGGTACAGCAGATGGTGATGAATGTAATAACGAAATATGAAAATAGAACCACTGAGGAGATCATAGACAGTAGGGATTCAAGGGTTAAGATGTGCACCCACCTTCGAAAAGTGAAAGGAAACCAGGCAAAGAGAGACGAGAACATCATGGTGTTGAGCTCAAACAGGTGGAGTTGCCAGGCGCTGTGATATCAGGAAGAATGGAAAAATGTGTACCAAATGCATGAAAATACACTAGCAGAGGCTTGGAATATAGATAAGGAGAGGAGTTATAGAGTGTCTCAATACAGGGATAAGGAGGAAGGAGGAAGTAGTTAGAGAACCTAAAGAAAATGCAGAACAGTATTTTCCTCTTGACCTACTAGAACATAGGGGAGATGATGAACGGTGAGATAAGTTGTGAGGAGGATAGAAATAAAATAACCTATGATGACAAAGATGCATACAGAGTTCCATGGGCACTGTTGAAGCACTTTGACGCTGCACATGTGAGGATAAACAATGTAATAAGATATAAGATGGTAAAGGTAGTTATTAAGCAGCAAGATTGGTTAAAGAGTATATCAAAGATAAAGAGAGGGAAGCAACCTGGACCTGACGGAATCAAGGGTGAACTCTACAAATGGTTCAGTGAAAGTGAAACATTCATGATTGCAATGGAGACAGCAATTAATGATAAGATAAATGAGAGACAACCGCCTGAACACTGGGAACAGTCAATAACAGTGATGATACCGAAGGTCAAGAAACCAAAGATTATGGAATTTATACCCATTGCTTTAACAAACTTAGATTAAAAAAATATTTATGAGTGTGGTTAAGGAATATTTTGTAAACATTTGGAGAAGAATAATGATATAAAAAAAGTTACAGGCTGGCTTCACCACTAGGCGGAGGTTGGGGGATAATTTCTTTTTTCTGCAATACTGTCTTAGGGAAAGTGCGAGGATGAGGAATATATTAATTATTATAGCGATAGACTTCGCTAAGGCATTTGTTAGTATTAGAAGACAGAAATTGATAGATACACTGATCTTTTATAAAGTTGATCCGGAAATAATTAATGTTGTGTTTAAGTTGTATGAAGATGATGAAACTGAAATAAATATGGATAAAAGATATATGGGTACAATGAAGATAAAGAACGGCATTAGACAAGGGTGCAACGGATTCCCTCAACTTTTTGTAAGGTGGTGAATATGATTATAAGGACAATAGCAGCATCTGGGTTTGGATATAGAGGTGAGAAGCACTATGTCCCTGCTCTGTTCTTTGCCGACGATGGTCTGCTTATAGCAAACAGTGTTACGCAGATGGAGCAGATGCTGGATGTGTTGACGAAGACAGCTGGACCGATGGAGTTGGGGATAAATAAGGGAAATAGCAAATGTATGATTTTTAGAACAAAAGAGAAACCGATAGCATATGTGGAATAAAAGTTATAAAAGAATTGAAATACCTATGGATAACTATACATGACAGAATGGAATGTTTTGTAGGGGTGCGAAGATGTATCAGAGAAAAATTCCTTCCAAATCGATAATATAAATAGCCCATTAAATTACAAACTCAACTCGGACTCCGCCGTAGCGTAATGGCTAAAAGCATAGGCGTTTAGATCTAAAGGTACCACGTTCGAAACTCAAAGTCCACAACTTTTATGAAGAAATCTTACGAAGAAAACGGAAATCAAGGAAAAACGCTTTCAGGACAACTCAAGAAGACTCAAGATAAATGGATAGCCTCCAGAATAAAACGGAACTCAAGGAAAACGACTTCAAGGGCTAACTCATCAAGAATAAACAAGGATCAAGAATTCATCACAAGTTAATTGGAAGAAATATGAAAATGCATCGAGCAAGAAAGAAATCGAAGATCAAGAACCCAGCCAACAAGAATATTAAGTCAAAGATAATGGAAGACAATGTTTGAAGGGGCAACTTCATCAAGAAGGACGTAAATAGATTCGATAAAGATAAAATTCTAAATAAATACATAAACTGAAAATAAGAAAATCCTCCCCCCCCCATAGTTTCAAGAAACTTAAGATGGACAAGCTGGAGTTAGCAAAAAGGGTGGCTGGAGTTACATATTCTGTGATAGCGAGGTCATGCAATAAACTGCTGATTGTTAAAACCTTTCGGAAGAGTGTCGTGTTGCCCAGTGTATTGAGTGGTTCTGCGGAGGTGGTTTAGACAAGGGGAAGGGGAGCTGGAGCAACTACAACGGAGAGGGAATTATGTTTGGAGGACATCGCTTGGAGCTCCAGGATGTGCCCGTAATGTTACTTTACAGGGAGGGGGAGAAGCCTCGTCTGTGGTAGTGAGAGATATGAAGATGAAGTTTGGATTTAAACAACATATTTTGAACACAAAAAATACAGTGCTGAGTAGTACATATAATGAGATGACTAACTGGGTTGAGTGTGGAGGGAGTAAAATAATGAAAAATTACAGAAACAAATTGGAAAAACTCAAGCCCAAAGGACAAGGATGGATGTGAGGGAGGTATATGCTCTTGTCGAGGTCTATGACACACAGAGATGGAGAAGGGAAAAGGCGAATAAGGTTACGATAAGACACTATGATGAATTCAAACAAAAGATAAAAGATGAAAATATTTACGATAACACCTTCCGATCAATACTGTTGTACAGATGTAGGAGCAATACACTGGGACTGAACTCGAGGAAGAGATTTGTGGGTGAACCAGCTATCTGTGGTTTGTGTGACGGTGGTGATGGTGGTGTTTGGGAGTACATGCGCAATATACAACCTTAAGTCCTAGCCTTAAGTCTTAGAAGATAAGGTTATAAGGTTACTTAGCCTTTGCCTCTCAACTGTTGGCGTACTACCTGCTCGTAGTCCCACTGCCTTTAATTGAAGGTACGTCCAACAACCGAGCCAACCCCACTGCCTTGTCACTGCCTTGTGGGAGCCCTTGGAAGGGCCAAGGCTTCAGGAGTAAACCTGGAGATCAAATCTGCATGGTGTTCTTGCATTAGGCGATTGTCCTAGGTGGGACCTTTTTTCGGCAGAGCACTACAACTTAAACCTTCTCCAGTCGTCCTGGATCATTTCCTTGCCACTGGACTCAGCAGGGGAAAGTGAAGATGGTGGACTGAAGAATGCACACGTACTTTCCACATTAAATATCATCGTGCAAGTTATCACTCCATGCATTGCTTGTTCATCCTCACATTCTTGCAATACCCTATCCACAATGCTGCCATAGCCCACCGTGCAAGACGCCACCAACAAATACAAGGACTCCATATCTGCCTTGTCTGTGGAAGAGGCTCTGCCAACCTTGGCGGACTCCGCAGCCATCGACGATCTCACCAATGACAATAATCATCAACCAAACATCATAAAAATCATCCATGTATGGAGGGACGTCGTCATCGGCAACGATGGACAACATTAAGCAAATAAGCAGGTGAGGAAGAGAGCTTGGAACATTTCTTGCTGGTTTGTCCGAGTCTGGACCATTTGAGACAGCAAAATAGTATGGTTGGAAGGAGGCTGGAGGGGCTGCTGCTGTGAAGGGCAGATGGAGAAATCAGTGAGAGAGAGTAGAAACTATATAAAAATGATGTGGGCGGAGAGGATACTGATGATGATAACCTAATATTGTAGAGTCGAACACCTCAAGTAAGAAGATCACAACGAGCCTCCAGTGCCGATGTAAAGGCTATACTGGAATATTACACAGTATCAGTATCAACTGAAATTATGATGGGTAATGCAGAGTCATAGTTAAATGTTTCGAGACTACTATAATTTTCTTCGCAATTATGACACACAGTGTGGAGGCTAATTCTTGTATTCGTCAAAAGGCGAACGTCAAAACAGGACTCATAAGCACCACGCACAAACCGTGTTATATTACACCTTTGCCGAACAAGTGTGTCTACTTGAAGAAACCGCCATTAGTTTTTAAGAAAACATGAATAGAATTAATTTAAGAAAAATTATAAATTTCGCATAACATGAAACTAGAGCATAGAAAGAAATTAGATTTGAAATCAGTTATGTAAAACTAATTAGAATCAGTTGAAAAACTTCATCTAAAAGAAAATGCGAAAACAAAATGTTCCCTGGTACTATGTATTGTTGTGGCAAATTCAACGACTAGTATTATAACGCATAATATGGCAAGTCTGCCAATTTGGTTACATCAGCGAACTTTTTGGATTGAATTGGCTGCTTTGTTTTACGCCAGAATGAAGGAGCGCTTCCAAGATTTCTTATGGGTGCTGCGGACCTATTCTACCCACAAAATAAAGTAAGCTTTTTTTACTAGCAAACGTGACATCATAAGGAAAATAAAGTAAACATTGGCTTTAAGTATTCGTAGGTGGTACTTAATTAATTTCTATTTTATGAGTTAATTACTATTTATTAGACGATTTTTTAATACATTTTACACGTTGGCTTCATTTTACGAGTATAATTTCCCTTTGTTACTGAAACTAGTTTCTTTTCTTTGGTGTAACATTTTATTTGGTTACTCTAATTTTTCATTATTCTCTTTCATTGTATTTTTCCTTACTTTTTAATTTCTGCTTTCTTGGACAGTTGAATTTCTTAGAATTAAATACTAGAATCTTACATTCATTAGAGTGGAACTAGTTTTTTTTTGTGATTTAAAATATGGCAGCTTTCCATCGATATTTGGTATTTTTGAAGATGGTTTCTGTGTGTACTAGATGTTCATTGTATTTGCCTCTTTCTTGTTTTGGGAATAAAGCAGCAACCTATGAAAGGATGTTCATAGAAGTCGAAGTCTCACAAACTACAATTGGTTTTGGTTCGCGACGGAGGTGGTCATTCACTCATAGCATACGAGGAGTGCAGGCGAGTGGCTTAAAAGCTTCGTCAACCCTACGCGGACAATTTGCCACAGAATTTTATACCGGCATCAAGACGACTTAATGTCCTGCTACCCCCCCCCCCCCTCCCTCGACGGAGTCGCGAAGCTGAAATGAACTGATCTGCCACTCATCTAGTCTCGCTCCAACTATGTCGGTCAACTTTGATAGACATAATTGGGGACGTAAAGGAAAGCAAGTTTGAGGATTAGCCCACTGTGGAACTCTACGGAAGAGACCGCCTGGTTACGAGGCGATGCTGAAAGCTTTGGGGAAGAGTTCGCTCTAGTCTCTATGGGTAGCTTCCGGCCAAGACCACAGGGGGACATACAACCGTCCCTGTGTAAGTTGGAAACCATCGATATCCAAACCCCAGATGGGGCGGCACCCCGGATGATGGTAGTTGATTCTATCACCAGCCATCATCAAGCCGCCACACTTCACCCATCTGAGGGGCCTCCCCGGATCCACCCATATACAAATGGGAGTACGACTCCGAAGTGGATCCTGGAACAGTGGAAGAGGCCTTGCTCGCACAGAATGTGACTCTACATCACAGCACCTGAGAGCAAATCTCGAACGCTGAGTTCAAGAAAAAGAAAAATGGGAGGAAAAAGAACGTCACCCAGAAACACTGAGTGATAAAAGATGGAGAGAGTAAGCAACAGAATGAGGATTCTGACACTCAACGTGAATGGATGGGAGGAGAAGGCCACGGCATATGGTAACATATTCCGAGTGCTTGACCCCGACATCATTCTCATTACAGAGCACGGTATCAACACTACAGCTGGTCGTATTAAAATACCGGGCTACAGAGTAGTCATGAAGAATCATTCCCAGGAAAGGTTCGATGGTGCTGCAATAGCTGTCAAGAGGAACATCTCCCTTAAACAACGACCAGAACTCGATGAGTCCTTTGTGGCAATCGAGGTACACACCCTGTTAGGAGACCTCGTGATAGCTGCAGCATATCAACCCCCTCGATGAACTAATTTTTGTGTGTGTGGCTAATAATGCATAGGTAGAAGTTTAAATCTATATTTCAAGGCCCCTCCTATATATAGAAAATGAGCGAAATGATACGATTATTTCAACCTATCATACATATATACATACCTGATCACCCGTGGCCTCATTGAAACGATATTTTAACACAATTTACATTATGTTAAAATTTGAAAACGAACTCAGCAATGATTATCTCGGTTTTTTTTTAACTTTGTGCCAATAGTCCTTATAGGGTTTCAGCACATAAAACAGATTTAATCCATCATTTATTAAACTTCGATTTATTTGCACAGTTAACCATTTAGCATAAATTAAGCTCTCTCGTGCCATTTTATAATAAAGTCATGGAAGAATCAGGTTGAAATATTGTCTTTCGGTAACTTTTAAAAGAATGATAGACCCTTTCCGACATCAAAATATTATTCATAGGACACTGTTGCAAAGTTACAAGGAAGTATTCAGGCAAGGCTTGTTGCCTAAAATGCGTGTGACACTTATTCAAAATTACCAAGGAAATTATTAATTGAAGATGGGTTCGAAGAATCTCGTTTATTCGAATTCATGGACGATAGCATTTTAATAAATTGTTTTTGAAGCAAATTGTAATAACATTAGGTAAACATGAAAATCGGCGGCGCGCCCGAAACAGTGTCTTGGGGCGTGTATATTTCGTTCACCCGTGCAGAAATGATTTGGTACAATAAATACATTAAAACATTATTCTATAAACAATTATGATTATATACTGGGGCTGTGCCCCCAGACCCCCCCAATTGATTGAAACTTAGGATCATCGTAGGGGGGTTCCCTCCGCAGTATTTTAAACCCCCCTTCGAGCAGACCGCTTGAATTTACTCCAAAAAGGTGAAAGATGTTGGAACACGGACGAAATAGTTTACTTCCCATCGTTCGCGCCGCCGAGCATTATTTTACAGGCATTTTTTTTGTTTTAGGTAATTTCATATTTGTTACTTTTTTTTTAATGGAATAAACTTTGAGAATGTCCAGTGTATATAAATTAAATTAGTTAGTGTTAAATATCGAAATCACACTTTAAATCAGTTTGTACTTAAGAATTTTGAACTATTTAAGTAGTGAATTTTAGTATAATAAAATTTTTATGTATAAATACAATCTAATTCATTATAATTAATATTATGTTTGCAACAATCACATTTCTTTTCTCTGTCCAATTTAAGCCTAACCGATATTTTGTAGAAAAGTTTCTTTTCTAAAATTTTATGATAACAGTAAATAACCATTCATCTGCAAGCTATATATTTTAACTTAAATTATATATGACTAGTTTTTTTTTTTTAATATTTACGGAATATTTCTTCTCTCTTCCTTATTTCATGCTTTCATCTTGTGATTCCATTTTCTTCGTCTTGTGAGATATTTGTTCCCTTGAATTTTCTTATCTTTTGCCAAAATTCTTCGGGAGATGTATAGTGAGTTAAATATTGTTTCCGTAAACCTGTACCTTATTGAGGGAGCGACTAGTTCCCGTTTGGAGGTAAAGGATGGCTTTACGGCAAATTATTTTTCTGACTCCAAAGATAAATGATTTTACGGTGTTTCTTCTACTTGGCTGGGCTTGTCGAAGGTTCAAGGGAAATATGGACTTACAAAAGAAACTCTTTATTCTAATAACGCAATATTATGATCGCAAGCGGCGAGAGACGGAGCGTACTAAGCGGGAGACTAGTAGTCTATATATATATTCAACGCGAGTACGAGTTAAGGGTGAGACAAGACTTAGCGGATTGAGGCTGGAGCGTGAACGCAGAAGAATTCGTTACTATTCTCTCTCTGATTATGTGTTCTGACTGTCTTCTTTCTATTTATATTTTCGCTCTAAATACAGAGGGTGTGGCCTAGACATGGGACGGGTACCGTCGGACGGCCTACCTCCATTTCATCTCTTTTCCCCAACCTCTGGGCGGGACTAGGAAGCCCCTGTACAATGTGTGTAAGCTTACATGATAAACCCTTATTTGTCTTTTGATACAACTTTCGCTGCCCAATATCTTATGGTCAGCAGCTGTGTTTACTCGGGCTCTTCCAAAATAAATATGCGTCTTTGATTACTCTATCTCGAGACACAACTTGGGCAGCTTTACCAAAGGCAGGTGTTCAACCATTTCTTTGTTCGTCTTTTGTCTATCACGCTTCTTGCTACATATGCATATTTATAAAACTCATTCTATTTTTCAAATACACAATTGGATCTATACATTTAATTGTGCATGTTGGATTTAATAGGACCAATTCGTGTCCATTTGTGGAGCTATCTTTCGGGCCTATTGAATCCCAAAATTATGGGTGCAGGAAGCATACCTATGTGTAATCCAATCCTTACAGATGCATTTTGAACGAGGCTTCCGATTGCATCGTCCCATTTTTCCATTGACGTTCCTTGATTAATTGGTTCATTTCTTCTTTGTATTGATGTTCTTCTGATGTTTATCTAATATAATAATTAAAATTCAGTTCACAGTCCAAATCTTTCAAATAGGTTGAGATGGACTTAGATTTCTGGATTTAGCCGGTATTGCAAAAGTCCTGCTGCACTCATTACGGCGCCCACAACAACGGATACAATGATAGTTTTGATGCAGTTAAATGTGTTTATTGTTTTAACATTAAATAAATGTTTACATAATAATGTGGGTGCTCTCGGCGGCGAGCACGCGCTCCAAGCCGCACACGCGTTTCAGACGGAGTCCTTCCTCATGTTGGCCCACACGCGGTTGACGCAGGACTTCAGCTCGTGGAAGGGATTGAGGTCGGGTGAATACGGCGGCCAAAATTCCTTCGAACAGAAGTTCATGTTTGACCCCAATTACTCTTGCATTGTCTTGGCCGTGTGGGACCGGACACCGTCCTGCTGAAAGAAGTATTTCGCCTTCTTAATGATCTTTCTCACCCAGGGCAGGATTTTCCTAGCAAAGATGTCTCTGAAATCGGCCGCGTTAAGCCTGTAACCGGTAGTGAGCCACGCTGGTAGCATCTTCTCAATATTCGAAGCCACAATGCCGAACATCATCACAGAATCAGTGTGCTTGGTTGTTGATAAGTAAGAGACTTCGGAATCGTCGTGGCAGAAGCTTAACACGCAGTCGTTCTGCTTGTTGATGACCGTATCGACTATCAATTTGTTTTCATTAGAAAAAAATGAAGTCGATTGCCATGGCTCATAAAGTCGTTTGGGCGACTCCTTATTTACAGTGGCAGTTCCTCCATTTACTTTGTCAGGAGATTGCCAGGAAAGCATGCCGTCGGTCCATAAATGACCGGTACCGGTGTCACCGGCTCGATAGAGCCAACCCCTTAGGGTGGCGAAGGATGACAGGGCCCGTCGGCCCTTGTCCTCGAAAATCCTGCGGGCGCAAATATAGAGTTTACAGGGGGTCACTGTACGTGCCCCTCTCTCTTTGTCGACGGATGCCGGTTCGCCGGCCCAGGATATGACAAAAGTTACTTCGAAGGGGACCTGTGATGTCTTGGGGGGAATGGCCACATGTACCCCCCCACCCCCTCTGACCTAGACATGGTCCCTAAAGGTGACCCAGCCACAGGCGGTAAAATCTTTCATGGGGTCGAACACGTGCTCAGTGCCAACCACAGAACCCGAGTGTGTCCCTATGAAAGCTTATCCTCAGACGGCGCGGGCGCTCAAGGCCAAACAAAGAGAGGGGGGATCCTCTGACAGGCAAGATCTTCTCCATTTCAGAGAAGAATCTTGTCGAGGCCGGCCAATCTGGCCAGGGGCTCCTAACGGAGGAGGAGGGATCCGGGTTCATTCCACGCCTTCCTGTCCTTAGAAGAAAAAGACATGAAAAAGGATAAAGAAGACGGATGGGGCCGCTGTCGTTTCAGTAAGCGACCAAGCCGAGAAAAGCACGTCCAGACCCGGGGCTTCCCTGTGTGGTGAGTCCCTGACGACGACCCAAAGTGCGCAGAACGGAGCCTCGATTACGTCGGGGTCTCTCATTCAGAGACTACCTGGTGTTTTCGAGCCCCCTGCCTTCAAAGGCTTCCTCGTTATTCGCTCCACTGATGGCAGCATGTTGGATGAGGGCAACATGATCCATCAAAGGAGAGCGTAAGCTAGCGTGATTGGTAGAGAGCCGAAGCTGACCCGTTTCTCGGACGGTAGCATTCTGGCGAATGCGTCGAATCCTTCCGAGGCGCCCATGATTAGTGCCCTTCGTACTCTTAATGCCACTCCGGTGAGTGTGACGACGCACTCTACCATGAACTTCGTGAAAGGAGTAATCTCTGTGAGGGAACTCGTTGACTAGTGCATAAAAGACATTACCTTAAAGATGGCGGCTGACCGTGAAGCGTCCAAGGTCGAACATGTGATGAGAAAACAGGGAGGGGCCCACACCTAAACTCTTTTTCACTTTCGACTGTGACAAACTCCCTGAGTCAGTGCATGCCGGTTGGTATTGCTACCAGGTGAAGGCATTCTTGCCACTACCGCGAGGTGCTACTACTGCAACCGCTTCGGCCATACGTATCGTTCATGTAGACGTGCCAAGTTGGGATTACCCGAAATCTGTGTAAGTTGCTCGTATGGGTTGGCGCGTACTCCTTTTTATATGAGCCGTCTCTTCCCTTGGTCAGTTTTTGCTACCGCTACTATCGATTTTCTGTCCCCCCCCCCCCACTGGCATCGCCTCTCGGCCACACCCTCTCCTCTACTTGGGTGTTCGTAAAAGTGCCATTGGTGGCTCGTGTCTGACCGAAAACTTTGACGTAGGGGAAGGATAGCGTGTGCCCCCCCCCTTTCTTGCCCAGTTCGCCCCCAGGGGTTCGCTAATCGGCGTAGAGCATACACGCAGTATACGTGTGTTCCGCATTTAACATATCCTGGCATATCACAATCGCACTGGATCTGCCCCCTTACTTTCGGTTCCTCGTAGTCAACTTTGCTCCATGGTTGATCTTGTTGCCTTCTTGATATTTGCCCCAAGAATACGGAGAGAGCTGCTATCTGTTATAAGCTTCTCTCCACTGCCTGGGGGTCTTTAAGCTTGCCTCAAAGACGCTTATTCTCGAGCCTTTTCTTTCTTGATAGAAGTTAGAGAAATGTTTGGGGGTTATGTGGGTTTTCATATGTGGCTGTTTTTCCCTGATTTATTATTCGTCATCGCTTCTGCTCCATTGGTCCATTCGATGCTATTCGTTAGCGCATTGGCTCTGTCTCAGGCCATTCCATGCAGATTTTGGCGGGAAACTGGGGCTGAACTTGAGACGCTACTGCTTTTGCGTTACTGTTGCCACTCTTTCATATGTCCTTGCCTTTACATTTCTCACTCTGTGATTAACGGCACATGTCGTGGGTGGCGCCCATACTCTCTCTAGCTTAAATCTAATTGTCCTAAATCTAACTATCCATCTCTATCTTAAATCTAACTATCTATCTCCATCTTAAATATAACTATCCATCTACATCTTAAATCTAACTAGTCATCTCCATCTTAAATCTAACTATTCATCTCCATCTTAAATCTAACTATCCATCTCCATCTTAATTCTAACTATCACTCTCTATTTTAAATTTAACCTCCCCTCTCTATCTTAAATCTAACTATCCCCCTCTATTTTAAATCTAACTATTCCTCTCCATCTTGAATCTAACTATCCATCTCTATCTCGAATCTAACTCTGTCTATCTCTATATCTTTAATATAACTCTCTATCTATTTTACTATCTATCTATCTTGAATCTAACTCTATCTCTCTATCCCTGTCTTAAATCTAGCTCTCTCTCCGAATATCAGGGTCCCTCACTATTTTAGGCCATTTCTCCCCCACCTTTGTTGAAAGATAGCTAAAAGCCTTAATTGGCGAAAGTGCGAAGTTGTAACCCAATTACGAGCATGATGAAGTTGATTTAATTTTGTATCAGGTTTTAGAGGTTGGAACAGTGTGTTGGATGCCGCTTGCATCTCTCCCACCCACCCCGGTTGTGTTCCTTTGCTTCCCGCGAAAGGCCTTAAGGATTAGGGGAAAAATGATTAAAAAACTCTCCCTCACTCACCCCCAAAATAAACTGAGGAAGAGAAAGAGCAGAGCCTCGAAACTCCCGAGCGTCTTTGAGCCCACCGCCTTAAAATTGTTAGCGTTGGGCTCTAGCTTTGTTTCTAGGTAGGCATCCAAGTGTTTCTTGTTTTTCGGACATGACCCTCGTAGTTAATGTGACCAGTCCCACTCAGTGCCAAATTGAATGAGCTTTGAACCCCAAATAGCACATTTTTGCCGGAGACTCCATACTCTACCTTTAACTTCATTAATGGGATTTAATATTACTTCTTGGGTCCCTTATCTGGTTCCGAGACCACATCTTTATATTTAGTGACTTACAAAGCCTCAGGAGTGCTCCCGGGGCATTGGAATCTTCACACCCCTTGGATCGTGGTATTCGTGATGCCATGGTTGACGCGAGGCGGGCGGATGTCGAGATTATGTTTTGTCAGGGTCCAAGACATGTAGAATTCGAATTGCGGGGAATAAGATCGCCAAAGACTGCAAAACTGGACGACCAGATCAGCGTTTCGCTCTTCTTCACAATGTCAGAAATTAGGTACAGCCTGACTAAAATGCGAAACGGAAGACGGGAACTTAATGTGTCATCGCTCCGTGATTGTTCCCTTTAACTTATCTCCCAGTGCCTCGGCGTCCTCAGGGCGCTTACTGTCTCTCGTTTTCTTATTGGACACACTCGGGAGATTCACCGCCATTTGATGCAGTGTTCCACTACACCTTACTGCTGCGACTGCCAGCTCTTTTGTTGAGTGTCCCAGTATGAAGGATCTTTGCGCAAGTTACCTTTGTTACTATCACGTGGTTTTTTTTTGTGCTGAATGCATTCTCTGCCCTACCACCCCTCCAAACTCGGAGCGTTCATTAGCGGGGTGGACCAAGCACGATGCGTCTCCCTAGCCCATAGTTTTGGTTGGCTGTGACTTGGAACACTCAAATTTCTAAAAAGTTATTGAGTAAAGTTTCTGGTAAGATTTTTTTCACAAAATTGTATATCACGTTATCTTTGATAAATGGGTTGGTTAAAAAGCTACAGCCAAGACGAGCACCATCCTAAATAATTCACCAAATGCTTTTAAACCTTTTCAATTTAAAAGATCTTTCGCATTTCTGGTATTGCTTGCGTTGATAGCGTCTTGCTGTCTCCCTCCCCCATGTGCTTTCGCAGGGGACCATGCAAAACTCTTCGACTGGAGAAGAGGCTTACTTCTCTCCTATGCCTACGGGTGTAGGGCGACTCCCTCTCATTCCCTTGTGTGCAGTCACCCTTGCGCAACTCCTTAACAGCGGCAGTCCCTCCTTTACTTTCCCAGGGGACTGCCAAGAAAGCAGGTAGGCAGCACTCGATAGGGCCAATCAACTTAGGGGCCGAGGGATAATAGGGCCCGTCGGCCCCTGCCTTATAAAGTCCTGCTGGCGTGTATATCAAGCTTACAGGGGGTTACTATACGTGCCCCCTCCCCCGCCGGATGTCGGCTCGCTGGCAAAAAATAGGACAAAAGGTACCTCGAAGAAGGGGATCCGTGATGTCTTGGTAAGGGGCACATGTATGCCCCCGCCACCCTGAGATGGACATTATCCCTGAGGTGACCCAGCCCCAGACGGTGAGATCTTCCATGTGGTCGAACACGATACGGGCTCGGTGCCAAGCACGGAACCCGAGTCCGTCCCCTTGAAAGCTTCTCCTCAGACGGCGCGAGCGCCCCAAGACTTACAAGGAGATGATGAATCTCCTTACCCTGCCGGTGACCCTGTGACAGCCAAGACTTCCATTTCAGAGATGGATCTTGTTGAGGCCGGCCCATCTGGCCTGAGGGCTCCTGCCGGCGTAGGGGAGAAGTAGGTTAATTCCCCGCCCGCCTCTCCTAAAAAGAAAAATACAAAAGAGACGGAGTACCTCTCCGTCCGTGGGGGCGAATGGGGCCGCTGCTGTTTCGGTATGCTACCAAGCCAAGATCAGCATATCCCCCCCGGAGAGGAGTCCGAGACTAAGACCAAAAGTGCAAGTGCGAAGAGCGGAGCCTCGGTTATGTCGAGGCCACTCATTCAGAGGTTACCTTGGCTTTTCGAGCCCGCTGGCTTCAAACGCTTCCTCGTTATTTGTTCCATTGAATCGCAGCATGTTGGTTAAGGGCAGCATGATCCCTCAGATGAGGGCTGTAGCTAGCCGGATTGGTAGAGAGCAGAAGGTGACCTGATTTTCCGACGGGAGCCTTCTGGCGATTGCGTCGAATTCCTTCGAGGCGGCCATGATTAGTGCCCTTCCTTCGGACACTTTATGGCACGCCGGTGGGTGTAACACCGCACCCTACCATGAACTTCATTAAAGGAGTGGTTTATACGAAGGACATGGCGGACTAATCCATAGATGACATCACCGTATAGCTGTCCGAGCATGGAGCCGTCAAGGTCGAACGCGTGATGAGAAAACAGGGATGGGCATCGAGACCCACCCCTACACTCTTCGTTACGTTCGACTGTGACTCCTGCCTGAGTCTGTGCGTGACGGTTGGAATCGCTACCACGTGAAGGCGTTCGTGCCACTGCCGCAGCGGTGCTATCTATTACTGCCGCCACCACTTCGGCCATACGAATCGCTCCTGTAGACGCGAAAACCTGGGGTCACCCGAACTCTGTGTAAGTTGCTCCAAGGCTGCACACGATAAGTCCAAACCATGTATGTACAAGTGTGTCAATTGCGGAGAGCCGCACCCCTCTTTTTCGAAGCAATGTGGTGCTTATCTGTTTGAGAAGGAAATCCTGGCCCTTCAGGCCTAGGATCATCTCTCATTTCGCGTGGGTAAGGACTTGGTCCTTGCACTCTCGGCTCTAGCTGGGAATTCTTATTCCTCAACGTTAAGAAAGACACCATCTGCTTCTGGCCCCTCCAGGCCTATAAGCACGGTCATTTTCCCGCCCATTCTGAATCTTTCTGCGGGTTTAACCACCCCTGGTGCTCCCCTGGAAAAGCTGGCGGCACAAAGGGTTCACACCCAAACCCGGCTAAAACCAGGGTTCCGCTCCCTTCCCCCAGCGTGACCGTTTCTCGAAAGGCAAAATGGCGTCGCGCTCCACCGAGTCGTTAGACTCACAGGAGGCAACACCCCTGAAGTTAGTGGTGAGGCCGTCTTTAGGGGTTCCTAAACCTGCTCCCCGAGATAAGGATAGCACTAAAGGATCTTCGGCTGCTTCGCCAATACCTAGTCGTAGGCTGGGTGGCTCGGAGACAGTGGATCGTCCAAATGAGGGACCCCCGCCTGCCTCAGGTTTCAAGGTGGAGGAGAGAAAAGACTTGCATGGCGTGCCCAACCTCACCTGATAAGTCTTCCAAAGCAACAGCGCATTGTGCAGCCAACAGCGCCCGGAGTTCTGCCTCCGGGAAGCGTACAGCCATTTCCTTCAATGGAAGGAAATGCCGCGGAATCCGAGCCACTTCGGAGGAGCTACGGAGGCTCGTCTCCTCCGTTCCCTGTGAGCTATCTTTTTGAAGAAGGCCATGCTGGGCGCGTGCTTCCTCCCCCCCCCTGGCCGCTTATAAGGGTTTTGCGACCCCACCACCATGGGATGGGGGCCATGCAGGAGGATGCGTGATAAACACCCGGTATGTTGTTTCCGTTCTTCTCTTTGCTTTAGATACCTCCCTTTAGGCAGTAGCTGTTTAGCTGCACCTGAATGGGGGGTATACTGTTATTTCTGCATGAATCCCACCGTCTGCCGGCTTCGACCCGGGGAACTTCCACAGCGTCTTGGCACGGTTACCGAGGCCCTTTCTCTTGCTCGGAGATCTGAACGGTTGACACTCCCTCTGGAGAGACTACTCGATTAATCACAGGGGTCAAGTCCTTGCCGATCTGATCGACGAGCTTGAGAGAGGTTTTCTAAATGTGTATGAGTTTACGCATCACTGCCCAAGAAACGATTCATTTTCCTGCCTCGATCTAGCTTTTTGCTCTCCGGATGCTCAGACTGATTTGGGCTGAAGGGTGGTCGATGGCCTCCATGATAGTGATCACTTTCCCATTCAAATATCATTTTCGGAGCCGCTGCCGCCCGAGACCCCGCCCCGGTGGTGCTTGGCACTGGCGCTGGGGTCTGTATGTCAGGAAATGACTGATTTTTCTGTCTCAGTCGAGGAGTTTAGGTCGGTAGATGACCCCGTTGTGTTCTTCTCCAGCAACCTCGCCACAGTGGGCCTAACTACTATTCCTAGAACGTCTGAACGTTTTGCACGCCTACCGCTCCCGTGATGATCAGCCGAGGGTGAGAAGTCCTTCAAACAGATGCGTTATGCCGCCCGAACGACTTCACTGTTGGGAAATTTCATCGAGTTAAGGCTAGGTTCGGGTATATTTCGAAGCACATCCGCTACTCTTCTTGGCGGGCATGCGCGTCTTAACTTAACGAGAAGACCCCTCTAGAAGAGGTGTGGAAACGAGTCAAAAGGATTCAGGATAGGCTCTCGCAGGACCCTACTTCCGTTCTCCAGGAGAATTGCACCGCAATCTCGGACCCTGTTTCCGTGGCGGAATTCTTCGCGACCACTTTCCCTGCATTCTCTAGTCGAGATGCTGCTCTGCCAGCATTCAAAGCGTGTTTTGATGTTGCAGAAGGCTGCCGCTTGGTCTTTACCTCCAGAAGCTGAGAACCATTCAACGGTGTCTCACTTCGTGCGCAGACACCGCCCCTAGTCCGGACGATGTCCCGTACGCCATGCTTCGACACCTGGTGAGCGAGGCATGGTCTTTTTGTTGGATTTGCTAACATGACCTGGGTAGATGGTATCCTCCCATATTCCTGGCGAATTGCTACTGTGCTCGCTTTTCGTAAACCGGGGAGAGGTCACTCTACTCTGGCCGGTTTCCGCCCAATCTCCCTAACCTCCTGCGTGTGCAAGTTGATGGAGAAATTAGTAAATGTTAAATCAGCTTTGTTTCTGGACAGCGTAGGACATCTGTCTTCTGCACAGTGTGGCTTTCGTAAGTTCTACTCTACGTCGGATGTTCTGCTCCGACTGGAAAATACTGTCTGTGAGGCCTTGCTTCATCAACAGCACTACGCCACTCTTTTTTTTCGATCTGGAGAAAACCTATGATACCGCATAGCGATACGGTATCATGGACTCTTTCCAAGCGATGGGGGCCAAGGGACGCCTCCTAATCTTTATATCTGAATTGATGCGAGATCGTCGATTCCACCTACGGGTATGGAGGAGCCATTTCCGACCCAATGGAGCAGTAAGAGCGTTTCCTGCAGGGAAGTGTCCTCAATGTCACACTTTGCCCTGAGCATCAACGGCATCACCTCGGTGCTGTTGGAAGATGTTCTCGCTACGCTCTATGTGGACGACCTTTGGATCTCTTCTGCGCAGCCCAGATACCACCTCTGGAGCATCGACTCCAAAAGGCATTGAACCGCGTCCCTCACTTTGCCAAAGCGCACAAGCTTCGATTTTCGTTGGCCAAAACTAAGGTGGTGCATTTCTGCCGCCATCCACGGCTCTATCCTGACCCAGACTTGTTTCTCAATGGGGTGCGCATAGAAGTGATGGACTCGCACCGTTTCCTTGGTCTTGTATTTGACCGATGCCTCACCTGGGAGGCTTATATTCGCAGCCTTAGGGTGTCTTGTACCCGCGCCATGGATATTTTTCGTTTCGTGACGTTCAGCATCTGGGGCGCTATGAGGGCTACTGCCCTACTTTTTTATCGATCCTTCGTTCGTTCGAAGCTTGACTACGGATTCGAGTTTT
The DNA here is from genome assembly GCA_963969495.1 of Ceratothoa steindachneri. Taxonomy (NCBI): domain Eukaryota; kingdom Metazoa; phylum Arthropoda; class Malacostraca; order Isopoda; family Cymothoidae; genus Ceratothoa; species Ceratothoa steindachneri. The sequence continues at coordinate 72,147,575 of OZ018333.1, read as the reverse complement.
ATGCATCCATCGCTCGAGGGAGGTAGACTCGATCCACCACACCAGCCTTGCCTCACGACCGGTTCCTTCCGCACTTCCCACATTGAGAGCCTACTTCGCGATGCTGGGGAGATGCCACTCGCTCTGCACCTGCAAAGTGGATTATTGGCATGTATGCGCGAGCCGGGCGACTCCCTTAATTGCTAATAGTTCTCACTGCATGCTTTGGCGCCTTTTTCGCTTGGGTCACCCAATGTGACACTACTTTCCCTTCTGCTATACGACGACTTCAAGAGAAACGAAATGACATTTACTTCGCATCCAGAGTTGGAGAGCCATACAATCTGCTTTTCACCCCCTCGAATTAAAAGAGGCCTATGCAATGCTTCGATATCTGCACGAATGGATATCCTTTTTACTGGGCCTTTATAACCGAAGCTGGACGGCGGCAGCCTTCCCGAGAAGCTGGAGCGTGGATGGGGTGAGATTCCAATCCCGAAGCTAGGAAAAGATCTCCCGCAGCCTACCAACTTTCGTCCACTCTCACTAACACAACGCATGTACAAACTGCTCGAGAAGATGGTCAACGTACAACTGATGTGGAAGCTGGAGGACAAGAAGTTCTTTGAGGAGTGCCATTTCGGGTTCCTTAAGCTTCGTTCCACGTCAAACGCTCTCCTGACACTGGAGCCGTCAATTTACAGGTCGTTTTGATCGCAGCAGCATCACGCTACAGTTTTCTTTGGCCTGAAAAAAGCTTATGATACTCCCTGGAGACACGGTATTCTCTAAACATTCCGCACAGTTAGTCTAAGGGGGAGATTGCCGTATTTCCTAAAGGCCTTTATTGCTACTAGGATTGTCTGGGTTTGCACTGGACGAGTCCTCTCCTCTCCCTATCAACTCAAAGGCAGAATTCCTCAAAGCAGTGTCTTGAGCGTAGCTCTATTTGCTGTTGCGATCAATGAAATCCTGGATGTCCGCCCAAAGAGATTGATCAGGACCTTATATGTGGACAACCTGTCAATATCATTTGCAGCCTCACGAATGTCAGCGGCCGAAAGACTGGTCAAGCTTGCTATAGAGAAAGTCTGTAAGTGGGCTACCCTTAAGGGTTTCCACTTAGAGCAGAAAAAAAACCGTCGCAGTACATTTCTGCATGATCAGGGGCATAGATCCCAACCTCGATCTGTATTTTTATGGCAAGCGAATTCCGTGCAGGGATGAGGCTTGGTTTTGGGTGTTATTTTTTTATGCCAGACAAGCCTGGTGTCCTCACTTCCGTTCCTTGAAGGTTGATTGTCTTAGGGCAAAGAACCTTTTAAAATTACTGTCAAGCACATCCTGAGGTGCAGACCGCGATAAGGGTTGGGCATTGCAAAAATATTGTCAAAATTAGAATACGCTACCCAGGCCCGACTAAAGGCGCTAGATTCCATCCAGCATTCTGGTCATTCCCCATTCTTAGCCTTCTAGAGGATGGAGGTGCAATTTCCTTGGACGTTTGAGGCATTCAACACTGATCCGGTTTTATTGTCGCCTACAGAGACTGCTTGATTCAGTGGCCACCCAAAGAGTGTGAGCTGATGCCAATGCCACCCAACACCCTGGTAAAGGCTCCACTCCAGAGACATTTAGTGCACGAGTCCTAGTATTGCTTAACGCCAACCATGACCTGACTGTGCAAATAAGCCCACAGGAGCAGCCCAGACTAGGTCCTTGGGATCTCCTTGAGGTTACCTTAACTAGGTGACTTTCAGAGATCACTCCATGCATAAGCTAAGATACTCCAGGTTAAAGACCATCAGTCTCTGAATGATGGATCAATACCAGTCTACACAGGTCGCTCCAAAAACAATGAGGGAGGGAGTCGCTTTTGGAGTTATATTTCCCTCATCCAGGAAAGGAGGCAGTCTTCCTAGAGCAGTCTCTATATTCACGCCAGAGCTTACTGTAATCTCGATTGCCTTCAACCTTATTTTTCTGAAGACTAATGTGTCCTATGTAATTTATTCAGACTCTCTAAGTTCTCTCCCGGCGATAGATTGTTTTGATCCCGACCACCCGCTGGTTCAATCGATCTTAGAGTCGATGCATCTACTGATGAACTGAGGTCGCACTGGGCAATTCTGCTGCGTCCCTGCCCACGTGTGGGTCCCTGGCAACAAGGCGGCTGATGCCCTCTCTAAGACATCCGCATCAAGACCGGCAACAATCCCCTTAAGAATACCAGCATGTGATATTTGATCTGCCATCGGCTATACCATACTTCAGGCATGTAAAAAAACCGTGGACCTCGTTAGATAATAACGAACTAGCATCGATTCACGAAAACGTTGAGGGATGGGAGTACAGTGGTCAGCTACGAAGCCTGCAGGTGGTGTTTACACACCTCCCAGTGGGCCACAACAAAATTACTCATAGGCACCTTATGGAGAGTGTCCACCACCTTATTGTGATAACTGTTTGGTGCCCCTGTAGCGTCTATACCCCTACAAGGTGAAGGGCAGCATGTTCATTTTCAACATAGGCCTAATTCCCCCTATCCTGACAACTTTCAGGGTAGCTGCTGGTACCACTCTAATTATGGGAGCAACGCTGTCCGCTGTGTTCAGCCTTGCAATTTTTACCATTCATCAATTCATTCCCACAACTTTAACAACCCTCATTCTGGTCGTACTGCTCATACTACTATATTTCAACCTTCAGGCTTTTGCTGGTACCAACTCAAATTTGGTGCAAGAGCAGAAAAATGCTCAAGCCCATGCTCGTACCATCAAAGTGCTCAATCTTCATCTCAACCTACACTAACTTGCCATCCTCAAATCCTACAAAACTCTACCGGTTCCCTTACCCAAATTTCACCTTCAGCACAGAGAACTTTAAACTAAATTCGCATGTTATACGTGGGTCTGTCACCTCTGCAACCTCATCCCTTCATCAGGTCGATCCTCCCTTTAGCGTCCATGGCCCACTCTCTGATTTCTCCTTCCTGGTTGACACTGGCGCTCAATGCAGTGTCATTCCAGCCTCTTCAGTCGAGAAAGCTTGCATCCCTTCTGATCTGGTCCTTAAAGCTGCCAATTCATTGGAAATAAGGAAATAAGGACTTATGGGAGGCGTATCCTCGAGCTCTCTCTCGGGTTACGTCGTGTTTTCCCATGGACCTTCATTGTTGCCGACGTCGACATGCCAATTTTGGGCCTTGATTTTCTTTCCGCTCATGACCTCTTGGTAGATTCTCGTCACCGCAAGCTTGTCGACAGAACCACGACACTAACTGTTGGTGGTTCATTCGTTCCTTTCACCAGCTCTCTCCTCTCTGTTCGTCTCCCTGCAACTGCTTCCCTTTTCCAGCAACTTGTGCGGGAGTTTCCAAGCTTCTGTTTGCCTCCTTCTAAGGACAGACCTATTAAGCACAAAAAGGTGCATTTTCACTCGCACATCCTTGCAACTTTCCATCGATCAGCTTAAACCCACTTTCATAGAGGCCGTTCGCCTGGAACAGTCACTACCTTTCTCTTTCACTAATATAGGTCCAGTGGTTATTCCAGCCTACCTTCCGCACCCAACTATTCCTTCAAAACTTCCCAACCAACTAACTCCACTTCCGAACCCTTCTTCGGCTCTTTCAAATCAAATTGCAACTTTTCCTCCCTCCTCTTTACTCGCAAACCATCCGCCAACCATTTCTACACCCCCCAATTCTTTTTCCTAACTGCTGCCGCCTCACTTTTTGTTGCAGGACCACTCGACAGCAGCTGGAGAACATCAAGTGACTAACGCGCAACTCCCGACTGTCGCCTTTTCGGGAGGTCCAGAACAATCGTCACCCGACGCTCCGGTCCTCTCTCGCGACAATCTCCCTCATCAATCGAGTGGCACTTCTAATCGCCACCTGATCCTCAATCCGAGTCAGCCAATTGGCACTACATATAACCCGTTTTGGACGCGTTGTAAGGAAGCCTCGCCGCTATATAGTCTAAGATTTTTTATAAACACCTTGTGCGAGCTTTTCCCTCGGTGGGGCAGTATTGTAGCGGTCTATACCCCTACAAGTGGAAATATTTAATCATAACTGTACATATATATATATATATATATATATATATATATATATATATATATATATATATATATATATATACATATATATATATATATATATTATTTCAAGAAGGGTTGGTAACCATAACTTAAATCGTGTGATTGGTACGCCCGATCTCCAATACGTTTTAAAATCAAACATTAGATTCATTCACTTTGCTGCTTGGCTCATCGGAATCAGACTCTCCTAACTCCGTTCTAATCTATTTTTACAATATATTTATATAATCCATTTATTTAATCTATTTATGTATCCAATTTAATCCATACAATCTATTTATACCAATATTTATACATATCAATCTATTTAATATTTACCCCCTCTATATAATATTGGCCCAATCCATTTAACTATATAATCTATTTGCTCATATAATCTATTTATCCATCCATATAAATATTTATCATACATTTATAATATTTACTCATTTAACATTCAACTATAATCTAATTAATATTTGTCAATCTAATTATCAATCATCATATGTGTACTCTAATTCTCATTAACTCATGCAAAGTTAATTCACCCGCGTAAAATTGAATCCAATCATAAACTGTATAATTTCACTCTTTAATCATAATTGTTCATTCCATAATATATATTTTTCCTATCTCTGTTTTAATACACGTATTCCCACGACGTTGCCGATTTAGGCCTAAGGAAATTTCGTCTGCAAATTCCGACTTCCCGTTAGCAATTAACTTCACTCCCCTTGTATAAGAAAAATATAGGTTTGGGGGTTTATTGTGACCTGAGCTATCTAGTGTATTGGCGCAATAACCACCTAACAACCTATACCCCTCACAGTGTTCCCTGTGATGGTGGAGTATCCCATCCTGGAAGATCTCCGCAACGCCTGTTTGTGAGGGCGGGGGGCAGACAAATAGTGCATACTCCCTACTCTCCATGCTTGGCCAGGCTGGTGAAGTGGATCGGGATTTTATAATATTTTTGACGGAAGCTGGCCTCCTTGAACTTATATATTTAAAAAATACTTTATTCCAAATATATATTGTATTTTAAAACAATATGAATAGTCTAAAATAAATTTGAATGCATATTTTATCTTTCACCCATTCATCCCCATCTTCCTCATGCATCCATCAAAGCATTATTCTGTAAATATCTTAAAACAACTTCATCACGCAAAATTTATCTATTTAGTCTCATTTATCCACTCACCCTCATTATCTCTCCCGCATTTATTCAGCCATCCATAAATCACTACTTATCCATTCCCCTCATTCATTCACAGCGTTGCACTACATCTGTAAATACTCATTGTTTTAAATTTACAATTTTTTTAACAATTATTGAATCCTAAGTGTAAATCTTCAACTATTTTAGACCTTAGACCGTCCATCATCCATCCATCACTAATTCACCGCCCATAATAAATGTACAAACTACATAAAAAGGCTTGGCTGGTGGCAATAACCTAGTATTTGCGCCACTCAAAACCAGTCAATCAATCAATCTGTAACCTCCTTGACCTGCTGTAGGCTAGTCTTAGAGATAGTGCGCATTGCCACCGTAGGGTACACTAAAGCCGATTGAATAATTGCTTGGTATATTTTTATTTTGCTCTTTAGTTTAAGATTTCTTAATCTGAAGGGTAGTTTGAGTCCCATTTTTCCTTTGCTAATTCTGTCTGTTACGTGTTTCTTGTAACCTGTTTTTGAGATAGGCATAGAACTTTGCATTCGTTGCTATATCTTTCACCTTCTATGTATATCTCTGCTGTCCTTTCCCTTTACAATAGTCGGAGCCGCCCTCGGGTAGCTCCTCCGAAAAGATGGAGGTTCCCCCCAACTGTAATTTCGCAGGGGACCTTCTAAAACTCTTTAACCGGAGAGGAGGCTTACTCTTCTCATAGGCCTACATGTGTAGGCGACTCCCCCTCATCCCCTTCTCTGGAGTAACCCTTGGGCGACTCCCTTTCTCCAGCGGCAGTTCCCCTTTTACTTTCTAAGGCGACTGCCAAGAGGGTAGGCAGGCGACCCATAATTGACTGCTCCCGCTCGATAGGGCCAACAACCTTAAGCGAGCGATGGATTGCAGGTCCCGACGGCCCGTGCCCATAACATATTGCACGCTGGTATCAATAGTCTACAAGTCTACGTGCCCCCCTCTCTTCCTCGAAGGATGCCAGTTCGATGGTATTAGGTGAAAAAGGAACCTCGAAATAGATCTCTGATGTCTGGAGGGGCGGGTGGGTGGCCACATCGAGGGCCCCCTTTGAGATGGATATGATCCCTGAGGTGACCCAGGCCCAGCGGATAGGATCTTCCATTGGGTCAAACCCAGGCTCGGTGCCAAGCACAGAACCCGAGTCCGCCACTATGAAAGCTCTTTCTTGGCCAATACTAAGGCGGTGCCCTTCTGCCGCTATCCATGGCTCCACCCTGACCCAGAATTGTTTTTAAATTGGGTTCGCCTGAAAGTGGTAGACTCCTCGCACCGTTTCCTTGGTCTTGAATTTGACTGAGGCCTTACATAGGAGGCTAATTTTCACAGCCTTAGGGTCATTTGTACCCGCGCCATGGACATTCTTCGTTCCGTGACGTTCAGCACCTGGGACGCTGATAGGGCTACTGCCTTACTTTTTTATCGATCCTTTGTTCGTTCGAAGCTCGACTGCGGATGCAAGTTTTATGCATCTGTAGCCAAGTGTATATTGCAGAAGGTGGAGGTGATCCAACACACCGGTCTTTGCCTGGTGATCGGTGCCTCTCCCACTTCCCCCATTGACAGCCTACTTGTCGATGCTCGGGATATGCCAATCGCTCTGCGCCGTTCACAGTGCATTATTCGTCTGTACGCGCGAGGCCGGCACCTCCCTCAGTCGCCAATAGCTCTCACTACATTCGCAGCTGATTTTGACGGTGCCTATGCAACCGAGAGACACCATTCATACCCTAGGCATTTTGGGTTTAGGGCTAAGAAACTCCTTCGAGAGCTAGGTATAGCTCTCGGGCCGGTGGCACCACTGTTTCAGCCAAGGACACCACCCTGGAGGGTACCACGGCGCCTGGAGTATTGCGTTCGGCCTTTTTGGAGCTCACTGCGTGTCACGCTGGAACCGTGCCAGTGTATACGGATTGCTCCAAGTCCCAAGTCCCAAAAGGGGGTCGGTTTCCACGACGTCAGCAGGAAATGACCAGGCACTGCGTCTGTATTCACGGCCGAGCTGGTTGCATTACACCGCTCGGTACGGGAGATGACGCGAAGTACCCTGAGTGCTCTCGGGGCATTTGAATCTCAGCATCCCGTGGTTCACGATATACGTGACGCCACGGTTTTGGCGAGCCGGGGGGATGTCGAGATAATCTTCTGCTAGGTTTCTGGACATTTAGGACTTGCGGAAAATGAGCGCGTCAATGAGAACGCTAAAGAGTCCGTGAGGACATGGCGACCAGACCAGTGTTTTGCTCTTCCTCACACCGATTACATGACAGGAAGCCGGGCAGCTCTCCGGGCTGCTTGGCAAAGAAGATGGAAGACGGTCGAAGGGAACTTAAACTTGTGTGCCATTGCGCTGCGATTTCCCTCATGGACCTACCCCCCCCCCCCCCCCCTGCCGCGACGGCTTCAGGCTGCTTTCTGTCGTCTCCGAATTGGACACATTCGTGGGACGCACTGCCATTTGATGGGGCGCTCGCCTGCGCCATACTGTGAACTCTGCTTGGTCCCCCAGACTGCTCGGCACATTCTTCCTGAATGCTTCAGTCTGGCTGATCTTCGCGCACGCTACCTGTTCCGGTACCGTGACTAGGGGGTCGCTACCGCTTTTCCCTCGTACTCGGGACAGGTGCGTTCACACCGACTTATGTACTTTACAACTTTTTGGAGGATGCTGGCCTCCACTTTAATTGACCTTTTTTGTGTTTATTTTGTAGGAAGGGGGGTGCTACCCCTGATGCCGGAGCACGCTTCCTTCTTGTCTTTTTGCTTTTCTCGTTCTTGTTATTTTGTTTAGCTTTTGCCCTTTTTATCGTTGTTATTTACATATTGTTATTTGTTTTTAATATATCTTAGTAGTAGGCTGTGCTGTGTACGGCGACTTATGCCAAGTAGGGGGTCGCCAGATGGGCTGCCACAATGAAAAAAAGGATTCGCGCTGCTCACCCGGAACGGAGAAGGACCGAGATAACTTGTCTAAGCATCGTCTGCTCCACTCTTCTCTCGGATAGGGGGCCGCTCCTACCCCGACATCCCAAATAACAGCCACAATATCAATAAAAAAAAACAATTTCCCCCTAAAGTAGCCACGGGGAATGTCTGAACCCTGCTAGACTCAACAAAGCGGACATACCCCCGAGAAGAACAGCCCTTGTTGCATCTGAACTTAAAATGTATAACATTGACATAGCAGCACTCAGTGAGAGACGCCTTTTAGAAGAAGGATCTGTATGTTAAGTGGTGGAGGATACCCATTTTTCTGGAAAGGGTATCATCAAGAAGGTCAGTACTTGCCTGAAGTTGGATTCACCATAAAAAAACGAAATCTTGAAAAAAAAACTAACAAATTCCCCGGTTAGAATATATAAAAGGTTTGTTGCTCAGAGTTATGATTACGCCACAATAATAGGGGCATATGCACCAATCTTGATTGCACTTGAAGAAGAAAAGGACCGTTTCTACTCCACTCTAGATGAAACCTTAAACAAAATCAACAAGAAAGATAAAATAATACTGTTGGGAGGGAGTCCAATGCAAGAGTTTGCAAAGACAATAATGTATGGGACAATGTCAATGTAAGTCATGGAGTGGGAAAGATGAATGCCAATGGGCTCAAGTTGTTGACACTGTGCTACACATCTGCTAATCATCACCAACACTATATTCCAACAAAAAGATAAATACAAGACTTCCTGTATGCACCCACGCTCAAAACATTGGCATCTCATTGATTATGTTATAGTTAAGAGAACAGATCTTCAAGCTGTCCTTCACAGCGCGAGCAATGAGAGGCGCATTCTGCCGGACAGACCATAGTCTAATTAGATCGACTCCAAAACACTCCATCCGCCCTCCGAGGCATCGATAAAAATCATTTAAAAAGAGACTTAACACCAACAATCTTAAAATGGAGAACTTAAAAAATCATTTCCGTAGTGCTATAGCTGTAGCACTGACTGAGAGGAAACATTTAAGTGATATGACAATTCCATTACAAAACACTTGGGATGCTTTAGTGCTACGGTCCTAGAAGTAGTAGAAATGTCACTTGGGACCCAAACTAAAAAGCACAAAGTTTGGTTTGATAAGATTGAAGTTATCCTTCCTTTACTTGATAGTATGCATAAAGCTCATGATGCCGCTCTAAAAATACTTAAACTCTCAAACCTTGAAAATGCACTGGCAGAACGCAAGGAGTGAAGTGCAAAGAACATTGAGAAATCTACAGAATAACTGGTGGACAAAAGGGGGACAAGAAATTCAGGCATATGCACATTCTCATAATATGCACCAGTTCTATGATACTGTGAGAGGGACTTTATGGTCCCCAAACTTGTTCATTTACTCCAGTTAAAACAGCTGATGGGACTACATTACTTAGTGAATAAAGTCAAATAATCCAAACATAGGGCGAACACTTTCAAGACTTACTAAATCAAGCAAACCTAACCGATAACACTCCCCTAATTAAATTAGATGAGCGTCCATTAACACACGAGATGGATCTTCCCCATACCTTCAATGAATTGCTCTGGGCAATTAAGTCACTCAAAGACAACAAGTCCTCAGGCTCTGGCAACATACCCGCAGAGATTTTAAAATAGAGGGGGATGATACTTGCCTTAACATTTACAAATTCTTCTTGGAAGTCTGGGACAGGAGGCAAGTGCCCTAACAGTGGAAGGATGCTATTTAACAACATATATAACCACGGCAGCAAAAACATTTGTGGCAACAGCAGAGATATATCACTACTTTCTGTTGCCATGAAAGTTCTCTGTAAAATCATGTTGCGGAGACTAACATTTTTGATCTCAGAAGACCTACTCCTGGAATCCCAATGTGGCTTTCGCAAGGATTGAGGTACAATTGACATGATTTTCTTAGTTCGGCAACTGCAAGAAAAATTTAGAGAGCAAAACAAAGATCTGTTTATGGCTTTCATTGACCTAACGAAGGCCTATGACACTGTAAACAGGGAAAACTCTCTGGGAGGTTATGCGTGTTTCTGGCTGCCCACCAAAGTTCGTGGAGATTGTAAGACAGTTCCACGACGGTATGTATGCCAAAGTGACAATGGGTAGTCTGGAGTCAACTCCTTTCGTTGTTAACTCTGGGATGAAACTAGGGTACGCGATGGCCCCAGTATTGTTCAACATGTACCTAGTATGCGTCACTACACTACTTCAGCGTACTGTCCGTGAGAGAAGCGGAATAACTATTAATTTCAGATTGGATGGCAGCCTTTTTAACATTGGAAAATTTCATGCAAGAACCAAGCTCTCAAGAGACCACATCCTGGACCTACAGTATGTTGACGACTGTGCTCTGGTGGCTAACTCACTAGAGGCACTGCAATATGTCTTGACAACTGCTAATGATATATACACCAGATTTGGCCTTGTTGTAAATATAAAGAAAACGGAAATACTCACACAGTGGTCTGGCGAAGAGCCTCCTAATCCCTCAGTGTTTCTGTAGAGAACATGGCCCTGGCATTAAAATTGCACCAGCAAAGTGCCACGACGGTTGCTTTGGCCTTGCTAGACGGGTGGATGTCAAGATCTGGTGTCCCACTCTACGTTGTAACCGACAGGGGAGGGGGATGCAGTTCGAGTCGGAGCTATTCAAAGAATTGTCATCCCTCGTTGGTTTTCATCGGCTCTGCACTACATCATACAGACCGTCCACGAACGGGATGGTGGAAAGGGCTCACAGGACCCCGAAGAGATCCCTAATGGCCCGTCGACAAGGCTGGCTGTTGGTACTGCCAATAATCCTCCTGAGCATTCGTGCTTTATCCACCGAGTAGGGATCCCTTCCCCCCCCCCCCCCCGCCCTTTCACGGCAGTAGCGGGTACCACACTTCTGTGCCCAAAGCCTCTAGTCTCGTCGTCCTCATCGAAATTGGGTGCTAAGTTCATTAAAGAGCTAGCATCGACAATGGCACAGATCGACTTCGCAAGAGTATATTTAGTACACCTGCACTCGGTCCCTAAGCCCTACGTAACCAGAGACCTGCAGAATGCGACGCATGTTTGGGTCCGAATAGACCGCGTTCGCAAACCATTTGAAGCGCCATATGCTGGCTCTTTTCCGGTGATCGAGCGTGTCAGCAAGGTATTCAAGCTGGAGTACTCAGATGGAAGAATAGACACTGTCTCAATAGACCGTTTAAGGGGATACCACATTTATTTTATAACTTTTTACTACGTTAGATTATCATATATAAAATTAAAACACATTAAAAGCTCTTTTATTCCTGCGAAAATCATAATAACCTACGCTGCCGTTTTTGAGATACATGGGGTTCTTTCATACCCGAACCCCTTATGAAACCTGATATCATATATATGGCTATTGAATTACTAAAAATTAAGCATTCGAACTCAATTCACGACCAAAAGATGCCTATATGATTTATTTATCATTTGAAATGAGTGTTCTTTATTTCCATTCAAATTTGTGTTAATGGTGGACTAAAACATATATTTTTCGGACAAGGTCAACTATAGGTTTTGTTTTCAGTTGGAAAAAGGGGTGTTAATTCAATAGTAGTGGTGTTCTGAATGCTCTAGAATTTACTTCAATCTATATTCGAATGATGCTAAAATATAAACAAGTTCTTAGGCGCTGTTTTTCTTTAGCAAATATTTAAAATCGCATGGTATAGTTTTACGTTTTGTTGACAAATCAACTTTAAAAATCTACGGAGAATTTCCACGAATGTATAAAATTTTGCATTATCATAATTTTCACTATGTTCTAGTCTTGCTTCTAAAGCAAAATATAAACTATAAGAAAGTGCATACAATTATAAAATTTGAAATAAAATGATATAAAAATCAATGGTGTAGTTTTGTTTGTTTTTTCATACATTAACTTTAAATATCTAAGAAAAACTTTCTACGAATGTATACAATTTTGTATTTTCCTAATTTTCACTATGTTCTAGTCATGTTGCTAAAAAAATAATTATACCATAAAAAAGTGCAAAAAAAATGCAATAAAATGATATACAAAACCCCCAAATGCGAATTTTGAACGAAAGAATTTGAAAAGTGACTAATGAACAAGTGTGCTATCCCCTTAAAACCGGCGAAATTGCCCACCTTACGCGATGATGACGTGCCGGGTAATCAGTGCCTCGCGGGGACACAGGATAGCGATATGAGGACCAGCTGCAGTTCGCCGCGTTATGAACTTACGTCAGGAGAAGATGCCACCTCTGGCAACGCGCAAGACGCTACAGCGAGAACCGGGGAAGAAAACATGGAGCGGGGAATGGTCACGCGCTCCGAGAGAAGGATCTGGTTTGCTAGGTTTAATTTGTATTATTATTATTGAGCTTTGCGTAATCATAAAGAGATCGCCACTTTTGTATGTCATAAGAGGCATAAATATATATATATACAAGCCTCGCTGATCCATGTTAGTTGTGTTATGTACATTAGAAGTTGTATGTTAAAGGAGGCATAAATATACATACAAGCCTCGCTGAACCATTTTTGCCCTCTAACTTTGATCAATTCAAGGATTATTGCCACAATGTAGCGATATGCCATGTATTTCCTTGGGGAGGGGGGGCGTGTACAGGCCCTCTCTAAGCACAGTTGAATCCATGAATAAGTGATGTCAAGTTCATTGCCCTCTTCATATATTAAAAATGTACCTGCTTGTCTAGTTAGGATGTGCAATTTTCTCTCTCTCTCTAACTACGTTACTAGGAGGGGCTTTTTTTGTGGAGGGCATGGCCCTGGCATTAGGATAATTTTTCTTCGGAAATGTAATTTCCTAATTCGCTAAAATTTCGTACAGGGGTGGGATTCGAACCGTGCACACTGAGACAGCGAGCAACCGCATTGTCCTTTGAATTCCCTATTAATTAATTTATTTTTCATAGTCCCGATCGACCTTGCAAAGCGTACCTTAAAAGCTTTCTTATATGGAAGATTTTTTGTCTTGCGCGTAGCCGAGTGGTCTAAGGCAGGGTTTCCCCCCTGGGGGCCATGGCACATCTGAAGGGGCCCACATGAAAATTTTAAGCTTCAGAGGGGCCACAGATCCATGAAGGGGGCCACAAGACTCAACTTTTTGAAACCTGAATTATAGTTAGGGCAGTACCTAATTTTAATTTATGCAGTTGAATTACATTTATAAATATTAATATATATATTTTTGTTTTTTTTAAATATTTTATTAGCATAATAGGATTTACATTAATCTGTAAACAAATATTTTGTATCTTACAAGCTTATTCTGCCGCGCACTCCATTGTGCGCTTGATCGTTATGCGCCTGGCACCGTTGTTGGCTTGATGAAAATACTTCAGGTGGAACTTTAAATCCTTAAAGTCTGTTTATCAAGTGGTTCGGCTTTATAGTATGTAAGTAGCTTTTATTTGTTTACCCTAATACTGCGAAGTTGTAGTGATTTTAATAGTTTTTAAAATTATAATAGATTGCCAAAAACACAATAATATAAGACTTTTCTAAGTAAATAACTGAGCATTTTTGTTTGTAAGTAAAGTGTGCCATTGCTAGGCCTACACCAAATATTTTTTTTCACTTCGGTTTCACTTAGTGCTTATTTACGAGATTAGCATTTAATCTTAGATTCTGATGATTGTACTTATCGTTTTGTATCTGCATTAATTTGAGTAAAATATATATATATATATATATATATATATATATATATATATATATATATATATATATATATATATATATTTATAATATATTACTAAAATTAATGCAGATCTACCCCCCTGAGTGAGTACATTTCTGCTGTTTTGCATTTAGGTACAGGTATAGAGTACCAGGATGTACAATCAACAACGAAAATTTCGGACATGTCCAATTAATAGAAACGCTCATAAAAATAATTGCATTGTTTTGCGGGGGGGTTTTTGGTGTCAAATATTTACCATCAAAGGCAAGTCTCGATTATAAGTAATATTAACCAAAACCTGGAAAAACGGCCTTTTTTCACCTTTGATCCATTTCCTGAAAAAGATTGAAAAACGGGAGTTTTTTGATAATGCATATATTTTCAAAATTATCAAATTAAGGTATTTAGCACACAAAAGGAAAACAAAATTTTCAAAGCAGCTATTTTTATGAGCGTTTCTATTTATTGGACATGTCTGAAATTGTCATGGCCGACTGTAATAGGAGTCGGTGTTGAGGCGAAAAGAGTTGATACAGTTTCCAACCCACCGCACTATTGAGAGTGAGCTGAAAGAAGACGATATTTTAGTATACATTGATCATTTGGAGAAATTGCATAGTGATATGGAAGTTAGGTTCAGAGATCTTCTACAACTGGACATTCCAGGTTGGGTGGTAGACCCATTTGGAATTAATGCAGCTGATGGTGATATCAGATTACAAGAAAGCCTCATTGAGTTACAAAGTGATCAAACTTCTCTGGCTAGATTTAAGCATGGTGTCAGGAACTAATGGACAAGTCATGAAATTGCTATGAAATACCCTTTGCTTTGGGACGAAGTAAAATTATATTTTATTGCTTTTCCTACTTCTTATCTGGTTGTGTCGGGTTTTAGTAAAGTGTCACACCTCCTATCAAAAGCTCGCAGCCGCTTAGAAATAGTAAGAAGAGGTGATCTTCGTCTGTCTCTAACAACTATAGACCCTATTATTGAAAAACTTGTGAAACTGCATGGAGCACAAGGATCGCATTGAATGAATAAAGAGTTGATGATATATTTATTTCATTTTGCTAAAGGATTTTATTTATTGTAAGACTAATTATTTATTTTAAAAGAGTATTACATTTTTGTTAACCACTGTTTAATTTTTGCTATGTTTATAGTCCTATATATGTGACAAATATAATTGTACCTAAATACAAATAACTGTTTTAATATCTTTTATCCTTTAAAGTTGAGTTAAACTGCATATTACCTACTGAAAATAATGATTATGGTCCACAGGAAAAAATAAGGTTCCTAAGGGGGCCATAAGCTAAAATCGGTTGGGAACCATTTGTCTAAGGGACGGTTTAATTGACATCAAAGCGGTTGCTCGTTGCTCAGTGTGCACGGTTCGAATCCCAACCTGTTTTTCTGTTTCTTGCGCTTTGCTGGATTCATTTCATCATTCTTTCGCGTTCATGAAAGATATATATATATATATATATATATATATATATATATATATATATATATATATATATATATATATATATATATATATATATATATAGTCATATGAGTTGCTGCTGACCAGTCTAATCTTCAATTTCAATTTCACGATGAAGGTAAGGACACTATTGAAACGAAAAAAACCCACAAAAAACACAAGTAGATAATTATTTACTTTTGTTTTTTGTGTTGTTTTTTTTCGTTTCAATAGTGTTATATTAGATTGATAATTTGATTCTCTTGACTTTTAAATTCCTGAGTTATTTTCTAATTTTTGATTTACCTACATAGTCATAACCTAATTATTTTTAATATTTTTAATATTCTTTAACTGTATTAGATTAATTTATGTTTTAGAACCTGAAGATGGGTGATACGCCCGAAACGTAGTTCCATAAATAAATCACATGTACCTCAGCCTCCTATGTGTAAATTATATATATATATATATATATTATATTAATTAATTATATATATATTAAACGGAAAGCCGTGAATTCAGATATAAAAAAAAATTGGCGACTGTGTAATAAAAACGAACATTCCTTCTTTGAAATTAAGACGAGACGGATGTCGCCGCGTCACGTGTTATAAAATTTATATCAAGAAAGCGTAAATTTTTAGACGCCATGGATCCATGACCACGGGACAAGGGATTAACGTCGGTCGAGGAAATTCCGCCCTGCGGGCAGAACTAAAAACAGCATGTCCTAGACGCTACGCCTTTCTCCTGCTCTATAGAAGAAAAATGGAGAATGCATACTCAATCTTGATTCTAACTCTCGATATCAGGGTTGTTCCGTTATTAATTACGTTTCGTTAAGCGTAGCGAAGCTCACGCTTAAGTCTTGTTCTGGTTATTCTCGCGTCACATCATTAGACAAGTAGGCGCCTCCACCCATCAGTCAATTCTCAAAATAAAAGCCATTAGAATATATCACGGGGGCCAATGAATCTGTTTAAATGAAGCCAAAATGAGAAATCGTGTAGTAAGAAGTTAAAAAGCTGATGAAAATGACGAGAAGTACAACTCATCTTCAAAATATGTATGTAAGAAAGACTATTGTAATCCAATTATCGCTCATATGATTTTACTAAAGGTAATTTAAATTATAATAAATTAGATTAGATCTATATTTAGAATTTTCTTATATTAAAATTAAATTACTAAATAATGAATAAAACTTAGAATAATTACTAAATGGTAAATTTAATCTCTTTTTTAATACTAACTTATTTAATTTATATACATTGGACATTATCTAAGATTTATTCCATTAAAATAAATTTTAAAATAGGGAAAGATATTAAACAAAAAATAATTTTAATTGAAGTTGTGATGACCACAAATCTAATACAATTTTGGTAAAGATTCGTTTTAACACACGATTTTTTTAAATTTTCAAAGACATTGATTTTAATTTTTAAAATGATGCTCACTGATGTCATTTACAACCTCCGGAACTTAATAATAACGTAGTTAGGCACTTTTCAAAAGTATATTGTTATTTTGCTAAATTTTAAACTCGCGTCATTTTTCCCTATTTCCTTCAAGTTTAGGCCTAATATTGACCTGACTAGTCAACAAATACCAAGTTGTTTTAGATCTGTAGGCGGTCTAATCATTCGTTTTCTGGCTTCTTAACCAATAACACGTTTCGTTATATTTCGTATATTCCGAACGAATCGCGGCTTCTTCTTTTTTTATGGTCTAATGGCGTCTGGTAGTTGTGTTAGTTCCGGATTAAAGGATTCGAAAGGGCGCAAAACCCAGTCCAATTTTTTCGTTAGTGTGTTTAAAAGCACGTTTCTTTCTAAACTGTTTTCTGTGCAAAGCTTCCTTTTTTTAAAACTAGAGGCCTAACGACATTTAACAATCGCCGTGTGCATTCAAACTTATGGTAGGCTTTCGATTTAGGAATATTACGATTATTTTTTAACTTGCAGTGTATAGGGAACGAAGCCTCCATTTCGAATGTAGCTAAAAAAAAAGTTAAATTTTGGCGTAAATAGCCTAAAGTAAGCGGCGTTATCGTCATCTTAAATTACCAGGTTAGGTCTGGTCTGGTTCTGGATCTTTTAAATGATTTTTATAATGTGTTTATCTTATGCAGTTTTGTGTGTAGTTTTCAGATCTGAAACTTGTTTTTGTTGGAAATGCATACTTTTCCCAGTATGAACTTCAGTCGATTATCGCGAAAAAATATGCATTTCCGGAAAATGCTATTGTCAGATCTAATGAGTACACATAAAACTGCATAAGAAAAATATATTTTTAAATTCATTTGCGAAAATGTGTTAAAATGAATCTTTACCAAAACTTTTGCCACTAAAATAAAGTTACAATTTGGTTCACGAGTAAAAAGCTCGCGTCCATGAATTCGAATAAACCATATTCTTCGAACCCATCCATCTTCAATTAATAAATTCCTTCAACTCTCCAAAAAGGAACAAAAATACAATAAATAATACCCGGTAATTTAATAAACTTAATATGTATTTTGAAGTATAGATCTCTAACTTTGAATATATTCATTGAATTTATTTGTCTGTAAATCAAATTCCCCCAGATATTCATTGAATCTGTTATAAATACAATATCTATACCTTCATCGGTAACATAACTAAATAACTCATCCTTCTTATTTCTAAGACAACAGGCATTGCATAGAGACAACTCAGCCCTCCTATTCCTGAAACATCTCTTTTAGTCTGAAGAACTTGACATCTCTTGCTTGTCTCTACCCCACCCATCTAGTTTCAGTACACTTGTGTCCCTATATTTCCCTGACCGCCTCTAAAGACCATAGGCAAGCGTTATCGCGATAAATGATCTCGATATCGGGTTATCGGTTGTCCGATATTTTTTTGGCCGCGTTATCGATTCATCGGTATCGCCGATATTGTTGGTTCCAAACTAGCGATAATCGATAATTTCAGTTTTTTGTTCCAGTTTAGTACAGGGGCGAGCCGCACGTGCCTCGGATACAAAAATAGGTAGGTCCGAGCTGGGAGGAGGCTGCTCAAAACCTATGAGGAGATGAAGGAGGATGTAAAGAGTAGGCCCTCGGATTCCCATGCTTTCCCTTTCTCATCATAGTTTATGGTGTTTAATCGCAGGTCGACCCGCTTCGAGGCTACCATCTTTGGCCTAAACTTCTGCAACCTACCAGTCTAATTTGCGTAGGGAAAGCGACTCATCCCCCCCCCCCTTTGTGCCCCACTTCCCTTTTCCCCCTTCCGACTGAAGGATATAAATGGGGCCGTGAGCCCTTTTAAGTTATTTTGTTGCGGGAATTCTGCCCGATTGCTCCGCTGAATCCTTGTCCGTCACTTACCTTGACGTTGGTAATTTTTGGAGACTTGTACTGGATTCCTTCGTGCAGCGAGGATTTTCTGTCATTCCTGCCAGCATTGTCGCTGCCCCTTTGTCGGCTGCATTGAATTGTGTTCTTCCAGTTACGTTTGCAAGTGTTCTCCTTGGGAAGCCGTTCACAATGGGCACGTGAAAGTTCTCCCCTAGTCACCTCGCCATCTCCTCTTTGGGAATCCTGTCATCTCGAATTCCTTCTCTCAGATCGTTGGGCCTTCGAATCATCGTTCCCCGTGGACCCAGCGCCTTTCGCCACGATATCGCCGTCTATGGATTTCTCTCCTCGCCGAAGACCGCCATCACATTCACCCCTGTCGACTTAGGTCGAATTCCCTCATCGTCGCCGAGCCTCTTTAGCCTAGGTTCCCCACGTGGGTTATTGCTTCACTGTGCTGGTATCAGGTATTTTGGAGTATCTCTTTCTTCTTACGTCCCCTTTAAATTATTTAAGTGGTATAAGTGATATTCATGTAACTCTTGGCCTTCGGGTAAGGGACGTAAGACAAGGAGGTTATTCCGGGAACACCTGTCACTAGAGTAGAGAAGCCTATTTCATTTTCAACGGCGCGTGTCATTTCGGCTTTAAACAATTTATCCATATAACCCATTTTTGTATGTGTGAATATCTTTTTGGTTAAAACGACTTGTGGTCGTTCGATGGTGTTAAGCATTTGTGACTTTTCTTATTGTTTGATGATCCTCGTATAATTTGTTAATAGTTAATTTATTTCATTTTAATTTTGTTGTAAATAATACTGTAAATACTTTTGTGTGTATTTATTTAACCCCTTGTGGATATCTCATAATTTAGCACCATCCAGATTAATTCTGATGAATTTCTGGTAGGCCTTTAGATCTCTGGTCTTCTATAAATTATATGTGTGTATTTATTTGGGCCGTGTGAACCGGGTTCCGCGATAGCCTTTACAGAGAGCTTCACCAGGTAAGAAACAGTATTCAAATATTCTTACTATTGCATTATAAAATAACGCTATATATAGTCAATAATCAATATTGTATTATAATTTTGGATTTATCGGTTATTACCTTATCGGGCGATAAATTTATCGCCAGTTATCTGTTATCGCCGATAAAGTTATCGTTATCGATTTATCGGTTATCGTGACACATTTTTTCGTTATCGCGCCCACATGTTTGGATTTCTTGATTTGTCGTTATTTGTTCGTATTGTGCGTTGGTTTATGGAGTAAGGAAAGGTCCTTTTATTTGTTTGTGCAAAGGTAAACAATTTGCGGGTGCTTGTTCGGTAATTATAAGGGGGTGTAATGAAGTCTTCGTTGCTGTTGCACTGCTCAAAATCAGCCGCCTAGAGCATATGCAGGAGAGGGTTCCGGTAGAGTTGACTCGGCGGGCAAAGAAGACCTTAGGTAGTGGGCCTACTTTATGTCCCTGTTGAATTGGTTCTGACTCCTTATACTCCATGTAATTTTTTACGAGGGATTATGCGTTAAGCTGTGCTTACCGAAGCTGTCTTCGTGATCGGGATAAGAAAAGGACTTCAAAAGGACGCGACAGAAGAAAATAACTTCTGTTTTACGCGAAGTAGCGAGACTAAAGTTGGCAGGATTTAGGAAAGTTAACGTGGCTTCGTAACGCTACTAGGGGGCCGATTGATTCTCTGATTAATTGACTGATCTTAACTACTGAATTTTTTACTTAATGATCGAATGAATTAACTGCCCAATTATCTGACTGTCTGTCTGTCTGTCTCTCTCTCTCTCTCTCTCTCTCTCTCTCTCTCTCTCTCTATATATATATATATATATATATATATATATATATATATATATATATATATATATATATACCAGGCCATGGCTTCGCCCCCCCGGGAGTTTGCGCTTCGCTATTAAGATTACAATTAAAAATCTTAAAAAAAGCAGCCATGGTTAAATTTTTAGAAATTTTCTGAACTTCGCCAATTATAATAACTTTAAAAAGGAACTCTAAACTAAATTTCGGCCTGTGCTGGAAGAATATTTTCACTATTAAATATCATTAAAGTGAAAAACAGATTATTATTGTAAAGAGAAGCACTAAATGCTCTTCTATTCTATATTCTAAGAGTTTACTTACTCACACTAAATGCACAAAATGGAACCCATCCCAGGAATGAATTAAACTAATGACACAGGAAAACTTATACAACAGCAACACAGAAGAAGAAACTACTTTCTAAATGATTAGTAAAAATTTTATTGAATGACATCAATAATATCACAATTATTTAGTAATTTTTAAAATTTGTTACTTTTTCGTTGAATTTGTTACCTTTTGATATTGTAATTTGTTACTATTCACAAAACCTTCTGGCAACCCTCTTAGTCGATATCCAAAAATCCAGCCGATTGCAATGCATTTATAGCCAAACTCTAGCCATTTTAAATAACAAATAATCAGTTTTTTAATATAAAATGTATAAAAAATATTATATAGTTGAATGTCTCACGTATTTTTGGTAAGATTCGTTCTAACACAAATACGATTTTGTAATTTTCAAAGACAAACGTTTTAATTCTAAAAGTGACGCTCACCGATCTTTTTTTTTAACTTCCGGAACCTAATACTAACGTATTTATTCACTTTTCGAAAAGATATTGTTATTTTGTTAAATTCTGATCTTTTTGCCTCATTTTTGGCCTCGTTCCTTCAACTTTTGGACCTGACTCTTTCACCGAGACCTGTCCTTTTAGATCTGGAGGCGATCGTCGCCTGCGTCTTTTGGAGATATTCAACCAATACCAGGTTTTTTTTTAATCTGAAGGCGATTTGCGCATGCGTCTTTTGCCGATTACCCAATAGCATCTCGTTTTAGATTCCCGTATATTTCGAACGATTCACGGCTGTCTTTTTTATAGTTTATATGGTATAAAGAACTGTGGTAGCTGTGCTAGGTCAGGATTAAATGAGTCGAAAGGGCGAAAAACCTAGTGCAAATTTTCCGTTAATGCGTTTAAGGCAACGTTGCTTTCTAATGCCCGCATTCGAACAAGTGCTACGCCTTTTATTTATAAACTGTTTTCTGCGCAAAGCTTTGCATTTGGAATTAGGAATATTACGAGTTATTTTAAATTGCAGGGGGGGAGGGATCCTACAGAAGACTTCCATTTCGAAAGTGTTATATGTTCCCCTTACTCATTTATATTTGCTCATATGTATTCATGTTACTAATATTTTGTTTCGTTTTGTTTTCTAGATGTATTATGAATATAGTTGATTAAACTCTATAAAAGGGGCAGTTTGAATATACCTTACTAATTTCTATCATTGCAATAAAGGCTTGTAATGCAGCTATGCAAAAAGAATTTTTGGCGGAAATAGACCTAAACTAGGCGCCGTTATCCTCGTCTTAAATTATCAGGTTATGTCTGGTCCGGTTCTGGATCTTTTAAATGATTTGGATAATGTATTTTTCTTATTCAGTTTTATGTATACTTTTCAAATTTGAAACTCGTCTTTGCTGGAAATCCACACTTTTCCTATTATGGGCCTTCAGTCAATTATGAGAAAAGTATGCATATCCGGGGAAAAAACTAGTATCAGCTCTGTAAAGTACACATAAAACTGTATAAAACACATTTTTATATTCCTTAGAAGACATGTCTTAAAACGAATATGCCCAAATTCAAGCTAAATTTTCACCTGTGAAATATTTCCGTTAAGAATTGTGTAAAAGAACAACCACTGACCCCCTCCCCCAATTTATTGGAGACCACGCGCGAGTGTATATCCCCATGAGGAACGTCACTTCCTGTTCGAACATTCCCGAATTTTCGACTTCTGAGCGCATTAAGGAAATATTCCCCAATCCTACGAACTCGTCCCAAGCCTTTCCCCCTCCCCCCGGTGACGAGGCGAGAAAGAGGCGCTCTGCCTCGCCCCTTGCTACTAAATGATGAATCAACTCCGCCTCCGAGTTAAGATGTCTGGATCTTGTGACTTCTTTCTCCAAATTCCCCCGTCCCCCTCAGAATCGGGCATACAAATACTCGGGTTGTTATGTAGTTCGACGAGTCCAGCCCGAACCTCAAGGCCGTCATCATCGTCTCAAGTATAAATAAGACCCGTGAGCTTTCGTCAGACAGCAAGACTTTCTCCGCCGTGATTTTACCCCAGTCAAGTGGTAGCTTCTGGGAACGGCAAACCTTTGAATTTGAGCAACAGTCTTCCTTCGTTTAATCGAACCGAAGAAAATCTCCATCGATTACCTTCGAGGAAAAGAAGTTTCCTATTTTATTGTAATTACGAGTAATCCCACATTTCCCGCCGAGCGTCATCTTTGAAGTTTGGCTATCTCCATCGGAAGGTTGGTTCGGATCGTGCCCCCACCTGCCTCATTCGGACCGTGCCCAACTTGCCTCATCGGATCGTGTCTCATTTGCCTCATCGGATCGTTCCCCACTTGCCTCATTGCAAAAAGGACCTTCCTCGAAATCATCGACCCGTAAGACTTATACCCCCTCCATTATTAGTATTGTCAAGTTCCCCTTTTGTTCTGAGCCTAGTAACATTAATCAATTAATTCCATTTAAGAATACTTCCTCATAATAATCATCAAGAAACTATTTTAATTTAAATAATTCCCTTTTGCCTATTATTATTCTTATTTTTTATCTTTGTAAATAAAATTATATTTTGTTGTTTCATCTTTAACTAACCTTGAACGATACTCTTGGCCTATTCAAGTAAATCTCGTCAACCATTTATGCACTCTGTTAGATTATTAAGGATTTGAAACCCAACGCCTTAAGTTTGACCTCCTAGTCGGTCGTTAATCTCTGCGCACAGTCCTTCAACGGTTCGCGTTGCAGTAGGTGATTAAGTCACCCCCCACATAATATAGGAGTAATGTATGGTATAGAGCGGTGTTCCACGACAAATTGGATGAAATTTATTCGTTGTAATTTGGTTGAAGGAGACGCTGATTGAAAAGGTATCTTCCAAAAATTAGAATAATCAAGGTTCTGCAAACATTTCTGTAATTGATAAATTCCTTCGACGCACAAAGTAAAAGAAAGTAAATAGAAGAAATAATGTCTTAATTTAATAAAATTGATATTTCCAAAAATAGAATCTTTTAACTTTGAATATATTTAGTGAATTTATTCGGATGTAAACATCTAAACCAGTAGTTCCCAACCTCTTTACCCCCAGGCCATACATAGAATATTTTTTATGTATCTCTTTATATACTCGTACATATGTTTAAAGGTTAAATGAGGGTTTATTTTATATTAAAAGGTGCAAGCTAATGAGTGGATGATATTTTAATGCTATCAGAGACCCAATGGGAAAATGAGCTGGAAAATAAAAAATAAACCACTCCTAAATACAACTTAATTTAACAAAAATAAGAGCATACTAAACTTAATAAAGAAATTTATCTTCCATTGCTGTGAAAACTTTATTGAACAAATTATTCTTATAAGCAAAGAGTTACAAGGAAAGAAAGTACCCTAGGAGACCTTACGGTCCATTCATAAAAGAATTAAAGACGGTTTTTTTCAGTACGTCCATCTTCATTGGACTTCAGTATGAAAGGTAGGATAGGTATAATAATCTTTGCTTGTTGTTAGTCTGATAGGCACTCAGACACTAGCATGGTTAGAGAGACTTACTCTAGCCAGCCATGTTTCTGACATATGGTTTCCTGAGTGGTTGACAGCCACTTTGTGAAACTCGTGGCTGCTTAGCAACAAAGCGCAAGATATTAACACTCCTAAAAAGGTAACTTCCGACCATCTTTGTAAGATTTGTATATATAGATACATACATATGAATTTATATGCACATGTATGCATTTTCATTATAACATTTAAATTACCTTATCTGAATTTTTTAATTAAATATAGAAACTTATTATTTGAGGTTTGTTAGAGTTTTTGAAGACCCTAATGCAATTATTAATTTATGATACCACTGTAACCCTATAAAAACGTCTGCCCTACCAATTGTTAAACAAGTAAAATATATAACTACTTTTAATATTGTAATCTTAATTATTAAGTACAAAGGAATCTAATATATTCATTGATCACAAAAGTAGAGACTCCTTCAGTTTAGTGAGGGAGAACCTTCCTTGTCTCTGCAACTCGATAAAATAAGGTTTGAATCGCAACTTCCATAGATGGGAATGACAAGTAAGTTGTCCAAACCAATTTTCATCTCACTTTAAATAACTGTTGGTTAGTAATTTGCCATTTAGCAAAATTATAGTTAAAAGAATACAAATGAGTGTTCATTGTCCAAAAAAATATCTTTAGATCCCAACCCCACATCACCACATTAGGAATTACTGATCTAAACTATCAACACTCCGTTTTGGTAAGGGAGTTACCATACCTTTCGAAGTTTATCAAATTTCAGATGATCGTAAGGAGAGTATATGGTATAATATATGGATTCTATAAGCATTTATTAATTCAGGCAAAGAGACCTTCTTAACAAAAGATAAACAAAACCTTTCATTCTTTCTTTTAAACACTTCATACCGACAAAGCAACGAGTTACAGTAAGATGCACTCTGACAGAAGTGTAACTTTATGTTGTGCACTGCAATTGTTTCTTTAGTGCAATTTCATAATTGAATTTTATTATATCTCCCCTACGTGTATTAGCACTAATTAAGTTTTTTTTCAATAAATACATTGTCTAAAGAACAATGTTTATGGTAAGTTGCTAAATCTCCTAAAAGTTCAGTCGCTAATGCAAATGATTGACTTAGTAAGCCATGCGTTGTGTACCATCCTAAGTACATTGGATTCCTCTGTCGAGCTTTTTTGTTCTCGAGACCAGGAACGAACCGATATTTGTGTGGATAAACCACCGATCCATGTTTGGTCTCTCTGGGCTTGGTTGGTTCCGGTCGTGCTTCATGTATC
Source organism: Ceratothoa steindachneri (assembly GCA_963969495.1). Taxonomy (NCBI): domain Eukaryota; kingdom Metazoa; phylum Arthropoda; class Malacostraca; order Isopoda; family Cymothoidae; genus Ceratothoa; species Ceratothoa steindachneri. The sequence continues at coordinate 72,121,863 of OZ018333.1, read as the reverse complement.
TGGTTTTTGTAATTCTGCCTGGCTCTGCAGGATTTCTCATTTTTGTTCGGGGCTTCGACCTTCTTTACTTTTCTTTTCGTTGTTTGTTTCTTTTTCTAACTCAGAAGGGAGGTTTACGAAAGATCTGTCCTATATCGCTGCAGAGTTTGGGTTGTTGGGGAATTCCATTGTTAGTACTCCATTGTTTTTTAGCATTGAGTTGTGTTGCGTAGCTGCCCGGTTGTGCATTATTTATTATATCTGCATGCATGGTGCAGGTCATAAATCTTCATGTGTGCTTCTGGGCTTACGCTAATTTGTTGGTTGATTACTTAATGATCATTTTTCTTCAGTATTTACAGAAGAGAATCCAGATAGATTAATTGATGATAATTCTAGGTCAAGGGAAGTGGTGCTGAATATCATTAATGGAGATAGGGAAATAATTAAAGGGTTTATATTGGAGTTAAATACTAGTAAGGCATCTGACCCAGACAACATTCATTCTAGGTTTCTCAAAGAAAGTAGCTCTTGACAAGATATATACAGAGGACTAGAGTTTAGAGAAATACCTAATAATTGGAAATTAGCGAATGTAGAACCAATTTTTTTAAAGGGAAGTAAAGAGGACCCGAATAACTTTACACCGGTAAGCTTAATTTCTATAGTTTGTAAAATTCTTGAGAAGATAGTTAAGAAGGGAATTTCTGAACATCTAGAGCAGTGTTTCTCAACCTTTTTTGCCCCATGCCCCACCTCAGCTTCTTAAAATTTGCTATATCCCTCCTAATGTAGGAAATTAAGATATATTCTGTCAATTCAAAATTTATTACACTAATAACTCCTTCGATAAAAAGGTAACACTTCAGTTTCGGGGCGCACGGTAGGTGGCGCTGTTTATAGGCTACAATATATGTCTTATGACGTCATACGGTAGCGTCAGATGTAAACAATTTCGGCGTTATATTTTTTTGTATACGAGTATATACTGGGGGGCTGCGCCCCCCCAAATAGATTGAAACTCAGGATCATCGCAGGGTGGTTCCCCCACAGTGATATCTCCCCCACGAGCAGCCCCCTTGAATTTACTGTTTTTTTCCCCAACAGCTTTTTACTGGCAGAAAAACCTAACCTAATGACAAACAATACTCACTTTTATAGGTTTCTCGATTAGTTTATGCGCCTCTAAATAATCTAAAACTTTTTCGCGGTCCTGCAAAATAAACCCGAATTCAAACAACGAAGAAGCACAACTAGAGCACGAAAAAGCCATAACCAAAGAGAAACAAATGCTAAGCGGGTGCTATTTATAGCTACGACGTTGCCAGTAAGAAGCTGTTATCGTTCACTGCGAAACAAAAAATATGAAAACAATAATAAAAGACATCAAGAAACCTTACCCAAGTTAGAAAAAACTATAAACGAGCAGAGACGCAGATATTTAGTAAATAATACAGACTAAAAGTTACAAATCCCCCAAACAACAAAAAAATATAACGCCATGATTGGTCACATCTGAAGCTACCGTCTGACGTCATAAGAGATATATTGTAGCCCAAAATTGTAACCTACTGACAGCGTCACCTACCGTGCGCCCCGAATCTGAAGTATTACCGATAAAAAATATAAAATCCTTCAAACAAAATAATATAATTAAAAAAATCAAATCATTAAAATAAAAAAATACACTATCAGTAAAAAAATATAAAACAGAATATATAAAGCTTAAATAAATAATCAATTTAATGAGATAATTTTGCTTGATGTTTAGCGCAAAGTGCATTTATTCGAGGCATGAAATTTGTTAGTTTTAACCTAAATCTCCTTATTTTGTGATATCAAATCTTTTTCTTTTTTCTTAGTAATAAATTAGTTACAGCACTAGAACCACAATCTACCAAATATGACGACGCAAATGGCAATAGTAGTTTTCTTGCTAAACTTGTCGCATTTGTATAATTCGTCTTCATGTCTTTACAGAGCCACACATACTCTCTTTAATTTTGAAGAGAGTTTTAACAGAATCATCATTTTGTATTTCTGAGGTCTCTTCTTGATTCTGCATGGCTACATCGGAGAGGTCCACCAGGAATGGTTGAGTTATCCAAGCAGGAAAATTCATTTTTTTAGGTCGGAAAATCTGTACTCAAAATTACATACTAGTGTTTGCAAATGATTAAAAATAATGACCAGCAACGGCACTTACATCGCGCTTAGGAAACCAAGAAAATTGGTAAAATATTTTGGCAGAAACATTTTTCTGTGATAATTCCAAATATCTTGGCCTTTGAATCCACCAGTGTCATATTTTTCAGGCTTGTCATGTAAATAATTATCGCTAAGAATATCAAAGAGTTCCGTGAATCTTTTCAAGGAATTTCCCTTAGATAACCAGATTCCCTCAGTGTGAAGCAACAATGTTACATGATAAACATTCATATACTCCCAAAATTATTTGAAGAGACATTCATATTTAGTTTTGGTTTTTATGTATTGACACACTTTAAAACTGATTTTAAGATGTCGTGTAGAACAGGTGACATTGTTTTGGCCTCTAAATTTTTTCGGTGCATAACAAATGCGCAAGCAACATATCTAGATTGTCTTCTTTCATTAATTTTAAGCAACCACTCTTCTTGTCCATCATAATTGGAGAACAATTTGCTGAACACGATGTAATGTTGTCCAATGGTATCTGGTGTTTATCTAAATATTTTTTTTAAGATTACTATATACAGTAGATCAATGGCGGTAGTGGTACTTTCCATTTATTCATAAAACAGAAACTCCTCAACAAATTCTTCATTATCGAGTTTCACTGTTTCTAACAGTTGATTCATCCATCTGCATTGAAATTGTCCTAGATTTCAGTTTTTCAACAAGTTGTACTTCAACAATTGGCTGTGGTTCGTGCAAAAAAATAATAATTTAATGTAGATTTTTTTTCAAGCTTTACTTTACTCTAATGATGAATTAATGTTAATTTTATGTTTAGCTTTAAAATGTACTTTCAAACGACCGATTTCATTGTTTCGTTGGTCAAATATTGTTGGCATAATTGACAAAAAGAAAATCGTTCATGATGAGCGACAAGTATAAGTACAAAGTGCGAATATTCTTCCGAATACTGATGAACATTTTTTGCTTGCGCTACTCATTTCATACATAGGTGCAGAGATGGGCACTAAATACATTTAAAGTATTTAAATATTAAATACATGAGAAAAATGTATTTAGTATTTAAATACTAAATACATTAAATGTATTTAGATACATTTTTAAATACATTTCAAATACATGATATATAATGACAATAGATAAGGACCATTGGTATCACAACAAAATATATAAATTAAAATGAAATTGTATATTATAATTACTAATGTAGAATTTGATGACAATTGGAGTTAGGTACTACAAAGAAAATAGAAAGTTCCATAGAATGAAATCTCAGTTAGCTATTTATATCAGCATTACATTTAAGTAATATCAGTTGCTGAAATGTTTCGTCAGATAAAGAACTCCGTTTTGGAGATAAGGCCAACCTTCCTAGAGAGAAGAGCCGTTCCACAGGAGCTGACGAGGGAAGGGTGGTGTTGTATTTAATAAATAACGTTTTTATGTTTGGATATCTATCTAAACTTTGAACTGTTTTATTTGAACCCTGAAGGTAACTGGACAATTCTAAATCTGCGGTTGATCGTGTTTGAGTGGGCTTTGTAAATCAAAAATAATCGTCACTGTCCGATACACCACTGGATGATTCAGTTTCTGGTCCCTCTGCTAAATTCTCAATCACTTAAATCATAATATTTTAAACTGAGTCTTGGTGGCTTGAACTGTCCCATGAAATACTGATATCTAACCAGCGGAGTTTGAAGAATGGATGGCTTGTTGATGCAATAATGGCATCTGTAACGCTGGCTTCATTTGCCAAGGTCAAATAAGATTGGTAGCGCTTTCCAAAGCCCTTAGTGACTGCACTTAGAAGAGGTTAGCAAAATTTCAGAGAACGTGACTGAAGGCTCTTCAGCTTTTTCTTCACAGTGAGCAAGGTAGAGAGCAATTCTCCATAAAAACAGTATTGTTCTCCCTGTAGGCGATCAATTGACACTGCAATAGGAGCCAAAACTGAGACATACTCCCCAAGAAATTCAATTTCGTAACTTCTGAACACTGGAAGTTTAAGGGACGTCATGAGTTGATGTAGTTTGTCCTTGTGTTTTAAAAGTAATGACAATGCATCAAAGAGAGAGTTCGACCTTGTAATGCAAGGTACCTTTAATGATCAGTTGATAACAGTTTTGATAATCTCGGCTGACCGCTTTTGTTCCATAATGCTGAGCATTTCCCCATCGCAGCATGATTGATATTTGCCAAAGAAGATATTTTCATCGCTTGTTTTGTATCAGTGGTGGCGACGAGACTGAGTGTGTGTGAAGCACAGCGCACAGGCTTGGGTAGGCTGAAGCTGCGTCGGTTAGACGCAAGGTCTTCTTCCTGATCTAAGGCACTTTTCATTAAGAAACTATCCTCCAGCTCGTGCTCACCTTGATCTTCTTCACTTACCTGGATTCCATCTTCTGAATCTGTGAGCACATTTGTAGCAGTGACTTCAAATTCCTTAAACACTTTAACAAAATTAGAGCCGTTATCAGTGACATTGCTCGTGATTTTCTGCAGGGGGATATCGTATCCATTGATGATATTCTCCATATGTTCAGTAATCTTGATGTAGGTATGTTCTCTTTTGAAGCCACAGCATGCCAATACTCCACTGTGACGGACAAGAACAGCTTCTTCAAGCTGACAAAAAAATGAAATAACAGTCCAATGTTTGTCTCATGAATGTTTCCATAAATTTTACATATTAATAAAATCGAGATAAATTCCACCAACAAATAGGTCTGTTTTCAGCCAAGAGCTCATAACTCCCTAACTGTAAAGACATTTTCAATTTCATATTTCATAAAGAGCAAAATCTTAACATACCCAATGAACTGTAACCCCCCTCAAAACTACGGTGACGAGTTGACCAAATATCTGCAGTAAGACATAAGTAAGAGGTGCTGTCTAGTTTATTCTTCAGTAGCGCTCTTGTCACTTTCTCTTCTTCTATAAGATTTCGGCCTAGCATCCACCTTGAAATGACATCAACTGAAGAATTTATACCTGGTAGTGGAATGTATGATTATTGTGAGTGAAATTGATTTTCACAGTGAAATGAGAATATATGGTGTGCATATAAAATTTTATATATAAAATATAGCTATATGAATATCCTATAGCTATATAAGACTGGTACATTAATTCATAAATATATTATTAGTCCTTCATATTCAGAATTACATAGTAAAATATTGACTTTCAGTATTGCTAGGAATATATACATTATCAATCTTTATTGCCTACATTTTTGACGGGCGGGCATGCATGTTTTGACATAAGGATATACAGGTATTGCTACTATAACGAAATACATCGTTATAGGAATTAATCTAATAACTATGTACATATAAACGATCAATAATTGTATTAATTATTCCTGAAATTTTTTTTCTACAATATCTTCAAATGATAGCGCGCTTTAAAAATCTATGTATGTGGATTCCCATGAAATTATTGCAATATATTAACCTCTGTTGTTTACATATGTCTTCCTTTATTTAACTTCGTTATATAGCCTACGTAGTGACCAATAATCCGAACGCTTTAGTATTCGGTCGTTATAAAAACTTAACCTGTACTACTAAATCTATAATTCTAAACAACATTTGTAACTCAGAACTCACCTTTAATTAATCTCACAAAAGCTGGTTGCTCCATGGTTGATAAGGGATACACACCTTGTATGATAAAATCTGCAATCAGTTTATCAACAACAGATTGTTTGACCTTCTTAGGATTCACCGCAAAACACTCTGGTAATGTCTTTACTTTAACACCGCTGCATGAAGGACCATCGTCTAACACAACATTTTCTTTTTGAATCTTTTCTTTGAGAGGTCACGTAGTTATCCGCTTTTTGCACCAAAGCAGGATGCTTTCTCTGTTGATAAATGTACATGATCAGATAATTGAAGGACATTTGTTTCACGTTGCTATAATTCACGTTAAATTCAATCAGCATATACTACATATAAATAAAGGTGTTGCAAAAGGAAGCAGGTAGGTTCCTGCAAAGTAAACCTACGCTACATAACATTATCGTTAGCTACTAGCAAATTTGCCATTTTCTAAAAATAAGAAATAGTGAAACTTGTCAATTCAATTAAGAATCATATAATTAACTTTAATAAATTCTTACCTTAAATGAATGCGTAGATTTGAATTAGCATTACTCGCCAAAGAGATTTCATCATTGTGTGATCATGATCTACATACATACACATTTCACTTTTTTTGGCGTCGGGAGATTTCACTCTAAAAAAATTACTATCTAGTAAAGGGTGACTATAATTACATGATTCTTTATCTTGCTCGTCTTTATTATTGTCTAATCTCTCCAATTTACACTCTTTCGAAGAAGCTGAAATTGCCATGCAGCAGTTGAAAAAACGCTGAGCGCTGTCACTATACAACCGAACACAACTGTGACCATCTGTTAACTGAATTTGAACTGATGCAGACAATCTTCCCTCATCGGCTCACGCAGTCAACCGTTTGTATCATACGAGTTGCGAACAGCTAAAACATGCATTACACGTTCTTAACAGCTATATAAACCTATTATCAGTAAGGTATTTACAAAAAGTATTTAATATATGATTTCAAATGTATTTACAAATACAATTTTAAATACATAAATGTATTTAAATACTGCCCACCTTGGCATAGGTGTTATATCTGCAAAGAAAATTTTTTTCTTCATTATTAATAACTAATAATACAAATAAATTAACGGTTTGTCTCTGTTTTGGCTGTTGTTTATATGTATAGTTACCAGATATAAAAAATAGAAATATGGGACGCTCTTAACCTTTACGTTGCTGAATTATCTGGCAACTTTCTAGCCAGGAGGAAAAATAAAAGTCTGCATAAAATTTCATGATTTTGAAAGATCAAAAAACGCTTTCCAATTTTCCCCTAAAATCTACTCAATTTACAGGAAATACCTAAAAAACATGTCAAATTCTTTTTGTAAGATTCACCTCATAATGTTAAATACGCAAAAACCATTGCAAAAAGAGAGTAATACAAAATATGGCCTACTTTCAAATTTGAAAATCGGTTAATCACTGCTGCAAAGTGTGAACGATGTTTATGTGATGATGTGCCTGTCAATTATTGCATAGACTGTGCCAGACACACGATGACGTGTGGAAGTGAGACTTATGAAAAGTTATATATATATATATATATATATATATATATATATATATATATATATATATATATATATATATATATATATATATATATATATATATATATATATATATTAAAAGAATTAGCCTGAAATTTATTTTTAAAAACTAAAAATTCAAAGTGCCGCTTTACCCTTTTGAATTGTCAAATTGCCCTCCTGTGGGACGTGCGCCACACGTTCAGAATCACTGACCTAGAGAGTGGTAGGTTAATAAATGATGTGTTGAGCATGGGTTTAGAAGAGGTAGATCGTGTTTAACAAATTTACCTGATTTTAAGGATTATGTTACTAAACAATTATATAAGGGAGAGAATGTTGATGTAAATTTACTTAAATTTTAGCAAAGCTTTTGATAAGGTTCCTATAGGAGACTAGTTCACAAATAAAAAAATACATGGGATATGTGGTAAAGTTTTGAATTGGTTAACTGAATGGCTGAAAGACAGGAAACAGAGAATTGTGCTGAATGGGGTGAGGTGACGGTGGAGGAGCGTTATCAGTGGCGTAACTCAGGGACCCGTTCTAGGCCCTTTATTATTCATAGTTTATATAAATGATGTTGGGGAGGCTGTAAATAGCAAAGTGTCAATTTTTGCTGACGACACTAAATTGGCAGCTGTAATCAAAGAAGTTGAGGGTAGCTAAATTGCAGAGTGACTTAAATCAGTTATTAGCTTGGGCTCAGAAGTGGCAGATGACTTTTAACCTTAAAAAATGCAAAGATATTAACATGGAAAGGGATAATAGAGAATTCAGCCATGAAATGGATGGGCATTGGCCAGTGCCGGATTTACGTTTAAGCTATAGCTTAGCCCCCCCCCCCCCCTTTCTTGGGGCCTTGCCCCAAAATTTAAAGAAAAAAAGTTGGTGTCCATTTCCAAAATATAAGGTAAAAAAAAACAAACAAACAAAATGAAACCTACATAAAACAACACTTTCGCCAATGACGTATCTTGCTTTTAATTTCAGATAATAATAGTTATTATAAATGCACGTTTGAACAAGCTTTAATCAGCATTCATTAACTCTTTACCACTCGAAATAATTGGCGACAGGTGAGTAATTTTAGTTCTTTTGTAATTACAATTTGAAATGAAATGAAATGAAAAGGAAAGTGGGGGAAAAAAAAACCAGATCGGCCGATCCCTCTCCCCTACCCGGGCACTGATGAGTGCCAGGGAAAGGGAGGAGAGCGAGGGCCCGGTACTTCCTTGTAGTCCTCCGAGTCCCCTCCACCGAAGTCTGGGACTCGGAGTGGGGAGAACTCGAGGGTGGGAAGGACAGGGAGAAGAAGAAGAAAGGTTAAGGATAGAACAGCGAGAAATAAAGTCTCTGACAATATAGGTGACCTAGGCAGTCAGTGGCCCAACAGCTTAACGTGGGATCCGAACCACGGTGTGTATTTTTTATTTCAGTCTATTCATTATTTTCTTAGGTCCCCTGTCCCTTGTGTAAGTTGTAGGCCCGGTAAGTGTGTGTTTTTATACAGTGAAAGTTCTTAGGATGAAATGAAAGGAAGTAAGAGGTTTGTTTAGGGCTGTAAGGTTGCCCGGAAGTCAAACAGTTTGAGTAGGTATTTAAGTTAGAATTTGTGTGAGTAGGTATTTGCTTATATTGTTTTGGCGTTCAAACCGTTTTTAGCTTTAATAGATTGCGACTGTTACGCATTCTCTTTATAGTATATACTTTTCTTTCGTATCTTTTTATTTCCAATTAAAAAAATGAATAAATAATTAAAGATCTACGTTTGGTCAGCTTATTGTTTTTTTTTTGCTCTTTTTTCTATTATTTTGTTGAGTTTTGCCTCTCTGTGTAAATCTCGTTGATTTCTTCGCTCCGTCCGTCAAGGTTATGATGTACACTGGTTTGTTCTGTATCCTCTGAATTTGTTATAAGATAGTCTTCAATTTTAGGCTTACTAATTCATTCATATAATACATAATTTATTTATTTTGATCTCATTAAATATTACTTTAGAAAAATATTCATCTCTATTACTTAGTAAGCCTGTATTCAGTATTATTATTTACTAGTACAGTTCCTAGCAGGAATAAAAAGTAGAGGGAAACATTTTTTCCTGCATTGTAATTATTGTAGTTGATCAATGACCATCATTCCATATTTTTAATGCATTATAATTAATAATGCTCACTACTTGGCCATGAAATATGACACATGCTATAAGCAGTTAAGGGAAAACTAATATATATATATATATATATATATATATATATATATATATATATATATATATATATATATATATATATATATATATATATATATATATATATATATATAAATAAAAATTGCTTTATTTCACAATCAGGAAATTAATGTAAAGAAATTTTACAAATATTCTAAACATAATTCAATCATTAAAATTATGAATTCTCAAAAAAATGTCCTGCATTACATTTTAAATATATGTTTATAGTTATATTAAATAATTTTCCCGACAGTTTCTAAAATGTCAACCAGAAGTTATAAAAGTGGAGCTCTAAAGAGGAAGACGAAGAAGAAAGCTGAAGAAGAGCTTATAGCAAGTTACCAAAATTAGAAAGCTTCTTAACAAAGACAGGTAAGGGGCCTGATGAACCCAAAGCTTCTACCAAGGTGAGTCAGTAATGGGATATTCATCCCATTCCTGATACAGAACCCGGTACATCTAGTTCTATAGAATCTGCTTCAAGCTTCTAGTCCTATTTCCTTGATACTTTTTCTCCTATTTATTAAAGCTAATACCGTTTGAACGTCATGATAATTAAATAAGGGAACATAAATCTTTTAAACATACTAACAAAAAGCCTCTATAAGCCAATACAGACTTATACTAATTCTAACGTAAATACCACTCGAACTGCCAGAGATTAGTGTGACATCGAGACAACCTAGAAACCCAATGTAAACCTCTTACTTCCTTCTATTTCAACTTCCACTCTCTTTCAAACAGACACTCCCCCTCTTATTTGGAATACGTATTCCCTTTTCTTCCGTATACTGCCATTGCAGCCTCATTTTATTTAAACATTCTGGTCACACTGTCCATTGTACACGGGCTTACTGAATTCCATGTCCTAGGAGGAAGTCGCCAGATTAGCGCTGTGCAAAAGATACCGAATTGCACACCTGTAACATATAGCAACAGCCATCTCCCCCTCCATTGGCATTTATGTTATGCTCAGCAAATATGTATCCATCTGCCGGAGCAGCAACATAGCATGAGAGGAGGACTGAAACCAGCAGCAGCAGCATCTAATATGTATGCCTCTCTGGATCGCTCGCGGCTGGAACTTTTAGGTTCGCTATGACATTAGTGAAACCACTGTTTACACCGTTCTCTCTGTTTATGCTGCTGCCACTTCTTACACTGTTTGCCTCCCTCTCTCAGCCTAACTCCTTGTTACGCTTTCGGTCAGTGCTCATTCCCCTTGTTACATTCCATGTTGATGGAACAAACACAAGCGAGCCTAACTTAACCCTCCTCATGACATTTCAAGATGGCGTTGTATAAGAACTCCTGCTTCGAAGAATTAGGTTGAAAGTCTTTTTTGCTACTTTCTAAAGAGCGATAGACCCCTTGCCCAATCAGGATATTATTCACTGACAGTTTAGTAGCCCGAAACGCGTGCTCGCATCTTATTCAAAATTCCACCACTATATTATATGTACAGAAAAAAGGTTTGTTACATATGTTTTCCCTAATTTCAATTAAAGTATTTTTTTTATTTAATGTGATTTCTTATTTTCTATTTTATTATTAGAAAATAATCTCTAAATTTTTTTTAATTAGTTAGTATTAAAAATTATAGTTATTTATATTATTAATAAAAAAAACTAAATTTTTGATTTTATTATTAATTTTATTTACAAAGTCAAATACTTAATTAATAAAAATAATTGTATTTAAAAAGAAATAATATTTTTATTTGAATCAGTGGCTTCAAGTTTTTCTAACTTTTTCTATCATACATCATAAACTTATTTTGAAGAGAATTTAAATTCTCCTAAATGAATTATTTCATAAACATATTACCATGTCATTCAATTATTTAAGTTATGGGCTCGTTGTAACGAAACGCTATCGAATTGATCTCTAATACCAATCGAAAGAAGAAAGAACAAATATAAAAGCACTCATTCGACTTAAGGATGAAATGGTTTTGAAAAAAGATAAAAATAGTTGAGGTTCTTAATGATCATTTTTCTTCAGTATTTACACAAGAGAATCCGATTAGTTTAATTGATGATAATTCTAAGTCAAGGGAAGTGGTGTTGAATACCATTTATGGAGATATGGAAATAATTAAGTTAATTACTAGTAAGGCATCTGGCACAGACAACTCATTCTAGGTTACTTAAAGGTGTAGATAGAAATGCCGTAGCTCTTGACAAGATATATACTAGAGTTTAGAGAAATACCTAATGATGACAATAACGAAGGTAGTACTAATTTTTAAGAAGGGAATTAAAGAAGACGCAAATAACTTTAAACAAGTAAGCTTAACTTCTATAGTTTGTAAAATCCTTAAGGAGATAGTTAAGAAAAAGATCAACCATCTATAAATTGACAAACACAAAAATGGCTCATTTATAAATTGACTGAAACGAGATGACCCATTTGTAAATTAACTGAAACAAGATGAGCCATCTATAAATTGACTGAAAAAAAGATGAGATCTATAAATTGACTGAAAAAGATGAGATATCTTTTTGTATATATTAATATTGTTTGTATATATCTATAGCTGCATGATTTAGTTCTTGACAAGCCTTGATTGGTGATACCCTTGTTTCTGGATGCAATCCTCTGGATGTAGTTTTCTTGGGAGTTGGGTTCCTTTAAAAGAGGCCGTTTGACTTGGATGACCTATGATGGGCCCTTGTGGCTTTTGTCATCCGTGTAATTATGTTATGTTATGTTTAAGGGGATTTCTGACCATCTAGAGTGTGGTAAGTTAATAAATGATGCTCAGCATGGGTTTAGAAGAGGTAGATCGTGTTTAACAAATTTACTAGCCTCTGGCTAGTATACTGGTTAGCTTGTGTGAGAGAATTCCACGTGGAATTTATTTTCCAGCCCGGAAGTTCCATGTGCTGGAGAAGATTCTGTTAGGCTTAAATTGGTAAGCTTACCCCCACCCTCCCCTTCCACAAGCGGTAGCCTCGAACCGCGTCCACCACGATTCACCTTTTCAAGGGCTAGAATAACCTCGGCAAGAAGATCCGAGGCCATTTGAGAGTAGAGCTGTTTCCCACTAACCCCCCCCCCCTCCCGCGGGAAGAGCCTCAGACATATATATTGCTCGTTTCTCATGAAACCGACACAGAGTTGAGAAGTCTCGCCCGGACCCCAAGAAAATTTCCCTAGTTCCAAGTCAGGTGCTAACAACAAAGCAAAATGACAGCTGAACTATTTTTGTGTATTCGAATTAGCCCCAGCCAGTGAGGTAATTCCATTTAACGATCGCTACCGAGTGATTTTTCCGACTTCTCTCGTCAACTCCTGTCGAAGCCCTCCTCGTTTGCCCCTCGTTTTCGGGTGGCCGAAATACTCTCCCCTGGATCGGACGTTAGCCCCCCCCTCATCTTTTGGAGAACCGTCATCACTTTAACATCCCGCTCAGAAGCTTCGAGCGGCCTCGCCTCACGTGCAGAAGACATCCGTGAAGCCTTACCCTGACGTCTCACCCGGAATCCTACGTAAGCCAACCCCTCTCCCCCTTCAGTACCCCATTTGCGTTAATTCCCCCCATTTGAATAGTCTCCTCCCGTAACACATTAATTTTAACTTCATAGTCTGATTCATAACTACAACCCCCCCCCCCCCCCTCCCCTCGTTCATCTGATGTAATTTTGCCCGTCAATTCTCTCATTTTTATGTAAATAAAATTATATTTTTGTACATGCCTCTTTAAATAACCTTGAGCTTTGCCATTGCCCATAATTTACCTGACCTCATTGCACTCTTTCTCGCTACTCAGCTCGTCTAAACTAGTGGTGTTCCGTCCCTTTTCGGTTCGCCTCTAAGTTATTGGTCCCTCTCCATAGGTATAATATGGTATTGATGTAATATAATGTCATACCACGACAGCTTGCTTGCCCGGCAATCGCTGGGTCGGCAGTTCGAATCTCCGTCCGGATTCTTTTTAAGCTGACACTATTTACTAGTGAGGATATCACCGTGACTGGGCATCACGGTGGGGAGTTGGGGTTTGCTTGCCCTGGCTGATGTCCGCCTGAGAAGCAACATAGCTTGATAAGAGGACTGAAAATGTCTTAAAGACAAGAAACAGAGAGTGGTACTGAATCGAGTGAAGGGCACAGTGAATGGACGTTATTAGCGATTATTATTATTTCTAGTTTATATAAGTAATCTTGGGGAGTTGCTAATAGCAAAGTGTCAATTTTGCTGATGACACTAAATTGGCAGCTGTAGTCAAAGAAGTTGAGGGTAGCTTAAAAGTGCAGAGTGACAAATAAGTTATTAGCTGGGGCTCAGAAGTGGTAGATGACTTTTAACCTTAAAAATGAAAAGTTTTTAACATGGGAAGGGATAATAGGGAATTTAGCTTCGAAATGATCTATATTGGCTGAATTCAGTTGAAGATGAGAAGGACTTGAGGGTAGTAGTAGATAGGTTACTGAAATTTTCTAAGCAGTGTATTGAGCACTGGCGGCTCGTGGATAGGCACGGCAGAACTGCACCACCCCCTATTTCCACTCGATATTATCGATAACATTCAATATAATGACTCTCTTTTTCTTTATACTTGCACAATATTTAATCCTTAATCTTAAGGATCCCTGTTTATGAAAAATAAAATCTATGTATAGAACTGTACGCTTCACAGCTTCAGCGACAAGGTGTTTGGCTATTGTACGCATGCTTACATGTCTGAAATAGGAAGCTGCACGCTAGAGAGAGAGAGAGCACTGTGGCTTACAAAGTGCCGAACCTGGTGTGCTGGTGGAAGATAGGCTTTCTTTTTGACTCCTCAGTTCCTTTATTTTACAAAAAATTTAACTATGGCATCCTTGCATCCCCAAGAAATAAGTTATGTGAATGTAAGTGTACTTCATTAGCTTAAGTATTCACAGCTGTCTCTCCATGAGAAAGTTGCAGTTAAGAAAAGAGGCCGTTTAACACCTAATCTCCAAATATCTCAGCCAGGCAAGAGCAACAACAAGAAATACATTCGTAGCTTTAATTCTGAATGATACCAACAAAAAAGTTGGCTTTACGGCTGTGAAATAAAAAATGCACTGATTGCTTCCCGTGTTTACTGTTTGGAGGTGATGTAACTTGGGCAAAAGAGGGTTTTAGAAATATAAACAAAATGAAAGAAAAAATTGAAAAGCATGTGAAGTCAGTCCAGTATGTTGATAATGTGGTTTCACTGTCTCTTTTTGGAACCGTAAATAGTATGGAAAGACTTGCTGAGTGATACAGACTTTTAATCAATGAGCAAAACATAAAGATTAAAAAGAACCGTGAAATTTTATCCAAAATAATAGACTGTATTTTCTTTTGTGGAAACCTTGAAACTCCCTTACGTGAACATGATGAAAAAGACGATTCAGTAAATCCAAGGGTATTTAGAGGATTAATAAATTTTGCATTTAAATTAGATCCAGATTTAAAGAATCACTTAGAAACCAGTAGGGCCTTCAAAGGTGTTTCTAAGACCATTTAGAATGAGATACTTGACAGCCTGCTACAAATATACTATGCGGAGATAAGGACGGAAATTAGAAAAGCTTCCTTTGTAGCTGTCTTGGCTGATGACACATCAGCTGTTTCGGAACACTCTCAAATGGTCATTGTTCTACGGTGCGTATTGAATGGAGAAATATTTGAGCGTTTTGGGGATTGTTTAGTCTAGAAAATTAAACTGCAGATGGCATATCAAAATGTATTCTAGAACAATTAGAAATAATCCTTCAAGGAAATTGCCCCAAACTGATGGTTTAGATAGAAATTTGATGGTGCAAATGTCATGAAAAGCAAAAAAAGCAGGAGTTCAGGCAAAAATAAAAGCAGTTTATGGTAATGCATATTCCATTCACTGTTATGCACATCAACTTAATTTAATAATGGGAAATGGTGCAAGTATTACACGAAACGAAAGAGATGCATCGAGACCCCGAACGGATTTACTGTCATTTGTCCTGAAAATAATGACGTGAACTTCTTTTATCGTCGGCCGGAAGCAATTCACTAAAAAGATTAGATCTTGAAGCCAAAATCCAACCACAGATAATAGCAAATAGGAGCGTGTGTGAGGGAAACTTGAGTCTTGGATCGGAGAGTATTCCTGTGATGAGAAAGAGATGAGAAAGCGGACACGAGAAAAAAAACACATCCTACCCCTCCGCCAAAATACCCCGCACCTCTCATTCAAGTAACCCAGATAAATAGCGATGGATTGCTCAACGTGAAGATCCTAACGTCTATTTTGCATAGCAAGTAATGAATATCGCTAACCCAGGATCATACGCTACAAATCTAAATAACACGCTGAAGGAAAATTAACTTGGACACATGAAATAGTCCAATGTTGATTCAACGGCAATTTTCAACTTAAATATTTCGGAAAATACATGCAAAACAGTGAACACAACAAAGGAATAAAAAACTATTTTAAACTCAATCAGACAAACAATAAGAACAACGGACAGAATGCGAAGACACATAAATTGAGGAAAGTTCGGAGGAACCAAATGCCGAAAGCACACGCACAACACGAACAAAGAACGGCAAAAAGAAAGCCAAAATAAGAAGAAAAACTCGCCAGACAAAATAAGCCCAATCCAATCAATTTCAACGAACACATAAAATTTAAAAACCAGCAGAAGAAAGAAACTAAGTACGACTAAAATATATTATCGTATATCTCCAAGAAATGGACAAAAGAAAGCAAACAGAATTAATCATCGACAATATAAAACTAGACAAGTAAAATAGACAACATTCAGAAACATATTCGAAAAAAAACGACCAGGACGTAATTTTAATATCTGGACCCCTTATTAATTTGGAATTACAACATAATAGCCAGAAACCTTACAGGTGCAGCTTTCGACGAGGATGCTATAGCAACCAAACCAGATATATGTCCGACAAATACAAATGCCCTTTTCAATTACGTAACATTTATAACCTATAGATGTTAGCTCCAGCGATAATACAGCCAACCTTATTAGAAGTTAACCAAAATCCGATCACAAAAACTACCAGAGAATAGAAAGCCTATCATATGTCTAAGTGGGACAATTTCAAAGAAAACCCCAGACAATATATCCCAAATCCAATAAACTAAGCAACTTTAGAGGGCATAGACGAAGAACTGCAGATTATACGCGAAGCAATCAAGAAAGTAGAAGAAGAAACAATTTCTAAAAGAACATTCCGGACAATCAAACAATTTAAGTGGACACCAGAAGTTATTAGAATTAATGAAGAAAACAAATGACAGCAGAAAGGATAAGACACCAAGGAAGTTCAAGAGAAAAATACACCAGATTGAGACTGGACAGGAAAAATGGACATATCAAGCTTACTCACAAGACGTTTTTCGCCGAAAAAGTAACTTGCCTTTAAACGTGAATTTTTTATTCACGTTTTCCTCCCGGGAATCGAAGAAAAGGAATTTCACAGAGCACTGATTATTCGACGAATGTCGGGCTAATTCA
The DNA here is from genome assembly GCA_963969495.1 of Ceratothoa steindachneri. Lineage (NCBI taxonomy): Eukaryota > Metazoa > Arthropoda > Malacostraca > Isopoda > Cymothoidae > Ceratothoa > Ceratothoa steindachneri. The sequence goes on along the minus strand of OZ018333.1, from coordinate 72,104,819 downwards.
CCCTCGCATCTCCCCCCCTCCCCCGCCGGGGCAGGGGAGTAGAAATCAACTGAACTGCCATTCATCTAGCCACGTCCCAACTATGCCATTCGTGTGATAGGCATAATTGGGAGCGCCGAGGAAAGCAGGTTTGAGGACTAGCCCACTGTAGAACTCAGCGTCAGACGCAACCCGGTTAAGAAGCGATGCTTAAAGCTTTAGGGAAGAGTTCGCTCTAGTCCCTGAGGGTAGTTTCCGGCCAGCATTAGAGGGGGACACGCAACCGTCCCTGTGTAAGTTGGAAGCAGCATCGATAACCAAACCCCAGACGGGGCGGCACCCTCGGGTGGTGGTTGTTGATTCAATTACCACCCATCATTAAGTCCGCCACATATCACCCATCTGAGGGGCCTCCCCGGGTTCACTCACCATCATTTCATCCCTCCATCCGGCAGTTCACGTTCATGGAAGCTATCTTGCAGCGGGGAAGGGGGGGGGGTTGCCCCCCTCAAGCGCTCTAGTTACAAAAAGAAACTTTTTATCTTTTAGACACGCAGAAAAAGATAAGGATTTGGCAAGCAATCGAATAACCACGACGAAGGAGCGACCCCTCGATGGTTACCGCCCCTCGGGGCCCACACCAGGCAAGATGGCTCGGCTGGGACCCCTTCGGGTCCCGCTACGCACCATAAGCGGTCACACGAGGCCAACCAAAGAGGTTTTTGAAGCCGTATATGGACGACCCAAGATAGCCATGATAAGGCTTCTAGAGATCCCCACGGAATATGTCGCTGTCTGCGAGACAGAAAAGGACGTAGAGGCAATGATGAAAGAAGTTGCGGTCGAGGTCCTTTGTGAGCTCGGCCTGCAACCAGCAATCCCTCCCCAGATTCAATCGCATAGGAGCGTGATCTGTAGGAGACTAGATCTCTGGATAGGAGAACACTCCCGAGAGGATATAAGGAAGGAAATAATGAAAAAAACACTCATGGGCAAAAGTCACTGAGGTTGTCAAATTCAGAAATAAGAGAGACAACATAGACTACGCCCATGTCTTCAAAATAATTTTCGGAGAAACTTCCATGGCCATAAAAGCGAAGGATTCTGGGCTCCTGCTTTTCAACGCCCGGATGAGCGGGGAGCAGATCGAGAGGGAGGAATTCCACTCAATCCAGTTCTGCTTACGCTGTTGTAAAATGGAGGCCCACACTACCCGCGAATGGCAGGCGCCCGAAGAACTATGCTCCAGGTGCGGTGAACTCGGCCACCACTGGAAAAACTGCCAGAGCCCTCGCGAGGAATGTGTAAACTGCGGACAGGGACCTTGATCAATGGGTATGGCCTGTCTCATGAAAAAAGAACTAATCAAGAGGAAACAGCAGCAGAGTAAAGAAGAGGCGACCAGAAAATCGAATACTACGTACGCTCAAGTCGCAAAAGCCGCTTATTCTAAAGCTGAGAACAAAAAGACACACCTTAAAATACAGAACGAAGAGTCGACCAAAATTCCGACATGCATCTTGTATGCCCATGTCAGAAACCTAACACAGCCTAAGTGTTTTGCTAAGGAATTGAACCAGATGCTCGCCAAAAATGGCTTGAGCCAGATGTGGTTCCCGGACGATCCACCATCAGGGGATGTCCTACAACTGCAAATGGTAACTAAGACGACTCAAGAAGCAAACAAACAAGAAGAGAAGCCCAAAGAAAAGAGCAAAAGACCAGACCCTAGAATCGAAGCAAGGAAAGAAAGGGAGGCTGCTGCCAAATCTACGAAAAATACCAAACCTAATAATGAAAACACGGATGACTCGGAAACCACGGATTCCTCGAACGCAGAGGTCGTGTCAAAAGCTGGGCAACGAGAAACGAAAAAACGGTTGACCAAAAGACCTCTCGATGCAGATGAGTTAAACCTCACAATCTACGCAACGGAAGAAATACTACAAGTGGGAATAGGATGCCCAGTGCGAAGAAGAAGTAGTCGAGGAGGCCCTCTACAACAATAATGTCACTCTCTACAAGGAGACACTGGAAGAGCTCACCACGACAGACTTCAAAATGAAAAGGAACGGGAAAAAGCGTCCCATCACCATAAAACACTAGGAACCAGGGAAAGAGAATGGAAAACCCGAACAACAGGTTGAAAATTGTAACACTTACTGGATGGGAGGGAAAAGCAACGGCGTATGGTAACATATTCCGTATGCTCGACCCTGACATCATATTAATTTCGGAGCACGGTATCGACACAACATCTTAGCAAATAAAGGTACCGGGCAACAGAGTTGTTGCAAAGAACCATTCTCAAGAGAGGTTTGACGGCACCGCAGTTGCAATCAAAAGGAATATCTCGTTCAAGCAACTTCTAGAGCTGGACGAGTCATTCGTGGCGATCGAGATGCCTACATTAGTGGGCAACCTCGTGATCGTAGCGGCATATCAACCCTCTCGAAGAGCATATCTGCCCCTCAATAACTTCTACACCCTGTTCGGTCACGGCGGAATGGTATTTCTTGGGGGCGATCTCAACGCCGGATGCCAAACGGCTGGCTATGGTAAGACGAATAACAGAGGCCATGACTTGGAAATGATTATGCGACGTAAAAACATCCAGAGGATAGGCCTAGAATTCCCGACCTATATCACCTCTCTGACAGCAACAAAGCTCGACATAATCATGACAAGTGACGGCTTCCCATTCGATTACTATAGCGAGCCAGGACCAGTAATACCCAGCGACCATATAGCCATCTTAACCACCATCTCACTCGCTCCGATCCAGATTCAGGTTCCTCTCCGCAAAAGCTACGCCTCGGCCGACTAGGAACGCTACGGAGAAATCCTAGGTGTATTTGAACCAGCCGACCTAAGCAAGGCAACTCTAGAGGAGATTGACGGGGAGCTGGAGAGGATAACAGCCCTCATCACAGAAGCTGACCGCGAGTGTGTACCTATGGCAGGGTACAAGACTCCTCCACAACCCCGTTGGACCAAGGAGATGAAAGAGATCGCTAGGGAGCACAAGGAGGTGTATGAGGAGATCAGAAGAGCGGGTACGAATCGGGAGCGAAGCTCGCTGCTGCGACGTCTGCGTGATGAGCTAAAGCTGGCTATTAACCAACAGCAGGCTAAGATCTGGAACAGCCTAATAGCCAGGGTAGACAGCGAGGTGGCCTCCGATAAATTCTGGCGCCTAGTAAAGAAACTAAAAGGCCTACCTAGTAGAGAAAAGACCCGCATTGAGGAGGGCGAGGACTACTTGGAGGATCCAGTGGTCCTGGAGGAAAGATTCCGCACGTTTTGGAAGGAAGTCTTCTCAATAACATCAGAGGACGATGTGGAATTTGACCAGGAATTCGAAGACCATCTGATTGAAGAACTTAACCAGATCATACATGGAACGCACCCACGAGCCTACGTCGACGAAGGGAGGGAGATGGCGGACCAATAACAACAGAGGAGGTCATGGAAGTCATAAAAACCTTTAAACAAAAGGCGCCAGGCTGGACGGGCATCACTAAAAGCAATCTGGTGCATGCCCCACGGCAGATCATTTAGAGAATCACTAACATCTTTAACGCTTTCCTGAATACGGGCTACTTCCCCGATGGGTTAAAAATGTTTAAACTCATTTTTATCACCAAAGGAAACAAGCCCCCCGATCAACTGGTGGACTACATGCCAATTGTCTCTCCTTGAGTTTGTAGGCAAAGTCTACGAGAAGCTTCTAGCTAACAGGCTACAAGATCAGCTGACCGAGCTAGAAGCTCACAACCCTCAGCAGCACGGGTTCCTCAAGAGGAAGGGGACTGACATAGTCCTTGCACTTCTCACCGAAAAGATTTCCCGCTGTAAAGCTGAGGGGAAGTACGTAGACGTGGTGATGCGACATGTATAGGAGGCTTTCGATAAAGTTTGGCTGACAGGTTTACAATTCAAGATCTTAGGCCTCCAGCTAAACCCTATCCTGGAAAGGGTCCTCTGTGATTACATCATGGAGAGAAAGGCTCGAATTTCGATCGAAAACAACAGAGGACCCGTATTCGAACTAGAGGCGGGTGTTCCACAAGGTAGCTGTCTGAGTCCGCTGTTGTACCTTGTGTACACGTTGGACTTACCTACTCCATTTCGGGTGGATGTGATGTACCTGCAGTTTGCAGATGACGTCACTCAAATCATCCCCAGTTCCTATAAGAACGCTGGAGTTCAAGCAAGGGAGAGAACTACTGAAATCGATAATATCAACCGTTTCGAAAGAAAGTGGAAAATTAAAACCAACCGCTGAAAGTTCCAGATCCTTCCAGTGAACCGCCGGAAAAGAGAAGATGTTATAGTCAGGGATAAAATCTACCCGTACTCAAACGAGGGTAGGGTCCAGGGTCTGCGCATCACCTCAACAGGGTATAAGGCGCACATCAACAACCGAATCTCTCTAGCCAAAAGAGAACTTGGAATACTATACATGTTCAGAAACCTCCGCCTTAAAAACATCAAGAAGCTATACGATATCCTGGTGAAACTAATACTGCTGTACCCAGCAATGGTAATGCAGGCAGCTAGTTCCACCTCTTTCATATTTATGCAGAGAGTCCAGAACAATGTTACCCTGCTTATACCTGGCGCAAACAGAATGGACTATATTCGGCAGACGGAACTGCACGCAAGAGCAGGACTTGAGCCACTGAATATGGTCTTCCAAATGCTAGGGAGAAAGACCTGGGAAAAAGTTAAAAATGAAATCGTCCCGCAGATAGAAGCAGACTTAGAAATACCCCCCTAAATAAGTGGAAGAGCTACCAGGGGAGTCCTATTCCCTAGTGGAAGACTGTGCTCCCTGGAAAATCAAGAAGCACGAAAAGGACTACATGAAAATGACTCCACTAAAAAGGACTCCACAAAATAGACTCCACGAAAATGAATAAGTCAAAAGAGGCGAAATGCCCAAATAATAAAAAGACAAATAAAAGACCAGAAGATAAATTAAAAGATGCGAAGTGTCCAAATGTTAAAAAGAGATACAATCAAAACCAATAAATAGATCAAAAGAGGCGAAGTGCCTAAATAATAAAAGTAATAAATGCAAGTCAATTTAATAAATAAATAAAAAGAGGCGTAGTTCCCAACACAAATAAAACAAAATAAATAAAGTAATTAAACAAGAAATTAAACAAAAGTTATAACTAAAGGAGGCGAAGTGCCCACAACAGGCGAAAATAAACAAAAATGAATCAAAAGAAAAGTAAAAATAAAGCTAACGAGTTAGCAAAAACATAATTGAAAGGCTTGAATGCCTAATGACGGAGGAAATAGATTTTTATAGAGAATATATATATATATATATATATATATATATATATATATATATATATATATATATATATATATATATATATATATATATATATATATATATATATATATATATATATAATTAAGAAAAAGATATCAATAAATAAATAATCAAACAAAAAAGGCAAGAGTAGTAAACAACTACAAATGTGTCAGCTAAACATTGACACCAACGAAAGTGGAAGATGAAGAAAGAAATAGAAAAAAGTAGGATACCTGGGATGCCCTCTGCTCCAGGGCAAATACAAATTTTCTTCATGACTATCTACATCTACTACACATTTGACCACTTGTTACATCAAATGAAATCAAAATCATCAGATTAAGCAGTAAGAAAAGAGAACTGCAATGTCTATCCATTCCATAGCAAATGTTCCTATTGTCCATTGCCACGTTAGTACATTTTTTAAGGTTAAAAGTCATCTGCCACTTCTGAGCCTAAACTAATAACTTATTAAAGTCACTCTGCATTTTAAAGCTACCCTCAACTTCTTTGACTACAGCTGCCAATTTAGTGTCGTCAGCAAAAAATTACACTTTGCTATTTACAGCCTCCCCAAGATCATTTATATAAACTAGGAATAATAAAGGGCATAGAACGGATCCATGAGGTACGCCACTGAAAACATCCCTCCACTGTGACCTCACCCCATTCAGTGTCACTCTCTGTTTCCTGTCTTTCAGCCATTCAGTTATCCAATTCAAAATTTTACCACATATCCCATGCGTTATTAATTTGTGAACTAGTCTCCTATGTGGAACCTTATCAAACGCTTTGCTAAAATTTAAGTAAATTACATCAACATTCTCTCCCTTATCTAATTGTTTAGTTACATAATCCATAAAATCCAGTAAATTTGTTGAACACGATCTACCTCTTCTAAACCCATGCTGAGCAGTATTTATTAACCTAATACTCTACATATAGTCATAAATTCCCTTCTTAACTATCTTCTCAATAATTTTACAAACTATAGAAGTTAATCTTTCTAAAATTATTCGGGTCCTCTTTACTTCCCTTCTTGAAAATGGGCACTAGTTTCGCTATTTTCCAAGCATTAGGTATTTCTCTAAACTCTAGTATATTATCTTGTCAAGAGCTACTGAAATACTATCTACACCTTTAAGTAGCTTAGAATGAATGTTGTCTGGGCCAGATGCTTTACTAGTATTTAACTCTATCTCCATTAATAGTATTTAACACAAATTCCCTTGACATAGAATAATTATAATAAATTAAACTATTCGGATTCTCTTTTACAAATACTGAAGAAATATAATCAAGGAGTTCATTGGCTGATCAACTTTTTTCAAAAACCCTGCAGTTAGATTTTTAGGATTTTCTTTTTAAAATAAAATAGTTTTCCCGAAAAGTTCAATTTTTATTGTATAGGTTTATTGTGCAATAGCGTACATTTATACATAATCATAATACAAATAATAATAAAATAAAAACAAACAAAAAAATAAAAAGACAAATACAGTAATAATATGATACAATAGTATAAATACATGTATAAATGCACACATTGCACAAAACGGGCAGCCCGTCAGTGTTTGGCGTGCAGTAAGACGTGGTGGAGCGTCCCATGCGTTTCTTATCTGCTGCAAGTGGGTGGCGTCGGTCTTCATCACCTGTCGCCCGGCTGGGCGCGAGCGGCGATCAGCGCGGAGGGGGTGTTGTTCTCAGCACCTCCAGCAGCTCGTTAGTTGGGGTGTAGAGGACCACCTGGGCGGCTCTTGCCTCTCGCGCCCTGAGTAGGGCGCCTCTTACAGGGGGAGGGGCTGGCGCTCGCTCTGGCCTGAGGCGGGCGGTGGCTGGGCAGGAGAGGAGGTAGTGCACCAGTGGGCGCCGGGAGCGGCCGCCGCAGTGTTCACACCTCCCTGCCACAAAGTCGGCGTGTAGCTCTTCCCGCGTGGAGTAGCCCAGCCTCACACGCTGTAGCAGCACGCCGTTCGCTCTGGGCTGCTGGAAGGATGGGTTCAGTGGGCGATAGGCTGTGGCTGCAGCATACCAAGCCACTTGCCTCTTGATTGCTTCCCATTCTTGGTGCTGCTGGTGGGCGTTGTGGGCGGCCCTGCGTTTAACCTGCACCTTGAGCTGCTGCAGGCTGGGGCGCACGGTCCAGGTGATGATGGGGCCGTGGGCGGCTCGCTTGGCAGCCTCGTCGGCAGCATCGTTGCCGCGCACGCCAACGTGGCTGGGAATCCAGTGGAGCCGGACACGCCTGCCCTGAGCTGCCAGGTCCTGCAGGGTGCACAGGATGGTGGTGGTGAGGTGAATGTTGTCCCGGGTGTGGGCGTGGGCGTGCTGCAGCGCCTGTAGTCCCGACCGAGAGTCAGTGTGTATCACCACAGTGGCCTCCCGGCGGAGCAGAGCGTGCTGGAGGGCGTGCAGGATTGCTACCAGCTCCGTCTGGAGGGTGGAGCAGTGGTCTGATGTCCTCCACGCTTGCGTCAAGCCGCTCGTGACGAAGGCGGCGCCGGACCTCCCGCTTTCGGGGTCGACGGAGCCGTCGGTGAAGTACACTGCGCTGCCTGGCTCCGTGACCTCAGACATGGCCATGAGGGCGTGCTGGCGCAGCTCCTCGGTGAGGCAGTTCGCTTTGCTGTCGGGCAACTGTGTGGCGGTGAAGTGTGCGGCGGGGGGGTCCCATGGTGGTGGTGGAACGTAGGCGGGGTTGGGGGTGTCGGGGTCGCGCCACAGCCAGTTCCCTGCCCGGTTGAGGGAGCTGGTTGCTAGGCTGACGTTTACGAGCCACCTGTTGTTACGCAGGCACTCGATGCCCTGCACCACGGCCATTCTGAGTCTCCTCTGCGCAACACCTTCCACGTCGCGCTGGAGCACTCTGGCCACCCGACAGGCCACCATGCAATCCACCCTGGCTGTGAGGGGCACCAGGTTGGCCTCACTCTGCATGACACAGGCACTGCACCACCTGGGTGCCCCTAACATGGTCCTCATGGCGGTGTTTTGTATTACCTCCAGGCGCTGTTGCTGCTGCCGGGGCAGCGCTACAAGGACCGGTGCACTGTAGTCCACTAGGGAGCGCACTGCCTGGAGGTAGTAGAGGCGGAGGACGGGGAAGGTTGCACCAGCGCTCGGCCGCGTCATGGCCCTCATCACATTCAGCCGGGCCTGCGTCCACTGCCTCAGGTGCGTGACATGCTGCGTGAAGGACAGCCGTCTGTCCACCCACACTCCGAGGTACTGGTAGGAGTCGGTCCAGGCCAGGCCGACTCCTTGGACGCGAAGCTGCTGGCCAGCAGGTGTGCAAGTCTTGATGGCCATGGCCTGGGACTTCTCTGCCGAGATCTTGAGCCCCAGCTCTTCGCACTTGGCAGTGATGAGGTGCAGCGCTTCTTGGGCCCGCGCGAGCTTGTCGCCGCGCCCGGTGACGACGAGTGCCAGGTCGTCGGCGTAACTGAGGAGGATGGTTCCTTCCCGATAGGGGAGGGCGACCAGTTGTTCCATCAGCACGTTCTAAAGGAACGGGCTGAGGATGCCGCCCTGGGGTGTCCCGTTCTCGAAAGTAAGGTAGGAAGACTTGTGGCCCTGGAACTTCACGCGGGCTCGGCGCTGGTGAAGGTAGTCCTGGAGCCAGCCCAGCAGTCTCCCTCGGATGCCCTTCCTCACAAGGGCGGCCAGTATGGCGCGGGGGCTAGCCAGCTCGAAAGCCTTCTCGAGGTCAAGGAAGACTACGATGGTGGGCTGGTTGTTGGCGTGAGCCAGGAGGGTGATGAGGCAGTCCGCAGTGCTCACCCCCCTGGTGTAGCCGAACACGTGGTGATGAAGGCTTCCCACGCTCCACTGTAGGCGAGTCAGCACCATCTTCTCCGCCGTTTTTCCGGTGCAGCTCAGGAGGGAGATTGGCCTGAAGGTGGTGTGATCCTTCGGCTTGGGGATGGGCTGGATGTCTGCGTCCTTCCAGGAGGGCGGCAGACGGCCTGCCAACCACGACGCGTTCAGAAGGGCTAGCAGCGCGGCGTCCCCGGCGGGCCCAGCGTGCGCCAGCATAGAGTACCGCACTCCGTCGGCTCCCGCCGCTGTGTCACGTCGACGTTTCGCCCTGGCCAGCTCCTCGAGCGTGAAAGGCTGGTCCGTCGCGTGCGGCTGGCCCCGCGCCTCCCTGACCTCTTCGTCGCGCTGTGGGCGTAGCTGCTGCTGGAGGTAGCTGGTGTGGGGAGGAAGCTGCTCGCTAGAACCCCTCGCTGTAAAGCAGTTCGCCAGCCGATCTGCCTCTTGCTGTGGGCGTGGGTGGGCAGCTGGGCGGGCTTGGGCGGCGCCTGAGGCCTTCCTGAAACTCCCCCACAGCTGGCCGAGGGAGGTGTGTTGGCTGAAAGAGGCGCACCACTCCAGCCACTTTGCCTCCCTGGCGCTAAGGGACACCTGTCTCGCGCGGGCTACCACGTCCTGCAGGAGCTGCAGGTTGATGGCCGTTGGGTGCTTCTCGTACAACCTCCTGTGGACGTTGACGCGGTGATTGTGCTCCCGGACTTCCTCGTTATAAAACCACCAGTCCGGGCGCCGGCGGCGATTTGAGGCTATCCTGGGCATGGCCGCGTAAGCTGCACTCTCTATGGCCGCCGTAAGGTCCCTCTCCTGCAGGTGCAGGTCCACCGGAGGCACATACGTGGACCACCATTCGGCCAGGGAGGCTTGGAACTTTGCCCAATCCGCCCTCCTGACGTTCCACTGGGGCGGCGGGAGAGGAGGAGCTGGTGGGGCCACAGTGAGGGTGGTGAGGGTCCCGTAATGGTCGCTGGTGAGGGTAGGGTGGACCTGCCAGGTGGCACCGGGCTGTAGGTCGCCCGACACCAGCGTGAGGTCGAGCCGCCCCCCATGGACGTGCGTGGCCTCCCCTGTGTTCAGTAGTCGAACGGCAGGAACTTCTTCGAGCAGGTCGGCCAGGTGGCGCCCGGTCACGTTAGTGGGTGACACAGACTGCAGCACGGGGTGGTGGGCGTTGAAGTCGCCCGCTACAAGGAGGCTGGAGTGGGATGCGAGGGAGAGCAGCTCCCCAACATCCAGCGGGTACCGCTGGCTCCTGTATATATTGTATACAGTCAGAGTGAGCGGCCCCAGCTGTAGCTCCAGTGCCAGGACCTCCACGCCGTCACCACAGTACACGGGTGCGGCGATCCTCTTGTGCGGGATGGTGTTTCGTATGAGGGCTGCACAGCCACGCCCATTTCCGTCACCAGCCGGTAGCGAGTGGAGGGTGTAGCCTGCGACTCGCCATTCAAAGCTGGCGGGCGTGAGAGTCTCCTGTAGGAGAACCAGGTCCAGGTCTTCTTGGAAGACGGCTTGCAGCAGCTCATGTTTCTTGGGGCGGAGCCCCTGAACATTCCACTGCAGCACCCTCAGCGTGGGCGCCGGTGCGTGGGCTGGGCTGTCAATCCGTGCCTCCATCTTGGTTGTGGGCGTGCGGTGGGTGCAGAGGGTGTTGGGTGGGACCTCTCGGCGTGGTAGATGATGGTGGGGGCTGGAGGGCACCCTCTGTGACGGCGGTTAACACCTCTTCGCGGAGGAGTGCGTCGAGGTCCTGCTCGGTGGGGGCTGCGGTGCCCTGCCGGCGATCGAGCAGCTTCTTCACCAGCTGTACGACACACGCGAGGATGACGTCCACGATGGCTCTGCCCTCCTCATTGAGTCCCTCGCAATAACCTGGGGGTCCACGTTGAGACCCTGTCGCTGGTTGGGCATTGGGTAGCACCGTGGACTGCTCCTCGTCTGGGCGGGCGCGGTGGGCCCGACGCCTGTGTCCCTTCCTCCTCTGTGGCTTGGGGACAGAGGGGGTGGGTTGCTGGGTGGAGGTGTGAGCGGAGTTGCTGGCTGTGCAGCTACTAGTACCCTCTCTCGCTCCCTGCCTGTCCTCTTCCCCTGTCTCGACCTGACTTATGCCAGGCTGTTGAGGGGTAAGGGGTGGGTGGGAAGCCCACGCCGGCCTGTTTGGTGGTGGCGCTGGAACAAGGCGTCGGTTGCCTTGTTGCTGGGAAGGCCCACGTGGTTGCCCCTGCCTTTGCCGCTCCCCCTCCTGTGTACCCCCCAGTCGTGTGCCGGGCAGGCCGAGAGTCGCGGGTTGATGGCTAACCCACGCCGACCCGATTGGGGGTGGCGCGGCAATGAACCGACGCTCTCTTCTTTGGGTTGGGGGGGCACGTGGTTCCATCTGCTGCTGCTGCTGCTGCCGCCGCCGGTGACCCCGTGGCATCCTTTTCTGTCGCTCGGGGCACTTTGTGTTCCAAGCGTGGTGCCCCTTGGTGCAGTTGGGGCACCGTGCCGTGGTGGACTCGCTGGCCTTGAGGCGACCGATACACTCCTCCGTCGGGTGCGCTTGGCTGCACACGCCGCACTTGACGGAGTTTTGGCACATGGCCTGGAGATGCCCGAAGCGCTGGCACTTGTAGCATCGAACAGGCTCACCTTGGTAGGGGCGCAGGGCGTAGCGGCCCCAGCTGCCCAGGTCCAGCTTGGGTGGTGGCGGCCCCTCGTACACTACAAGGATCTGCCTGGTTGGGACCTTGTCTCTGTGTGCGAGGAGCCGTGTTGCCGAGAGCACGTGGGGGTGAGCCTCGACGGCCTGGAGTGGCAGAGTGGTCGGATACCGTTGAAGTACCAACTTGTGCCTCTTCACTCTGGGGTCGAGCAGGATCACTCGATCCCCCTCCTCGGCAAGGCGGCGCAGCATGGCCTCCGACCCATCGTCCTTCGGGGTGAGGACGTATTCGCCGTTGAGAGTAGGGCGAATAACTATCCGCAGGCCAGGGTGTGTTCTCTCCAGCTCCGTCACAGCCTGGTAGGCACTGATAGTGTTGCTCTGGTGCACGAGTTTAAACTTGTGCCGAGGTCCTCGTCGGGAATGAGACACTGTTACCCAGCCTGCCTCATTCTCCTGCTGGGCCTCCTCGGTCTGGGGGCTCTCGTCGATGACGAGGCGACCGCTATCATCGCTGGGGGCCTCCTCTGCCTGTGAGAACTCCGGCTCCAGTGTTCGGGCGGTCCTCTTGGGCGTGGAGGTCTCGTTCGGCGAGGGTGGACTTAACCCATTCCGCGTCCGCTTGGCAGACATCGGCGTGGTGGATATGGACGCCGACCCTTGCATCGTGGCGTCACTCTTGTTCGCCCATCAGCGCCACGGGTGCAAAGGGGAGAAGAGAAATGCTCTCTACAAGCAGGACAGGAACAGGAGGAATCTCCAATCAACCCGTCCACGCCTGCTTCTGTCTCTTTTGAGAGCCACGGAAACAGGAGGAATCTCCAATCAGACCGTAGCTGCTCTTATGAGACAAACGAGGCAACCTTCTTCTTCTACTCTCACGGTTAATAGTTACCAAATGGTAACATTCTTGGGCGATTAACTCTGGTGAAGTGGTGATGACTCTTCGATGCTTGTCCGTCTGCTTGATGGTGTGTTCTTCTTCCTGTGCTTCGCTGATGCTGATGATTGTGTGGTGCCGAAAAGTTCAATTGATTGATTGATTGTATAGGTTTATTGTGCATTAGCGTACATTTATACATAATCATAATACAAATAATAATAAAATAAAAACAAACAAAAAAAACAAAAAGACAAATACAGTAATAATATGATACAATAGTATAAATACATGTATAAATGCACACATTGCACAAAACGGGCAGCCCGTCAGTGTTTGGCGTGCAGTAAGACGTGGTGGAGCGTCCCACGCGTTTCTTATCTGCTGCAAGTGGGTGGCGTCGGTCTTCATCACCTGTCGCCCGGCTGGGCGCGAGCGGCGATCAGCGCGGAGGGGGTGTTGTTCTCAGCACCTCCAGCAGCTCGTTAGTTGGGGTGTAGAGGACCACCTGGGCGGCTCTTGCCTCTCGCGCCCTGAGTAGGGCGCCTCTTACAGGGGGAGGGGCTGGCGCTCGCTCTGGCCTGAGGCGGGCGGTGGCTGGGCAGGAGAGGAGGTAGTGCACCAGTGGGCGCCGGGAGCGGCCGCCGCAGTGTTCACACCTCCCTGCCACAAAGTCGGCGTGTAGCTCTTCCCGCGTGGAGTAGCCCAGCCTCACACGCTGTAGCAGCACGCCGTTCGCTCTGGGCTGCTGGAAGGATGGGTTCAGTGGGCGATAGGCTGTGGCTGCAGCATACCACGCCGCTTGCCTCTTGATTGCTTCCCATTCTTGGTGCTGCTGGTGGGCGTTGTGGGCGGCTCTGCGTTTAACCTGCACCTTGAGCTGCTGCAGGCTGGGGCGCACGGTCCAGGTGATGATGGGGCCGTGGGCGGCTCGCTTGGCAGCCTCGTCGGCAGCATCGTTGCCGCGCACGCCAACGTGGCTGGGAATCCAGTGGAGCCGGACACGCCTGCCCTGAGCTGCCAGGTCCTGCAGGGTGCACAGGATGGTGGTGGTGAGGTGAATGTTGTCCCGGGTGTGGGCGTGGGCGTGCTGCAGCGCCTGTAGTCCCGACCGAGAGTCAGTGTGTATCACCACAGTGGCCTCCCGGCGGAGCAGAGCGTGCTGGAGGGCGTGCAGGATTGCTACCAGCTCCGTCTGGAGGGTGGAGCAGTGGTCTGATGTCCTCCACGCTTGCGTCAAGTCGCTCGTGACGAAGGCGGCGCCGGACCTCCCGCTTTCGGGGTCGACGGAGCCGTCGGTGAAGTACACTGCGCTGCCTGGCTCCGTGACCTCAGACATGGCCATGAGGGCGTGCTGGCGCAGCTCCTCGGTGAGGCAGTTCGTTTTGCTGTCGGGCAACTGTGTGGCGGTGAAGTGTGCGGCGGGGGGGTCCCATGGTGGTGGTGGAACGTAGGCGGGGTTGGGGGTGTCGGGGTCGCGCCACAGCCAGTTCCCTGCCCGGTTGAGGGAGCTGGTTGCTAGGCTGACGTTTACGAGCCACCTGTTGTTACGCAGGCACTCGATGCCCTGCACCACGGCCATTCTGAGTCTCCTCTGCGCAACACCTTCCACGTCGCGCTGGAGCACTCTGGCCACCCGACAGGCCACCATGCAATCCACCCTGGCTGTGAGGGGCACCAGGTTGGCCTCACTCTGCATGACACAGGCACTGCACCACCTGGGTGCCCCTAACATGGTCCTCATGGCGGTGTTTTGTATTACCTCCAGGCGCTGTTGCTGCTGCCGGGGCAGCGCTACAAGGACCGGTGCACTGTAGTCCACTAGGGAGCGCACTGCCTGGAGGTAGTAGAGGCGGAGGACGGGGAAGGTTGCACCAGCGCTCGGCCGCGTCATGGCCCTCATCACATTCAGCCGGGCCTGCGTCCGCTGCCTCAGGTGCGTGACATGCTGCGTGAAGGACAGCCGTCTGTCCACCCACACTCCGAGGTACTGGTAGGAGTCGGTCCAGGCCAGGCCGACTCCTTGGACGCGAAGCTGCTGGCCAGCAGGTGTGCAAGTCTTGATGGCCATGGCCCGGGACTTCTCTGCCGAGATCTTGAGCCCCAGCTCTTCGCACTTGGCAGTGATGAGGTGCAGCGCTTCTTGGGCCCGCGCGAGCTTGTCGCCGCGCCCGGTGACGACGAGTGCCAGGTCGTCGGCGTAACTGAGGAGGATGGTTCCTTCCCGATAGGGGAGGGCGACCAGTTGTTCCATCAGCACGTTGAAAAGGAACGGGCTGAGGATGCCGCCCTGGGGTGTCCCGTTCTCGAAAGTAAGGTAGGAAGACTTGTGGCCCTGGAACTTCACGCGGGCTCGGCGCTGGTGAAGGTAGTCCTGGAGCCAGCCCAGCAGTCTCCCTCGGATGCCCTTCCTCACAAGGGCGGCCAGTATGGCGCGGGGGCTAGCCAGCTCGAAAGCCTTCTCGAGGTCAAGGAAGACTACGATGGTGGGCTGGTTGTTGGCGTGAGCCAGGAGGGTGATGAGGCAGTCCGCAGTGCTCACCCCCCTGGTGTAGCCGAACACGTGGTGATGAAGGCTTCCCACGCTCCACTGTAGGCGAGTCAGCACCATCTTCTCCGCCGTTTTTCCGGTGCAGCTCAGGAGGGAGATTGGCCTGAAGGTGGTGTGATCCTTCGGCTTGGGGATGGGCTGGATGTCTGCGTCCTTCCAGGAGGGCGGCAGACGGCCTGCCAACCACGACGCGTTCAGAAGGGCTAGCAGCGCGGCGTCCCCGGCGGGCCCAGCGTGCGCCAGCATAGAGTACCGCACTCCGTCGGCTCCCGCCGCTGTGTCACGTCGACGTTTCGCCCTGGCCAGCTCCTCGAGCGTGAAAGGCTGGTCCGTCGCGTGCGGCTGGCCCCGCGCCTCCCTGACCTCTTCGTCGCGCTGTGGGCGTAGCTGCTGCTGGAGGTAGCTGGTGTGGGGAGGAAGCTGCTCGCTAGAACCCCTCGCTGTAAAGCAGTTCGCCAGCCGATCTGCCTCTTGCTGTGGGCGTGGGTGGGCAGCTGGGCGGGTCGGGGCGGCGCCTGAGGCCTTCCTGAAACTCCCCCACAGCTGGCCGAGGGAGGTGTGTTGGCTGAAAGAGGCGCACCACTCCAGCCACTTTGCCTCCCTGGCGCTAAGGGACACCTGTCTCGCGCGGGCTACCACGTCCTGCAGGAGCTGCAGGTTGATGGCCGTTGGGTGCTTCTCGTACAACCTCCTGTGGACGTTGACGCGGTGATTGTGCTCCCGGACTTCCTCGTTATAAAACCACCAGTCCGGGCGCCGGCGGCGATTTGAGGCTATCCTGGGCATGGCCGCGTAAGCTGCACTCTCTATGGCCGCCGTAAGGTCCCTCTCCTGCAGGTGCAGGTCCACCGGAGGCACATACGTGGACCACCATTCGGCCAGGGAGGCTTGGAACTTTGCCCAATCCGCCCTCCTGACGTTCCACTGGGGCGGCGGGAGAGGAGGAGCTGGTGGGGCCACAGTGAGGGTGGTGAGGGTCCCGTAATGGTCGCTGGTGAGGGTAGGGTGGACCTGCCAGGTGGCACCGGGCTGTAGGTCGCCCGACACCAGCGTGAGGTCGAGCCGCCCCCCATGGACGTGCGTGGCCTCCCCTGTGTTCAGTAGTCGAACGGCAGGAACTTCTTCGAGCAGGTCGGCCAGGTGGCGCCCGGTCACGTTAGTGGGTGACACAGACTGCAGCACGGGGTGGTGGGCGTTGAAGTCGCCCGCTACAAGGAGGCTGGAGTGGGATGCGAGGGAGAGCAGCTCCCCAACATCCAGCGGGTACCGCTGGCTCCTGTATATATTGTATACAGTCAGAGTGAGCGGCCCCAGCTGTAGCTCCAGTGCCAGGACCTCCACGCCGTCACCACAGTACACGGGTGCGGCGATCCTCTTGTGCGGGATGGTGTTTCGTATGAGGGCTGCACAGCCACGCCCATTTCCGTCACCAGCCGGTAGCGAGTGGAGGGTGTAGCCTGCGACTCGCCATTCAAAGCTGGCGGGCGTGAGAGTCTCCTGTAGGAGAACCAGGTCCAGGTCTTCTTGGAAGACGGCTTGCAGCAGCTCATGTTTCTTGGGGCGGAGCCCCTGAACATTCCACTGCAGCACCCTCAGCGTGGGCGCCGGTGCGTGGGCTGGGCTGTCAATCCGTGCCTCCATCTTGGTTGTGGGCGTGCGGTGGGTGCAGAGGGTGTTGGGTGGGACCTCTCGGCGTGGTAGATGATGGTGGGGGCTGGAGGGCACCCTCTGTGACGGCGGTTAACACCTCTTCGCGGAGGAGTGCGTCGAGGTCCTGCTCGGTGGGGGCTGCGGTGCCCTGCCGGCGATCGAGCAGCTTCTTCACCAGCTGTACGACACACGCGAGGATGACGTCCACGATGGCTCTGCCCTCCTCATTGAGTCCCTCGCAATAACCTGGGGGTCCACGTTGAGACCCTGTCGCTGGTTGGGCATTGGGTAGCACCGTGGACTGCTCCTCGTCTGGGCGGGCGCGGTGGGCCCGACGCCTGTGTCCCTTCCTCCTCTGTGGCTTGGGGACAGAGGGGGTGGGTTGCTGGGTGGAGGTGTGAGCGGAGTTGCTGGCTGTGCAGCTACTGGTACCCTCTCTCGCTCTCTGCCTGTCCTCTTCCCCTGTCTCGACCTGACTTGTGCCAGGCTGTTGAGGGGTAAGGGGTGGGTGGGAAGCCCACGCCGGCCTGTTTGGTGGTGGCGCTGGAACAAGGCGTCGGTTGCCTTGTTGCTGGGAAGGCCCACGTGGTTGCCCCTGCCTTTGCCGCTCCCCCTCCTGTGTACCCCCCAGTCGTGTGCCGGGCAGGCCGAGAGTCGCGGGTTGATGGCTAACCCACGCCGACCCGATTGGGGGTGGCGCGGCAATGAACCGACGCTCTCTTCTTTGGGTTGGGGGGGCACGTGGTTCCATCTGCTGCTGCTGCTGCTGCCGCCGCTGGTGACCCCGTGGCATCCTTTTCTGTCGCTCGGGGCACTTCGTGTTCCAAGCGTGGTGCCCCTTGGTGCAGTTGGGGCACCGTGCCGTGGTGGACTCGCTGGCCTTGAGGCGACCGATACACTCCTCCGTCGGGTGCGCTTGGCTGCACACGCCGCACTTGACGGAGTTTTGGCACATGGCCTGGAGATGCCCGAAGCGCTGGCACTTGTAGCATCGAACAGGCTCACCTTGGTAGGGGCGCAGGGCGTAGCGGCCCCAGCTGCCCAGGTCCAGCTTGGGTGGTGGCGGCCCCTCGTACACTACAAGGATCTGCCTGGTTGGGACCTTGTCTCTGTGTGCGAGGAGCCGTGTTGCCGAGAGCACGTGGGGGTGAGCCTCGACGGCCTGGAGTGGCAGAGTGGTCGGATACCGTTGAAGTACCAACTTGTGCCTCTTCACTCTGGGGTCGAGCAGGATCACTCGATCCCCCTCCTCGGCAAGGCGGCGCAGCATGGCCTCCGACCCATCGTCCTTCGGGGTGAGGACGTATTCGCCGTTGAGAGTAGGGCGAATAACTATCCGCAGGCCAGGGTGTGTTCTCTCCAGCTCCGTCACAGCCTGGTAGGCACTGATAGTGTTGCTCTGGTGCACGAGTTTAAACTTGTGCCGAGGTCCTCGTCGGGAATGAGACACTGTTACCCAGCCTGCCTCATTCTCCTGCTGGGCCTCCTCGGTCTGGGGGCTCTCGTCGATGACGAGGCGACCGCTATCATCGCTGGGGGCCTCCTCTGCCTGTGAGAACTCCGGCTCCAGTGTTCGGGCGGTCCTCTTGGGCGTGGAGGTCTCGTTCGGCGAGGGTGGACTTAACCCATTCCGCGTCCGCTTGGCAGACATCGGCGTGGTGGATATGGACGCCGACCCTTGCATCGTGGCGTCACTCTTGTTCGCCCATTAGCGCCACGGGTGCAAAGGGGAGAAGAGAAATGCTCTCTACAAGCAGGACAGGAACAGGAGGAATCTCCAATCAACCCGTCCACGCTTGCTTCTGTCTCTTTTGAGAGCCACGGAAACAGGAGGAATCTCCAATCAGACCGTAGCTGCTCTTATGAGACAAACGAGGCAACCTTCTTCTTCTACTCTCACGGTTAATAGTTACCAAATGGTAACATTCTTGGGCGATTAACTCTGGTGAAGTGGTGATGACTCTTCGATGCTTGTCCGTCTGCTTCTTGTTGCTTCCTGGTTGCGCATCACTCGTGGGTCCTGTTGTCTTGTGCCGAAAAGTTCAATAGTTAAAAAATCACATCAGTACGGCATTAATTTGAAATATTAATATTTAATAAATAAAGTGTTTTTTTCATTAAGCTTTTTTTTGCTTAAGATAAAATTATTAATAGAATAAAAGTTTAATGGGAACTTTCAATGATAACAATAGCTATAAATTTAAACACTAACTAATTGAAAATATTTTTTAAGATTATTTTCTAATAAAAAATGGAAAATATGAAATCACATTAAATAAAAAAATAATTAATTGAAATTGGAGAAAACATATGTAACAAACGGTAATTGGTAATACTTCAGATTCGGGGCACACGGTAGGTGGTGCTGTTAGTGGCTACAATTTTGGGCTACAATATATCTCTTATGACGTCGGACCCTCAAAATAAGCTAGAATCGCATCCGCCATACTCGCAACATTTACCTACTTCAGTTTGTTAGGTAAATGTTGCGAGTATGTGCGGATGCGATTCTAGCTTATTTTGAGGGTCGGCTCGTCGGGGGAGGGGGGGGGGGCTACGATGATCCTAAGATTTTAATCATTTTCGGGGAAGGTTTATGGGGGATCGTTATTGATGGGGTGTTAGGTATATGATATTGTAGACGACAAAGGTACTAGTTATGTTGGTCCGGATTACGGTGAATCAATTGTATGTGAATGAAAGAGGTTTCATCACCTTATAAGGGCGCGACCAGTTCTAGTTTATGGGTGAAGGGTGGCGTTCCGGGAAATTATTCATCTGACTCCTAAAATAAAATGACTTTAAGGTGGTCTTCTACTTGACTCGGCTTACCGAAGGTTTTAAGGCAAAAATGAAAATATGAAAATAAACACTATTCTAATAACGGAATATTGCGGTTAAGGCGGGAGACTAGTAGTCTATATATTATCAACGCAAGTACGAGTTTAGGGCGAAACAAGACTCAGTGTATTAAAAACGGGAGTGTGAACTCGAGTGAATTCGTACGATTGAATGTCTTAATCAATGAATGAAATCTGAATCTCCTTTTCTTATTAATGCAAAGGGTATGGCCTGGAAATGACCGTGGGATGACTTACCTCCGTTGTGGTTGCATTTCCCCACCCCCTGGGTGAAGCTAGGAAGCCTGTGCACGGCGTGTACATTTACATGATTAAGCTCTTATTTGTGTAATTTGATACGATTGTCGTTGCACCACCTATTAGGATCAACAGATGTGTTTACTCGGGCTCCTCATTAAACATCCGTCTTTTTATAATTCTATCTCGAGATACAACGTGGGCAGTTTTATCAAAGCAGGTGTTCAACCATTTTCCTTTGCTCGTTCTTGTGTCTCACACTCGTTTGCTTATATACTAATATATATGTACATTTACAAATCCCATCATATTTCTCATGCAATATTCAATCTTTACTATATATATATATATATATATATATATATATATATATATATATATATATATATATATATTAGTAAGGCATTCTTGGATTAGACCAAATCGCGTCCACTTTGCAGAGGTATCTTTTAGGGCTATTGAATCCAACAATTCTGGTGCCCGAAGTCTACTTATTTCGTAATCCGATTACTACGAGCCTACCTACTGCGTAGTCCGACCACTACAGGTTCCCAATGTTCGGCTTTATTTCACTCAAATAAACAATTACAGGTCGTAAGTATACACATAAAATAATACATATAATGAACACACTCTCACATAAGCACACACAAATATAGGCACCTGCACATTTCAAAAACAAAGAATTAATATATGAATAAGTGGCATATATTGGTTTCACAAATATAGGAGTCCAGTTAATAGAAGAACTGCAAAATCTTCATCTTTATACATTATAATACAATTTCATACATTATATATTAACTTATATTTAATATTCAACCCTAACCAAAGAAACACAGGTTAGTTATGAACTTAGTAAATTATAACAATCTTCCTCTCTACAAAAGAAGAAGGCTAAAGTACAATGAAATAATAGATCTTTCCGTTTTCAATAGGCTTTCTAGGTCGAGTAGAGCGACGAAGGATAATTTTAGGGGAGGCATAAGGGGGAGCAGCTGGGGGAGAAACCTCATGAGTTGTATAGTTTTCGATAGAGCAGTCATGTTTTCTATATCGAGTAGATCGACGAGGGAGAGCAACCCCAGGAGGAAGATCATGACATAATGGATTAGGATCGTTCAGTTTCAACATTTATGGGAGCATCAAGAAACGGAATGGGGGATTTTGTATCGGAATTAAGATTAGGAATATCTTAGATCTCGTTTAATTGGCTCTCTCTGGGTGGGGCCAAATGGTGGATAGCCACTGTATCTTCTCAGCCGTCTGGAAGCCGGACGTGTGCATATTTAGGATAGGCTTCGATTAGTTTCACTTCGCATACTAAGGCATCATCTTTATTCCCTACATGTCGTTTTAACAGCACTTTACCAGGTGAAGTAAGCTAACTAGGTATATTCATTCCCGTCGTGGTCTTTCGAGAGAATATAAAAAAAAATCGTGAAGTACATAAAAATGAACGCAAGGAATGAAGAGCATCCCGGAGGACGTGTTCACAATGGTTAATGCTCAGGTTCTTAGACTCCAACGCCAAGGTAACAGTTTTCCATACAATTCCTACTTGGCGCTCGCATTGTCCATTCCTGGTAGGATGGTAAGGTGTTGAACAGCATGTTGGAGCCCCTTTCTCGTGCAAAAATGATTATATTTCAGCAGACATGAAAGAAGTACCTCGATCTGAATGCACGTACCCTGGTAACCCGTAAGACACTGTATAAAAGTTGATCAAGAGATATCCTTACAAAGAAAAGTAAAGATAAAACGCGAGTATTCGTCTACCAGAATTAATAAATACTTATTGGGAGAAGAAAATGGTAGTGGATCTTTAAAGTTTAGGCTGATTCGATCAAAAGGGCGCATTGCACGGGTAAGCTCTTCCCTCTCTGAGCGATAATATCGAGGTTTTAACTTTTGACACGTTTCGCACCCTGACACCACTCGCTTAACGTCGATCTACAGAATAAGGCAAGTTTTGTACTCGAACAAAATGGTGAAATCGTGTAATACCTGGATGACAGAGAGCATTATGAAGCTCAACAAGCTTATTGTGGGTTAGGCTTGAGCAGAAAGTGCGCATTAGGGCATCAACAGCTCTGTTGAGCGAACCAGGACGATGTATAATTTCGTAGCAAAAGGGCATAAAATTCTAAACGCCATTTAGCAATCTTTTCGTTCTTTATTTTACTTTTATGACGTGAATCGAACATGTATGATACATAGTTTTGATTTGTCATTAAGGTGAACTTACGACCGAGAAGAAAATGACGCCACTTTTTGATCGCCTCAACAATAGCATAGGCCTCTTTGTCGACAGAGCAGTGATTTCTTTCTAAAGAATTTAAGGATCTCGAAAAAAAGGCAACGGGTCGTCCATTCTGGTTCAAAGTGGCTCCAATGACGCTATTTTAGGTATCAGTTTCCGCTGTAAACGTTAAATTTTCATCTATTTTGCCCTAACAACGTTAATAATAGCTCATTTTATTTCGTCGATTGCATTTGAAGCTTCTTTAGAAATTGGAAACTGGCAATTAATTAGGGGAGGAAATCATTGAGAGAATCTTGGAACTCACCGCAAGTAGTATGCAAGCAATCCGACTAATAGAGATAATGATTCTTTGGCTGGTTGGTACGGACTTATCCTTGAGAGCAGCAAAGTGTGAAGAATCTAGGCGGAATTCATTCTGGCGAACCTGATAACCTAGAATATATATAGTATTAGTTGAAAAGGTGCATTTGTTTTTATTTAAAGTCATTTTATGTTTCTCAGCAGTCTCGAGAAATTTAGTTAAGTTTTTATCATGTTCCTCTTGCCTGCGGCGGCAAATAGTAACATCGTCTAGGTAAGCATACGTGTCCTCAAGATTACTTTTATGAATGAAATCGTCCAACATTCTCTTGGAGCAGGCAACACCGTTAGTTAGACCAAAATATCAGTGTTTAAATTGAAAAAGCCTTCGATCCGCCTCAAAAGCAGTGCAAATTCTTTCCTCAGGGTGAAAGCGAACACAATGATAGCACCTTTTAGGTTTGTCGTAGAATGCCCCCCCTCCCTTTTTGTTCTTTTCTAAGAGTGCTGAGAGTGTCTAATATATTGATATTATAAGAATATCTTAACGAACAGAGCCGTTACGAAACACGTAAGGATATATAAGAGAAACGAACATTAATCCCGAAATAAACTTATATTTTAATTTTAACCATCGAATACACAACATCTAAACATTAACTACAGCAATACTCTGAATATTATCATAAACAAGAATTAATTAAATTAGTTTATCCACAAAAATTGGTTAACGTTTTCTCTACACACAACAATAATATAAGAATTAGGCTTACGGACTCATGTGGAGTTTAAAGGCCTCAGAAATGTTATTGACCTCACGACGCGTGCCGTGTGTCCAGATGTAGATGGGCGAAATTACACGGTTGTTTTGGCGAGGGTGGCAGCTGGGGGGTCCACACGTTCTTCCGGGGGAGGGGTTCTTCAAGGACGAGAACAAATACGGTGCTTTATGCCACACCTAGGCAGTCGTGGTCTCTCTGGAGAGAGTGAGTCGAACTTGGTTCTTAAATCAAGTTAACTTGGAGTGCGGTGTGACCACCGAGTAACGAGCTCGAGGAGGAGCTTTTCTCCTTCGTTACTTATTTCGTTATGGACGAGGACTGAACTCGGGGAGGGTCTTCTTCAAGGGCGAGGATAACGGAGGGGGATTTCTCTGACGAGAATAAGTTGAACTTGGTTCCTTACCAAGTCAACTTAGGAATTCGGTGTGGCCACCAAGTAACGGGCTCGAGGGGGAGCCTTTTCCTTCTTCTTTTCTTAATTCCTCAAGGACGAGGAATACCTCTGGTGTTTAATGTGCACCAGGATATGAGGAGTCTCTCTGGCGAGAGTAAGTTGAACTTCCTAAAGTTAACTTATCGTTTGGTTTGATAACCAGGGACTTAGCTCAAGGATGAGCTTCTTCTTAGCCCCTTAAGGTAGGTAGCCCTGCCTCTCTTGCAGGGTACTTCTTGGTCTGGCTAGCCAAGTACTCTACCTCTCTAGTCTTGGTAGTTCGGTTTGATCCGAAGACTTCGTCACCTAGAGACTAACGTATACTACCTCGATTTTCCTCAGAGTTCCTCATTTATACCTCGTCACCCCACTGGGGGAGTGGTAAGGGGGGGGAGGGCTTGAGGACGGCCCCAGGAGAGTTCTTTTGGCCAACGGTTTTTCCTAAGAAGTCAAACATCGGCTCCTCGTTAGCCTTCGAGATTGGGAGAAACACGTCTCCAATTTCTTATTTGACGTAAATCTGGAACTCCCTCTCCTGGGGGAGATCTTTCATTTTGACCTTTAAGGTCTTCCATGACACCAAAATAGGCGACGCTGCGGTTACGCAATGGACTCGCCGATGCCTGACGCGGATGTCTTTGCGGTAACCGCTTTGGGACTGCCCCACGAGTGAACGGGGGAAGGGGGGTGACTATTCCCCTACAAGGTTGATAGTGCTAAATATCTTATAGGTCGATATATTATTAACCAATTCTTCAACATTGGTTAATGGATACGCATCCAAGTAAGTAAATTTCTTAATCGTCTGAGAATAGTCAATTACTAACCCTCTCTTTGAGTGATTCGACACAACATGAACTTGAGCTAGCCAGGCAAAGATGTTCGGTTCGTTGATATCTTCCTTGAGCATCCGTGCTACTTCAGAACGAATAAATTCAGTCAGACGTTTTAAATTTGCATGACTTCGTAATGAATGGTCTGCAATCAGATGATAAGTTGGTGAAAAGTCTTGGAGGATCTGTAATCATAGAAGCCTGAGAGCACACTTCGAAGTCAAGTTGACGACCTCCAAAGTTGAGCTTAAAAGAGGGATGTTTACTTAGGAAGGCGATTCCTTGATAGGAGATTTTAAATTTGTAGAGGCCATAGAAATAGTGCGTTCATAAGGTTTAAGATAGAAATCAAAGGAGTTCGCAACATCTTTTGAAATGAAGTTCTCGGAACTGCCGGTATCTAAAAGAGCCGTGAGAACACCGCCATTCAGCTCCACTTCTAGAGATGACCTTTTCAAAATTGATGGCACACCAGCGAGAACGGTTTGGAGGTTAATGCTGAGACTTCATTTTTAGATGACCTACATACCTTCGAAAAATGTCCTCTCTTTTTACATTTAAAGCAAATAACGTCACTTGCCGGACAGCGAGCACGGTTCTGGTGCAAGGATTTTCCACAATAATAACATTTGTTTATGTTTTCGAAGCGAAGGATCGCAGCACAATTTGAACCCTCAGGATCAGGATTAGAACAGTCGACTTCAGCGTCTAGCTCATGCGATTCTACTGAAACTACAGGACCAGAAGAGAATGATGTATAGACTTCCGAATCCCTTGTGACAATCTCTAACGCTCTCGCCCTATCAACAGCTGAAGACAATGAAAGAGTTTTGTTTTCTAGAAGTCATGTTCGAATTTTTGATGATGAAAGCCCTGTAATAAAGGCATCTCGAGTATACTCGTTGCTATAAGTTTTGGCATTCACAGCCTTGAAAATGCTATCCAAACTGAGTCTGAAGAGCAAGTACATATTCATGAATCATTTCACCATCTGATTGTTTACGAGTCGCGAGCTTGTGTCACGGCACGACCTCATTCGCAGGTTAAATGAAGACGCTTTTGAGAGCAGCCAGAGCATCGTCCAAAGTAGTACATTCGGAAATTATCTCAAAACTTTCAAGAGAAACTGAATTGGCTAGGAGGCCCAAATACGAATCGTTTATACCTTCAATTGACGCTTTAGACCTCGAGAAGACAAACAACTAGTGTTTAAATACACGTGCAGCTTCTGGTGCATTCGGAAGAACATCCAAACGATCGAGACGAAGACCACGTTCAATTTTTCTTAATGAAATAAATTGAAGTAGCCCAAAGGTTAAGGAAGGTTCCAAAGTTTCGCTTTATTTCACTGAGATAAACAATTACAGAGCAGAAGTATACGAAGAAAATAAATTATTGTTAATAAATTATTGTTATAATTTATTAAGTTACAACCTATATAAGTATAAGTGGCATAATATTGGTTTTACAAACTTAGGAGTCCATCTTCATTGATTATGTACATTATCGTACATTATGATACATTATCTGTTTTAATTTCATTTAATATTCAAACCTACAGAAAGAAACACAGGTTAGTTATGAACTCAATTAATTACAACTTAATAAATTATAACACAGAGTAAATATATATATATATCTCTTGATTAAAACACAGCGTTCCGATTGGGGCTGTACACCCATCCATTTTTTTCACTTAAGAAAACATAATCTGTTCAAGATCAATGAACCACATCCAGGAAGTGTGACTATGCTGTTGATTTGTGATTTACAATTTTATTATAAACTCTACCATTCAATTTGGACCTATTTATACTCTGTTCTACTATACTCAGGATCAAAGCTGTGCGCGTTCCTCGATTTTGGGTAGTGCGTTAGCGTTCCTACCTACCTCCAGCCGCGGTTAGAGCGTTCCTGGAATAGCGTTCCTCAATTTTTTTTTCGCTCGGTGCCTTCCTGCGTTGACGCTCCCAAACTATTAAAGCGCCCCTCAAAAAAAAGTAGTGCGTTCCTTCAAAAAAACTTGAAAAAAGTAAAAAAACACTGCGTTCCTCAAAAACACTACTGTGCGCATCAAAAGAACTATTCCGCAACTCAAAAATAAAACAAAATACAAGGTAAAATACATCAGATCTTCATACATTAAAATATATGTATATTTCAGACTTTTTACAAGTTTCTCTAAATATATCACACACAAATTCACTAAATCAAAAATATCACTTAAGTGTTAGACTTAATTAGTATTTAAACTGTATTGTACTGCATTCCACTGTATTTGACTGTATTTTACTGTACTGCACTGTATTTGACAAGTAGACACATAGTTTCTAAACATTTTCATTATTCATTATTTTGTATTACAGTATTATACTGATTTATTAAGTTTATTTTACTTTAAATCTGACACATCGATTCAATTTTCGTTATTTTACATAAAGATTAAAGACATCTAGACAAGTTACAACACTTTCTAAAGAATTAAAATTACTGCTGCTCCTCTTCCACTTCCTTCTCCCCCTCCTTGTCCTGCTCCTGCACCTCCTTGTACCCAAAGAGGTGCATGCTGCCCCTCACAAACACCAGCTGTTCAAAGTTAATGTTGCTCAGGCTGGACCTCTTTGCCCGCAAAATGTCTCCCGCTGAGCTAAACAGCCTCTTCACAGCAGCTGAGCTGAGAAGAAGAGTAGTGTATTTTTTAAAGAGGTCCAGCCATGCACCCCTGTAGTGGGTGGGGAAGAGGTCGTGGCTGAAGGGGACGCCCACCATCGATCTTTTCCACTGGTCCAGGGTCTTGGCGACCGTCTACTCCATCTCCTCCGCCGCCTCACCTCCGGCACTGCGGCAATGGATAGGAGCAGGTGGAACTGGTCCACTTCCTCCTGCCTCTCCTCAGCGTCCACCATCTCTGTCACCGACTCCACGATGCGCTGCTTGATGTCCACAGCCTCGTGCTAGCTGAAGTGGTTCACCAGGGATATGGTGTAGTGGGTGTGCAGGGCAGTGGCCATGAGGACGTCCTCCTTCTTCAGCCTCGCGGCAAACCTACCATAGTACCCCTTCCCACTACCCTCTGTCCCCAGCAGCACGTCCAGCAGCGGCTGGGCATACTGCAGGCTCCTGAAAGAAAATAAATAACTAAATATTTATTTAAATATTTTGGAACAATTATACTATTGAGTAGGTACAGTGACCAGTAGGACTAGGTAGTTTTATAAAGTGTTACAAGTGTGGTACCTGTACCGATCTTATAAAATAAGTTAAAGAACTTTTAAAATTTTCTTGCCTGTCAGTCTTCAGGTTCTCCAGGTGCAGGGGATCATGTGCAAGGTCGGCATGAAGGCGCCCATGTAGGCATTGGTCTCTAACTTGACGTTGTCCAGGCACTCGGCCACGGGCCTCATGACCTTCATGTGCTCTGAGAGGACGTACAAAAGATTTGAAAAGAAAGTTTAAAATTATTTCATTTACTTCAAATTTCAATGTCATGTCAAAACTTGCACATCATTTTCATTTAATTAACTAAATTTACTTTAACTTTATTAACTTATATACTTTATAGATTAATACATTATAGAAGAGCCTAAAATTTGAAAAATAAGTTAATAACTTCAATTTATTTTACTTACTTGTTTGTCCATCTCATCAACAGTTGACACCTCTCCCTTGCTGAGGATATCGTTGAGGGTCCTCATCTCGTCTTGGTTGGACAGGACGTCCATGAGGCTGTGACGGCGTCGTAGTAAGAGTTTCTCCTTTGAAAAAAGTTGAAAAATAATTAGAAACAAATAAAAGAAACATTTTTAACTGTTCCATTGTTGACGCTAACAAGATTATCTCTAAAAGGCTATTACACTTCAATCATTACAGGCTCACTTGTTAGTTACTACAACCACCAGGGAGAACTAAGTGAACTGCGGTCTAGCTTGATAGAAGTATTTTCTCTATTGTGTATCAGTATGCCATGTTACATAAATATACAATGTAACACAATATTTTAACAATTTAACCATACTCCAAAGTAATTTTTTAAATAGAAAAATTAATATTTAACAAAAAGGGAACAGGCAAATGCATTAGGTACATATTTGTTTTG
This sequence comes from Ceratothoa steindachneri, assembly GCA_963969495.1. Taxonomy (NCBI): domain Eukaryota; kingdom Metazoa; phylum Arthropoda; class Malacostraca; order Isopoda; family Cymothoidae; genus Ceratothoa; species Ceratothoa steindachneri. The sequence continues at coordinate 72,076,159 of OZ018333.1, read as the reverse complement.
TTCTTTCACTACAACCCCAACTTACTAAAAACCAAGCCGAAGTCAAATATTCATGATTGAATCTAAGAATCTTATCAAGTGACGCAGAAGGTTTTTAACTTCCTCCCTGTCTTCTCCTTGATGGAGTTGGCCGCCACAGAGATGCGGTTCTGCAGGTTCCAGGTCTTCTGGGCCTTTGAGGCAGCCTTCGTGAAAGGTGCCCTTGGGTCCTTGTTCCACCCTGCCACAGACTGCACGTCCACAGTGGCCACCAGGTTGAGGGTGTGCGCACTACAATTTAAACATTTTTTTAAAGTTTTTATTTAAATTATTTAAATTTTTCAACTTGTGAAATTCAGATACTTTTCTCATTTCTTTCAAAGTTATCTCACACAAAAGAAACCAGTTGAAAGAATACAAATATTATTGAAATAATAATTAATAATTAAATGTACATACCCATATTTGTAGTGGACTGGCAGATGGACAGCCACTTCAGGCACCACCTGATGCAGCTAGACATTGAGGTTGCCAGGTGGCCAACCACCACCTACGGGTCCTCTCCCTCCTGTCCCTCCACGGCAACCTCTGTTGCACCAAAGTGCCTAAGCGCTACTACTTAATTGGCGCCGTTGTCCGTGGTGGTGGCCACCAACTTGTTGACCAGGCCAAACTCCCGGTAGATGTCGGTGATGACCTAGGCCAAGGGGGTCGCTGGTCTGCTTCTCCTGCAAAAAAGGATCTTTAATAATTTATATTTATTTACATTTACCTTTCCGAACGTCGTTAGCGATACGATTTGTAAAAATGTATTTTTTTTTTGGCAATGCAAGGTAACTTTAGTTTGTTTTTATAGAGTTAAAAAGTTTTAACTTAAACTTAAATAATTTTTAGTTAAAATTATTTAATTACCGTGATCTCCTTGCATGTCAAAGTACAATGCTGGCGGCGGAGATCCTTGCCAATCCAGGGACCGCTCATGCCAATGAAAGCCCTGCTGTGTGCAGTCCAGCTGTGTGCGGTAGTCACGACATAGCTGGCATTGTACAGCAGGTTGGAGATGTCCAACTTGGCAGTGGCCGACTCCTGATCGATGTCCCTCCACAGAGTCCTCCTGGACGGCAGGGAGAATTCCGGCGCGACTATGCTGAATATGTGCCTTGTGCTGGGGTGATCTACAATGCTCAAGGGCATCACATTATCATTGAACTACCTGAAATAGAAAATAAAAATTAAATATTGTATTTTTAGAACTTATGTAGCTTTACTGGTAACGCTAGGTTAGGTATAAGTGGTCATTTTATAAAACTTTTATTATACCAAGGCAAGTCTTCCTCAAGACCTCTGGGGTCACCATGTCCTTCCTGCTGAAGGACTTCTCCATGGACCGCTGGCGACAGGTCCTCTTGGCAAGGAAGTCGTTCTTCCTGCCCTTGGAGCGGACCCTCTTGCTGGCCCCATCCAGCGCTGCCCTGGAGGTGTTGATGGTGCCCTTGTGCATCTGAAAAAATAGAAATTAAATAAAACATTTATTATTTATAAATTTTTAGTTCATTGTGACTTTGTATGCTAAGTCTAAGTGTTAAAAAGTAAAAACTGTATACAACTATGAATTAGGCATCTATTCACATAAATTTTATATTTAATTTCAAAGTCACCAGAGAACAGAGATGGCCAAAGTTAAGAGTTAGGGCAAGTTGATAAACAGCAAGGTTTGATTTGCTTAAAAAATCAGGCCTGCTTAGCACAGAAGACAAGCCCCCTTCGCTCGTTTATCGCCTACTAAGGCGTTTTACTTGTATTTTTTATTTACTTACACTCTCATAATGTTTCCTGAGGTTGGCCTTGGTCTGCGTGGTGTAGCTATAGGTGGGAGCCTTCACGCCCTTCTTGACGCAGGTCTTCTCCTCACACTTAGCCCTCCCCATGTGGATATTCCCTCCATCATTGTCCTTCTCAGTCTTGACATAAGACGAAAAGGAAAAGGAACCTAAAAAATTGTAAAATGTATAAAATATGTTTAAATTAAGAAAATCCAATAGATGATAACATAATAGCCATAGTGGAATATAAGGCACCCAGGGTCGATATTGGGAAAATGTTGTGCAAAGCGCAAAGGCTGTACAGCCTTTGCAAAACATTTCCCCAATATCGACACAAGATCTTAAAAGATTGACGATAGAATAGTCTACAATCGACACCATGTAATTGGTGAGGGGAAGAGCGAAACGCTGGTCTGGTTGCTCAGCCCTCGAGAACGCTGGAATAGTTCACTTAGTAGAATAAAAGTCCCTTAAATTCCACACATGTTAATAACGACAATAGCGATAAAAACAAACTGATTTTTTTAGTTCTTTTACCTTTTTTTTTTACTCTTTATTATTTAAGTCTTTAAATTAAAAATATTTAATATTATGACATTTAAATAAAATTTTAAACTTACATCTGAAGGTCCTCCAGCCCAGCCTTCAACAATTTGGTGCTCTCCTGGGTCTCCACCTCCTCAGTCACACTGTCATCCATGTCATCCACGGACACCTGGGATGGCTAGGAGGGGTCTGGGAAGTAACTGATGTCGGAGGTGCCGACATCTGACTGTCAAGCGAAGCTGCTCCAGAAGGTCCCGGTGTGCTGGATCGGATGCCAGCGCTGCTCTATCCTGACACACTCTTGCTCCTGCTGTCACCTCATCCTCTCTTCACAAATCTGTCAATGTTTATATTAACGATCGCAGTGAAAATGTGAAAAAAATGAAAAAATTACAAAGTTCGTTAGACGGGTTATATATAGGTATATATATATATATATATATATATATATATATATATATATATATATATATATATATATATATATATATATATATATATATATATATATGTTCCTTCATTTGAACTATCAATATTTTTTTGAGGAGGGGAAGTATTACAGTATAGTAGCATCTACCTATACTACCAAAATTAGTTCAGGTTTTTTTAGCAAAAGTACACTCCAGGTCTGGTTCGAAAGTCTCCCTACCAATTAACAAAACAAGAATGCTCAGTAAAATTTCATGGGATTAATATGGAAGACTTCATGAGAAATATGTAACATGGCGCCATTCATTTCAGTGAAACAAATGACTAAGCATGCCGCCGTATAGCTACTACTTATCAGTCCCCAAAATATATAATTGTTATACCTAGTGTATTATTGAGTCACTTTGAATAAAACACAGTGCTTTTCCAACGTAACTATTGGCAATTTGTTATTTTAGGGGTAGCAACTTTTTTGTGTTGTTTCCAAATTCGACATCACGGGCCGCACGAAGAGGACCACAACCAGACACTGTAATGCTCACCTATACACTGGAGGTGGTAGCATGGCTTCCAAGAAATCCAGCCACTGGCTAGAATAAAGCAAGTTCCAGTGGCTGGCGCAATACGTTTCTATGATTGGTCAAACAGTTCCCTGCTGTCGTCTGTCACTTTTTTGGGAGAGCTTCCCACCTCAACATAAACGACAGAATGTTGCCGCGTAGTGAATGTCTTCTTTGTTGTTTCCATTGAAAAATGTTTTGAAAAAAAATCGTTTCGTAACGCTCGGAACGCAGGAACGCTTTAAATTTTGGGGCGGTGCGTTCCTCTTACTTGCGTTCCTTTGAAAACTTTTGCGTTCTTGCCTTCCTAAAAAAGTGGTGCGTACGTACGCAAGAACGCAGGGATGCACTAAAAAGAACGCACTGGCCCAGATCTACTCACGATTCACTATCATTATCATTAGAAGAGTTACGCGACCAGTTAATAAAGTAGGAGTGAAGTGTGGAGTTGCACTCTTCATTATGACTTCCCTTTATTCGCTGGAAACAGCGAATAAGGCCCTATATATTTCCTCCTATTCAGTGTTCATGGGCGAATAACGGTTTCCAGCTGTTGTTATTTTGTTTGTAAAATTAAAATATAATTAAATTACGTTATAGTGATTAACTTTGCATTCCTACCTGCGTATCAAGAGCAAAATTCAAGGTATGCTGCATCAGAGGGATTAAGGGCGAGAAGAACGACCAAAAGCTGAAGGGCTATCTATCTAGTGTAACTTAAATCCAGAGTTATCGTGGACGCTCGCAACGAAAATGTTGGCACTGGAGCGAGACTCGAATGTCCTACGCAACATTCCTCATCATAACTTGCAAAAAGATAATTGAAATAACAAGTTCTAAGAATCCACATGCAACCATCACCATGGACAACCACAAAAAATCGGTTATGGCAAGTACGACATTTGCAATTTATCTACTAGACTTTAAGACCAATTCGCCACAATAGTGGTTTAATCAAGTTGAACTACTCTTCTCATTGGAAAGACTAACAATTGACTCTCAAAAAGGAAGTCATTATTAGTGTTGCCATATCCAGTTATTGATGCCCTATCATCTTTGTTAAAGGGGCCTAATAGTTTAACGTATCAAATTTTAAAAACTGGATTGTTTCACTCCTACGACAGCCCAAAGGATGAATCGTCCCATCTTAATCCTGAGGAACCTTTAAGGAAGTTAAAGGACATCCTTGCTGGCAACGTCAGTCTTGACTTCCCGAGGTGATCATTACTCCGTTGCCTTCCTCCCCACATTCAGGAGGTGCTAGAGATTTTATCTCTCACACTCCTCTTGAACAATTAGCAACCGCTCTTTCCCGCGCGGTGAAATGGAGCTCACAAGAGAGAATGACCTCCGTCACAAAGGGCCCTCTCTGACAATTCCGAGAGCATATGGAGACAGCGTTGGCCTCCATCGAGGCAGAGCTCATTAATTTATCGCGCATGATCTCGAAGTTGGTGAAATCTCGTGGCCATCTCAGAAGACGCCCCGTAATCTTTTCGCGCAACTACCCCGCTAGGTCACGCAACTCTCTCGCGCTGCCAAAACATCTCGCTCTCAAGGAGTGACTTTGCCGGTACCACTGTCACATTGAGAACCAGGCTAATCGCTGTTTGCCTGGATGGCAAGAAAAATTGGAAACTCCACAAGAGGACAACGATGAAGGAGGTCTCATTCCGGTCTTCCGATTCTCCCTGTCTGTACTTCTTAAACCCCGTCATTGGAAGAAGATGGATACCGAATGCACTATATCAATCATCCCTGCTATCTACGACGTTTTACGACAGGAGGAAACTCTCGTCCCACTTCAAAGAGCAACAGGAACTCCCACGTGAACATTCGGTGAGCGGACACTAAATCTGTCGTTAGGGTAAAGACGAAATCTTCAGTGATACTTATTAGTCTGTGATATTATATAAGTGGGCAATCTTAGGCGCTGATTTTCGATCTCATTTCAATATCCTAGTTCATTTAAAGCTAGCATATTTGGTAGACGGAACAACTAATTTATCGATACGGGTTGTTCATAATAAAAGGGCAATTTCTCCTTCATACTCTTTTTATTATTTCAATTAATCCAACTGCGCATCAGTTGCCCAATAAGTATAGTGAATTATATAAGCCCAATTAATCAGTGTGATCTTAGAAAGGTAGCGAAAGTGTCTTCTTATTGATACCATGTAATTACCACTGGCCATTCAGTCGCGGAGAGAAAGCAAGATAAGACATAGCTCAAGACCTTACGTAAGTCCGTTCCATCTCGTTTAGACGTCAGATTACCCATGTTGCTTCTCCCGTGACTTCCGACGACTAAACGCAGTTACTCTCACTGATAAATACCCCCTGGCTTTTTTGACTGAATTCACTGCAACATTGTAAGGTTGCGAAAAATCTCGAAAATACATCTTAATGATGTAATATTTTCAGGTTCCAACGGATCGTTTGTCAATTGAGAAATCAGGGACCATAATGCCCCCGGAGCTGTTTGAGTGGTGGGTTCTTTCCCAAGCTATGTCCAATTTCTTCAAAACTTCTTTGTTTTTTTATTAATCATATTTTGGGTAATCTAAACTTCGTTTTCACCTATGTTGATGATTGTTAATTGCAAGCGAAAACAAGACTAAACATTTGCAACATTTAGAGCGGGTTTTTGCAAGGCTGATATTGCACGGTTTGCAAATCAACTTGGCCAGGTGTATCTTTTTCCGTACATTCCCCCAACCTTTTAGGCTATGATGTTAGTTACCAAGTCATATCCCCTCAAAGGATAAGATAACTGCGATTAGGGATTATCCTAAGCCTACTACACTACAAGAATTACAGAGGTTGTTGCATTAGTCAATTTCCTTAGAAGATCCATAAACCATGACGCCATTTCTATCCTGAGGCTGTCGAAAAACTCGAACAAGCGCCACATCCTTCTCAAATCTGGTCTTAATAGAGACGCATTCATTTGTTTCCGCTTAAAAGACCTTTTGATAAACAGGGAGTTAATAAAAAATGACATACCTTATAGCTCTTTTATCGTTTTAAAACCTGTTAATATTTAGAAAACCGTAATCGCTTAAAAAATTAAATTAATGTTATTATTAATATAATAATAGTTTAAATTTCAATATTTGTTCTCGTCCTTAATTGTGATGACGTCACAGTGGAGAAGTATTTTTGCCAAAAATTGCTATAATGACGTCACATTGTCTTCCTAATTTCAACCGAACTTACTTCCTCCCCTTTTTTTCATTTCATATGTTTTGGATTGGAAAGCTTTGCGTTATCACTTAGAGTGGATGTGAATTATATTTCGAAAACCTCATAAATATGTTCACAGTCACCCGAATCGAGCAGTGGGACAATTTTCTCTAGGTTATTTATCCCAATCTGATCTTCAGTTTTACTAGTCGAAAGTCGAAATGTAGCAAAATCAGGGATTGATTAGTGCTTTCGAGTTGGTTATATTACGAGTTATTAAAAATGATTGGAGTGCGTGTGTGTGGGGGAAAATACTCACCAAAAGGGGGGTATTTGGGGTAGGTAAAACGAAATTGAATAATGTCACAAAGGGATAATTCGAAAGTTGAAGGTTATATTAAGTGAGCTCAGGTTATTTGTTCTTGATCTATTTTTTTTGTGCTTTGTTCAAATCTGTTATTAATTTCTAGCGATCACAAGGCGAAATATTTCAAAATTGAGGTTTACTCCGATTTGAACAAATCACAGGAAGAAGTAATAAAATGTTTTTAAAAAAAAGTTATTTCGGTAAAAAATAATAACCAAAAAATGAAAAGAAAAGAGTTGTTTCCAACATCGATAATTTCAATATGTAGCATGATGGGGGCGGTGCTCCTGTAGACGGGTGCCTTCCTCCTTAAGCTGGGAAATGGTTCACCCATAGATGAATAAAAATGGAGGCGCTGAATGACTTAATGTGGTAGTAAGCTCTTATTGGTTTTAATGGTAATAAAATTGGAAATTTAATGTTTTTAGTCGCGTGCACGCGAGTCACTATGTCGGTTCGTTGGACACTCGATCAGATGGTAACCCTTTTACTTGACCTTTTTGGCAATAACATCGTGACTTTTCGGCCGATTCTAACGAAATTTGAAACCCTTATGTTGTTTTTGTTTAATTATTCGTTACAGACCAGAACAATACCTGATGAGTAGAAGCTCGTTAACGTAACACCAATATTTAAAAAAAAGGCAGTATATCCCTACCTATTAATTATCGCCTAGTAATTTAACATCGGTCCTTTGCAAAATGTTAGAAACACTTATACGCGTCGAACTCGTTAACCATTTGGAAGAAAAGAAGCTACTTAGAGACACTAAACACAGCTTTCGTAATAAACGCTCTTGTCTAACGAATCTATTGGATTTTTTTCGTGAGATTTTTAATGAATACGACGAGAGAAAAGCAGTTGACATAATTTACCTCGACTTTAAAAGGCCTTCGATAAAGTTCACCAACAAACGCTTACTAACTAAGTTAAAAGCGCACGGAGTTTAAGGTGCCCTAGCGGGGTAGATAGAAGACTGGCTGAGCAATGGTAGGCAACGCGTAGCTATAAATGGAAAATCATCTAGCTAGACTGACGTCACTAGCGGGGTATCTCAGGGATCTGTTCTGAGACCAGTTCTATTTATAGTATACATTAACGACTAGACAAAGACCTTTCAGGCATAATATCGAAGTTTGTTGAAGACAACAAAATTGCGAACTCAGTCCTCACTAACGCACATATTAATGAAATGCAAAACAATCTCGACAAATTGTCGAACTGAGCGCAAACGTGGCAAATGCATTTTAACGCGGATAAATGTAAAGTACTCCATATCGGATACCGTAACAGCAAAGCAAATTACTCACTAAATGGAAGTCAACTCTTAAGCGTAGACAGATTCACCTAGGAGTAACAATATCGAGCGACCTAAAACCCAGTCAGCAATGTACAGAAGTCCTTAAGAAAGCAAATAAAATAATTGGATTCATTGGTAGAGCGTTCGAGTAAAAGTCCCGAAATACAAACAATCCTTACTCTCTATAATGCCTTGGTCCGTCCCATTTTGGAATATTGCGTTCAAGCCTGGTGCCCGTACTACCAGAATGATATAGCGAAATTAGAACGAGTCCAACGAAGGATTACTAAAATGATATCAAGTTTAAGGAATAAAACATACGAAGAGAACTAAATTTATTTCCGTTAACTCCGCGTATGTTAAGAGGTGATCTAATTCAGGTCTTTAAAATTATCAAAGGCATAGACAATATGGATTGCAACAAATATTTCTCTATCGACCAGTCAAATTGCACGAGAGGAAACGGTTGCAAAATTATAGGTAAACATTTTAACTCGCACGAATCTAAGAATTTCTTTTTTAACCGAATCGTCAACATATGGAATGGGCTTCCTCGTAAAGTAATAGACTGCAACACCGGAGATACTTCCAAGCGTCGTAGAGATAAATACCTTTAATCTGATCCCCGAGTAACAGAGTTTTCTAGCGAATAATTAACTCCCTAGCCTTCAGGTGAGAGAGTCATCGATTTTGCAAGGTGTACTATCTATCTTTCCCATAATCTTTATCCCAGGTCCCCTAATATGGAACACAAGGTATGTTGTGACCTGTTTACCTATGTTACTCTATGAAAATATTCGGCCGATTCTAAAGAAATTTGAAACCCCAATGTTGTTTGACATTCTCTTTCAAAGGGTATATTTTGCCAAGGTGCTCCCAAGGATAGTCCGGCAATTATTTGGAAATAACTTTGTAACTATTGGGAAGATTTTAACAAAATTTGAAACCCTTATCAAGTTTTGCATTCTTTTTTTAATTAAATAATTGATAAGGTCCTCCCCAAGCTTAGTCTGGGAATTATTTGTCAATAGCACTGTAACTTTCCGACCGATTCTAACGAAATTTGAAAGCACTATGTTGTTATACATTCTTTTTTGAATTTTATAATTGCCAAGGTCCTCCCTAGATTAGTCAGTAATTATTTGGCAATAACATCACAACTATTCGGCCAATACTAACGAAATTTGAAACCCCCTATGTTGTTTTATATTCTTTTTTGAATTTTATAATTGCCATGGTTCTCCTGAGTTTACTCAGGAAAGTATTTTACAATTTCCTCTTAACTATTCGGCCGATTCTAACGAAATTTGAAACTCTTATGTTGTTTTAGATTCTCTTTCGAATGATTTAATTGCTAAGGTCCTCCAAAGGTTTGTCCTGGAACTATGAAAAGAAAACTAACTATGGGTTGGATTGATCAACTTGTTGAAAGGTTTGGAAGTCGCAAAGTCATAGGGTCATAAGTTCATAAGTAAGAATAATTGAGAGCACGCGACTTAGGTCTGTTGACTTTGTTATCTATAATTATGTGGCTTTAAGTTTGCACCTTAACACTTTTAAACGTTTTTTTACACAATTTTTATTCGTTCTATTTACCAAAAGATTTCCTTCGTTTTTTGAGAAAATTGTGATTTTTACTGAATTTTCTTGGTCCTTTTCTATTTTTTCACTTTTCTTTTTAATTTTTTTTATATTCCTCTCATATTTAATGCCTTTTTAACTCTGGTAGTGACGTCATATTTCCTCCTCTTACTTCTCTTTTTCTTCGTTATTTGTGCCCTGGAAGATGTGAAGACGGAAGTGCTTCTTCATTCTTGTTATTTATTTCGCTTTGGGATATTTAAGCATTGTAGATCACGGTCATTAAATAGATAACAAAAGTGTCGGCAAACTTCATTACGTGGAACACATTTTAGTTTATTGCATTTAAATTACCCACCTTCTCAATATATTAATTTTCAACCTTTTGCCCATTTTAATGGGGTTTCGAGCTGTTGGTTTGACAAACGCAGCTTATATAATTTATTAACAGGGTTAGGTTGGAATTCTTCATGGTTGGCTCAAGTCAGGGGGCTCGCATCTGGCTTAGCTTGAAAGCTTCTTGGAGGTTGAGTGAAGGCTGGCACTTGGTCGTAGATGGAGATTTTATTGGAGGTTGATGTGAAGTCTGACACATGGCGTGGATGGACAGTTTCTTGGAAGCTGGTGTGAAGGCTGGCATTTGGCGTGGATGGAGAGCTTCTTCGGAGGTTGATGTGAAGGCTGGCACTTGGTGTGGATGGAGATTTTCCTGGCGGTTGATGTGAAGGCTGGTACTTCGGCGAGGATGAAGATTTTCTTGGGGGTTGCTGTGAAGGCTCGCACTTAGCGTGGATGGAGAGTTTTTTGGATGTTGATGTGAAGGCTGGGACTTGACGTAGATGGAGAGCTTCTTGGAGGTTGAGTGAAGGCTGGCAATGGCAGGCTTGAGAGTTTCTTGGAGGTTGATGTGAAGGCTGGCACTTGGCGTGGATACATAGCTTCTTGGAGTTTGAGTGAAGGCTATCATTTGTGCGTGAATGGTGATTTTATTGGGGTTGGTGTGAAGGCTGACACTTGGCGATGATAGAGTGTTTTTTGGGAGTTGATGTGAAGGCTGGGACTTGACGTGGATGAAGAGTTTCTTGGAGGTAGATGTGAAGGCTTGCGCTTGGCGTAGAGGGAGAGCTTCTTGGTGGTTGAGTAAAGGCTGGCCATGGCGTGGATGTAGAATTTCTTGGAGGCTGATGTGAAGGCTGTCACTTGCGTGGATGTATAAGTTCTTGGGGTTTGAGTGAGGGCTATCATTTGGTCGTGAATGGGGATTATCATGAGGTGAATGTGAAGGCTGACACTTAGCGTTGATGAGGATTTTCTTGGAGGTTGATGTGAAGGCTGGAACTTGGCGTAGATGAAGGGCTTCTTGGAGTTTGAATGAAGGTTGGCACTTGGGCGTGGTCGCAGATTTTTCGGAGGTTGATGTGAAGGCTGGCAGTTGGCGAGGATGGAGAGTTTCTTGGAGGTTAATGTGAATGCTGGCACTTAGCGTAGATGGAGAGTTTCTTGGAGGTTGATATGAAGACTGGCACTTAGAGTCGATCGAGATTTTCTTGGAGGAGGATATGAAGGCTGGCCCTTGGAGTGGATCAAGAGTATATTGGAGGTTGATGTGAAGGCTGGAACTTGGCATGGATGGAGAGTTTCTTGGAGGTCAATATCAAGGCTAGCACTTGGCGTGGATGGAGATTTGCTTAGAGATGGATGTGAACGCTGGCAATTGGCGTTGATAGAGAGCTTCTTTGGGGCTTAGAGAAGGCTGGCACTTGGGCAAGGATGGAGATTTTGATGGAAATTGATGGGAAGACTGGCACTTGTTATAACTCAAGAGTTTCTTGGAGGTTGATGTGATAGCTGGCACTTGAAATGGATAGAAATATTTCTTGGAGGTTGATGTGAAGGCTGGCATTTAGCGTGGATGGATTTTCTTGTAGGTAGATGTGAAGGCTGGCACTTGTCGTAGATAGAGAGCTTCTTGGAAGTTGAATGAAGGTTGGCACTTGAGCGTAGATGGAGATTTGCTTAAAGGTTAATGTGAAGGCTTGCAATTAGCTTGGATTGAGAGCTTATTAGCTGTTCAAAGAAGGCTGGCACTTGGTCGAGGATGGAGATCTTATGGAAGTTGATGTGAAGGCTGGCACTGCTGGCTGAAGAGCTTCTTGGAGGTTGATGTGAAGGATGGCCCTTGGCGTGAATGGAGAGTTTCTTGGAGGTTAATATGAAGGCTGGCACTTGGGGCTGATGGAGACTTTCTTGGAGGTGTATGTGAAGGCTGGCAATTGGTGTGGGTGGAGAGCTTCTTGGAGACTCAGAGAAGGCTGGCACTTGGGCAAGGATGGAGATTTTCATGGAAATTGATGTGAAGACTGGCACTTGTTATGGCTGAAGAGTTTCTTGGAGGTTGATGTGAAGGCTGGCACTTGACATGGATGGGAATTTTCTTGGAGGTTGATGTGGAGGCTGGCACTTCTTGTAGATAGAGAGCTTCTTGGAAGTTGAATGAAGGTTGGCACTTGGGCATGGATGGAGATTTTCTTGAAGGTTGATGTGAAAGCTGGCATTTGGCTTGGATTGCGAGCTTATTGAGTGTTCAGAGAATGCTGGCACTTCGGCGTGGATGGATATTTTTATTGTGGCTGAAGAGCTTATTGGAGGTTGATGTGAAGGATAGCTCTTGGCTTGGATGGATAGTTTTTTGGAGGTTGATGTGAAGGCTGGCAATTGGTGTGGGTGGAGAGCTTCTTGGGAGTTCTGAGAAGGCTGGCACTTGGGCGAGGATGGAGATTTTCTTGGAAGTTTATGTGAAGGCTGGCGTTTCTTGTGGCTGAAGAGTTTCTAGGAGGTTGATGTGAAAGCTAGCCCTTGGCGTGGATGGAATAACAAGGAGTAACAAGGAAAGAAAGTACCCTAGAAGACCTTACGGTCCATTCAATGAGGGTACCTTTGGACTAGCAGTCAAGCGGGCACATCTCTGCTCAGATGTTTTACGTCCTTAAACGGCCACTTTTCAAGACCCTGTCTAGTCTTGACTTGAACTGTTCAACAGATTCACTGTTGACAATTTTCACTGGAAGTGCGTTCCAACTACCGCAGATACTGTAGGTGAAAAATTGTCGACACAGATCGCGGTTGTAACGCTTCAGTTCAAGTTTAAAGCCGTGATTTCTTGTTCTGCTCTCAGCAAGTGTGAAAATATCCCTGTAGTCAACATTGTCGAACCCTCGAAGTATTTTGAAGACTTCGATGAGCTGACCACGCAGTCTACGGGTTTTCAGCGAGAACATATCTAATTCCCTTAATCTATCTTCATAACTTTTATGTCTGATAGATGGAATCAGTTTGTTTGCCCTGGCTTGCATGCGTTCCAATCTCGCGATGTCCTTTCGCAATGAAGGACTCCAAAATTGTACGGCATACTCCAGGTGCGGTCGGACAAGTTAGTTGTACAGGCAGAGTACAATCTCCTAGTTCCGATATCCAAACTGGCGCTTAATATAGCCTAGCATCCTTTGGGCCTTTTTCTCCGCCTCAATGCACCGTTTCGAGAACTTGAGGTCACTAGTGATTGTTACACCCAAATCCTTCTCAGTGTGGGTGGATTCAATAGCAGTACCCTTAAGGATATACTGACAATTGGGGATTTCGTTGACCGATATGCATCACTGATAATAAGAATCAGCCAAATAGTTACGATTTTATTGCCAAATAATTCCCGGACTAACCTTAGGAGGACCTTAGCAATTATATAATTCGGAAGAGAATGTAAAACAACATAGTGCTTTCAAATTTCGTTAGAATCGACCGAATAGTTACGATGTTATTGCCAAATAATTCCCGGACTAACCTTAGGAGGACCTTGGCAATTATATCATTCAAAAGGAAATATAAAACAACATAAGGGTTTCAAATTGTTAGAATAGTTACGATGTAATTGCCCAAAAATCTCATTGAAAAGTAAAATGGTTACCATCCGACCGAGCGAGATAGTATAACCTATAGAGTCGTGTGTAAGTGACTAATAATACAAACAAAATATTATCTCAACTGGCAGTCACGGCCATAATTTTCCGTACATCTCGAATTTTTCTTAGTCCTTGGGTATGTCTATGAATATGTTGGTGTAGTTTTGCATGCATGTGTTCAATACATGTGAAAAGCATGTTAAAAATACAAGCTTCCTTATAACTCTCTTTTTTTAAATATCTAAAATGGCGATGCTATTGGGGTATCTTACTCAAAATGTCTTCATATAACACACCATATAGGTTGATTAAGGTGATATTTAATGTCGACGGCGTCTGATGATGATATTATTTTCGGAAACACGTAGCTATATTGTGGAGAACAGAAGTCTGATATTCACCCTACACCAGTAGCTTCTCAGCTGTCGAAATATCGACCGGAGTGTAGGTGGATCACATTACGGTTTTGCAGAAGTGTTGAATAAGATTCGATAAAGTGAGAACATCCAAGATGCCCTAGTGTCAATACGCAACGTGACGACCAGTTTCTGCATCACATAAGCCTTCGGGATCGTAAGAAAACTACAGTCCAACTGCAACATGAATGGACAGAGGGTGGCCAAGTTAATGAATAATGAATCTGTCAGAACAGTCCGTAGCAGACTGCTTGTATGAGGCCTGAAGTCATGTGAAGCCCACCCGAAGATGCTCAACAGCCTTCTAGAGAGGCGACGTCGACTGGTTTGGACCCGTGAGCCTCACACACAGCTTGGCCAGCGTAACTGAGGGGGTGTCTTATGATCCAACGAGTCCACGTTCCAGTTGTTATCGACACCAGGCAATGGTAGAATCCGGAGGAGGCCAGGGAGGCAGTGGAGTCAAGAGTGAAAAGTGTCAACAGTAAAGCATAATGGAAGCTCTCTGATATCATGAGGCTGCGTGTCAAGTGGTCATGGTAGCATGAATTCAGAGTTGTAAGAAGCTGACCTGAGAGATTGCAAGTTGCCATCAACCTGAGACTTCTGTAGATTGCCACGAATGTGATTTTCCAGGAGGACAATGTCCCACGTCGTAAGTCTGCGTCCACCATACAGTGGCTCCGGGAACACAATATCACGGTGATGGAGTGGCCATTTCAGTTTCCAGATATGAAGACGGTATAAAACCTCTGGAAGGGCCTGAAAGAGCCCGTAAAACGTCTTCAGCCCGCCTCCTATGAACAACTGATAGCAGTAATATGGCAGGATTGGGACAGCAGCAGCACACCTCTCATTTGTCGCATATCTTCAAGAATAAAGACTCCCATCATTGCCAAGGGACTCTCAACACGCTACTGAGCTTCCCGTATCAGTTTGGTGTTGCTGTAATTTTTTCAGTTTCCTCTGGTCGTATTTTATATGTAGCTGATGTTACATAATGGGGGAAATTTGGTATTTTGTTCATTCTTGTTGATTGTTTGGGGTATATATTACTTATTGATATTTATTACTCCTTATGTCAATTACATTTATATTGATATACAAATAAAACTTTACATTCCTGCATTTATCTAATTCCCTAAGAATTCTGATATACGAAACCTTTTGGCCACGGTTGTACATGGATAAGGAATTGAATCCAGCACATTTTGCAAAACTTTTCCCTCACCCTTTACTCATCCAATCTGGTAACTCTCACTGGATTAATCCTATCTATTTCTAATTTATTTTTAATGCTATCCTGCAGTTTTATCATCATCATCATCAGCATCACTAACTCTATATTTAAAGAATGGGATTTTTGGGGGAAAATAGTAGATACTTTTCTCAGTTTGGAAATGACTTGGTGTGTTGTGTGGATTTTTAAAAATTGATATAAGAGGAGAAGGGCTTCGTCACTCCTCCTTACAGAAGGTGAAGTTCAGAAAATTTATTTTTATATATTTTCTTCCATAATTCTATATTTTAGCAACGTGATATTTTGAAAGGGAAAAAATTTAGTTTAGAGTTCCTTTTTTAAATTATTATAATTGGAGAAGTTCAGAAAATGTATAAAAAGTTAACCATGGTTGTTTTTTTTTTAGATTTTAAATTTTTATCTTAGTAGTGAAGCGCAAATTCCCCCGTAGGGAAGTGGCGAAGCCGTTGCCTGGTTAAGGTATATTTTAATTAGCAATGTCAATAACAACGCAAGGCAGACAGCAGACGCTCACTCTCAAGAAAATAGGTAACCAAACACCAAAACGTTGATCGAATCATTGATTTGAATGTTTCCTAAAAAGGATTCGTCGTCTTCCGCTACATTGAATCTTTTCGGTGTTGATCCCAATTGGTTAATAAAGTGCTAAGCTTCTTAAGGCCCAGTCACACATAGCCGAATTTGAGTCCGAATGCAAACCGAATGTTCAGTTTGCATTCGATTTTGAATCGGAGACAAATTTATTGTGACTTTGGGAAATGATTCGGAAAGTTGCCCGAATCATTTCATGAAAGTGTCGGAAACGAGTCGGAATGGCGAGATCCCGATGGGATTCGGGATCGGATCGGAAGCAGTTGGGCTATGTGTGACCTGGGCCTAATTACCCCCATCCCCCAAATGGCAGCGTTTCCTCGTCCAAACAAAATCATGATTTCGATCCACCTGCTTATCACCAATCGCAGACAAAATGGCTCTCTTGGAAAAATGGGGAAATTAAGGGATTTGAACTTTTAATGTTGCGATTATTGAGACTCTTTAGCTATATAAGATAGCCAATGCAACTATGAACCATAATAATATACCTGACTACATTCTTAGTCGCGTACACGAGAGTCTATAGTTTAATATGCCGGGGTCAGTAGGTCGGGCGGTTGGTCGGATGGGAACGATTTTACTTTTCAATGAGTTTTTGGGGCAATGACATCGTAACTATTCAGCCGATTCTAACCAATTTTGAAACCCTTATGTTGTTTTACATTCTCTATTGAAAGATATAATTGCCAAGGTCCTTCCAAGGTTAGTCTAGGAATTATTGAAAGTTTTGAAAACCCTAAAGTCATTTTATTCATTCACACAAACAACTTACATTATATTCATCCACACAATCAACTCAAACTTTACTCATTCACACAATCAACCTACATTTTATTCATTCACACAATCAACCCACATTTTATTCATTCACACAATCAACCCACATTTTATTCATTCACACAATCAACCCACATTTTATTCATTCTCACAATCTACCCACATTTTATTCATTCAAACAACCAACCTATATTTTATTCATTCAAACAATCAACTCTCCCTTTTTTTCAGAATCAGCCCTGATTTTATTCATTATCATAGTCAACCAACATTTTATTCATTCACACAATCAACCCACATTTTATTCATTCACACAATCAACCCACATTTTATTCATTCATAAAATCAACCCAAATTTTATTTATTCACACAATCTACCCACATTTTATTCATTCAAACAATCAACCCACATTTTATTCATTGAAACAATCAACTCGCATTTTTTTCAGAATCAGCCCTAATTTTATTCATTCTCACATAATCCACATTTTATTCATTCACACAATCAACCCACATTTTATTCATTCATACAATCAACCAACATTTTATTAATTCACACAATCTACCCACATTTTATTTTCTCACACAATCAACGCACATTTTATTCATTATCACATTCACCCCAAATTCTTTCCATCCATACAATCAACTCACATTTTATTCATTCACACAATCAACCCACATTATATTCATTCACACAATCTACCCACATTTTATTCATTCACACAATCAACCCACATTTTATTCCTTCACACAATCACCCCCTATGTACTGTATTCATTCACACAATCGACTCACATTTTATTTACTCAAACAATCAACCCACATTATATTCATTCACACAATCAACCACATTTTATTCATTCACACTATCAACCCACATTTTATTCATTATCACATTCACCCTAAATTTTTCCATTCATACATCAACTCACATTTTATTCATTCACACAATCTACTCACATTTCATTCATTCACACAATTAACCTACATTTTATTCATTCTCTTAGCCAACTCTCATTATTTATTCACAGAATCAACCCTCATTTTATTCATTCACAGAATCAACCCAGATTTGATTCATTTACTCAATCAACCCACATTTTATTCATTCACACAATCAACCCACATTTTATTCATTCCTTTAATCAACCCACATTTTATTTATTCACACAATCTACCCACATTTTATTCATTCACACAATCAACCCACATTTTATTTATTCACACATTCAACCCACATTTCCTTCATTCACACAATCAATCTACATTTTATTCATTCACACAATCAACCCACATTTTATTCATTCACCCATTTATCTCACATTTTATTCTTTCACACAAACATCCACCTATGACGCTGTTGTTCACCTTTCTCGCACCCTCACACTCACTCTCCTATATTCCCTTGTTCCACGTGAAGTGTAACAATCTTTTAAATTGCAAAAACTAAATTATTCCACATTTGTAATCATTTAGTCCAATATAATTGTTCATACGTTTAATATCATTATGGATGATCTCAACTTGTCCATTGTTTAAAACACAATAGGAAACAACTGGATTTATCATTCACTTGTTGACCCACAAATCTAACGAACAATAGGATGAAAATTAGCAGGGACACTTTTGAAAATAAGTTCGAGGCAAAATCTTGGACTAGTTTTCTAAATTCATTGTGGATAAAAACAAGAGGAAAAAGTCTCTCCAATAACCTGCGTCGTTTTGTAAAAAGATGGTAAAGGGTTATCGCACCATGGTTTTCCATGGTTCAAATCACTTACAAGTGCCTTTGAATGGCTAAATGAGGCTTCTGACACTAGATGGCGGCACCCAGCTCCAAAATTCGTTGGCAGATTTAAAACCTACAGGGTGAATAACCATATGTCCCATGGTTATATGGGTCATCTCATGGCTCTGAATGGCTATAATTGAACTAATTATAATATCCTTAACCGCATACGCGTTCATCTTTGGAGAGGCGCGTTTAGGCTCACCACTTCCTCTTCGCGTTTAGCTCACATAAATGTTAGCGTTGTGTCGGTTCACAAGAGCGCTAGTAATTGTCGCTCTATCGATGAAAGCCATTAAGTCCACAATGTCAAATTGGATGTTTGAGATTTCTGCTAAAATGTAGCTATATTCCACAGGAGTACATTTTTTTTGCATTCTATCAACGCTTGTATGATTTAGAGTACAATTTCTAGGTACTTAATCTAAATTCTCCACATTATTTGCATGGAAACGTTTAGTTCAAACTGCATGATCTGGAAAACATTTCTAGACTATTAATAATTTCGTGCTGAAAAACAACAAAGTTCATTTCACTTCGATCTGTTCTGGAATGGTCAGCATTATAGTTGATTGTTGAACAACCAAAAAAACATGTATATTCAACTTTTATCTCTTTTAAGACGTCTAATATTACCTTAGTAGTTAATTAATGAACAAAACTGGCCATTTGATTTAACCTGTTCAGGGAAGCTCAGCATTATAGTTGATTGCTGAACAAAGCAATATACATATATTCGACTTCTACTTCTTCTAGGACGTGCACTAGAACATTAACAGTTTAATGCTGAACAATAATGGGCATTTCCCTTCTAGCTAATCTGGGACGCTCATATTATATTTAATTACTAAACAACGCCGAAATACGAGGGGCGGTCAATAAGTTTTGCAATTCGGATATAAGGAAACGAGATATGAGGAAAAGTGTTTTATTATTTTTCAATATAACTACCCTCGACTTCAATGCACTTGCGCCACTTGTCCCTGAGGCTTCGAATTCTCGACAATCAGATATCTCCCGACTGCTGTTCAATCCACTCCTGGACGGCGAGCTGGACATCTCCATCGTCCCCAAACCGGCGTCAACGCAGTGCAGCCTTGATCTGGACTGTAGGGGGGATGGCTGAGCTCCTCGAATCCGCACTCACGCAGGGCAGCTTGTGCAACTCTGGCCTTGTAGACTTTGACAACGTTGAAGTCGATCATGGGGCGTGAGGTTTCTAGGGACCCAACGGGCAGAGACTTTAGTTATGGCCAAATTGTCGTGGATGATGTTGATAACACTTCCATGTGATATTTCAAGTACTCGCTCGATTTCTTCGACAGTCACCCGTCAATTTTCAAGGATCCTCCTCTCCACACGGGCTACATTGTCCTCGTTGGTCACGTTTGACGGGCGTCCTGGACGGGGGTCATCTTCAATAGACTCACGACCATGGCGGGACTCCCTATTCCAGTGAGCAATGGTTGCATAGGAAGGGGCGGTTTCGGTGTACACTACAACCATGCGTTCATGGATCTCTTTTGCATTCTTGCCTTCCTTGGTCAAAAATTGTATCACTGCGCGGTGCTCAACCTTCTCCATTGTTGAAATTTTATTGACTGACAGTCTGCAATCAGCTACTGCTTCTTAAATAGACGAGGCAGAGGCGTGCAGCTGCAGGTCCTGACTTGTTCTAACTTGTCCTAACACCCCCACAAACAGCCATTCCCCTTCCTCTGTTTCGCCCTACTGATTCGCAAAACTTATTGACCGCCCCTCGTACATTCAAATCCTACCTATTCTAAGATATTTAGCATTACCTTCGAGTAGATTGCCTAGCAACAAAGTCCATTCCACTTCTAACTGTTTTGTGTCGTTCAGCATTATAGTTGATTGATGAATATCACCGATACACATTCAACATCTACCTCCTCTAGGACATTATTTTAGCAGTTGATTGCTTTATACTTATTCTATTTCACATCTAACTCTCCTAGGACGCTCATCATTATAGCCAATTGTTGAAAAACATTGAAATATTTTGAACTTTTATCTCTTCTAGGACGACAACCATTACCTTAGTAGCTGAGTAATGAACGACGCTGTCCATTTCACTTTTACCTATTCTGGGACGCTCTGCATTTTAGGTGTTGCTGATCAGGACTCTCATTTGACCTTTACCTGTTTTTGGACGCTCATCATCATATTAGATTGCTGAATAAAATCCTTATACACTCAACTTATACCTCAACTACGACGTTTAGTATCGCATTAGTGCTGAGCAACACTGTTCATTTCAATTCAACCTGTTTTGGGACGCTAGCTGAATAGCATCGAAATACATTGAAATCCCATCTTTTTTTAGGACGTCTAGCCTTACTGTAGTAGGTGATTGAAGAACACCGTTCATTTAACTTCGACCTGTTCTCGGATGATCAACGTTATATTTGATTAATGAACAACGCCGATATATATTTAACTTCTACCTCTCTAGGAAGTACGCAATACCTTTGTACTCTATTGTTCAACAACAAAGTCCATTTGACATTTCCCTCTTCTGGGACAATGAACATTATAGTTGGTTGCTGCACAATGACGAAATATATTCATTCCATGTGATTAGGACGTCTAGCATTACTTTATTAGTTATTGATTAAACACACTGTCAATTTCATTTCTACCTGATCTGGGACGATCAGCATTATAGTTGAATGCTGAAAAACACTTCTACCTCTTCTTGGACGTCCTGCATTACCAAATTAGTTGATTGCTAAACAACACTGTCCATTTCACTTATACCTGTTCCGGGAGGTTAGACATTATAGATGATAGCTGAACACCACCGATATAGATTCAACTTCCAACTCTTCTATTACACTAAGCGAGGACATCATTTGATCTACCAATTATCCAGAACATCTTTCCATTCTTATTGAACCACCAAAAAATGCTTCCATTGCAGCAATTTCCAAACTTTATTAAAGTTGCCCCCTCACTATTTTGGTATCACCAAAACCAACCTACTCTTTCGACTTTTGTTATGTATTTTCCACCGAATTATAGATTGCATCACCTGAATGGATTGCATTCTTTTAATGTAATTAATAAATAAACAATATTCATATATAAAATCTGAGATTGTACCCTGCATTCAGCAGGATTTCTCCTTGTTATTTTTATTAATACCAGGCTCGGATTTTGCCACAGAGTCGTCCTATCCAGGAACTAACCTCACCTGATAAGGATTAACTGGTGAGAAGTGGTGATCTACCCTATGCCGCACGTACCACGGTAATATCCAGGAGGAGGGGGTGGGGGTGCGAAATGATGCACTCTATTTTGTGGATGTAGTTTATTATGGAAGCGTTCCGAGAGAAGCCGCCGTTTTAAGGCTCCGGGAAGCGGTGAATAGGCCCCTACGAAGGAAGCCCCACCTAAAGCAAAAGGGTTTCCGGATTATACCATAAAGGCCACTTACTGGACCCGAACAAGTCGTGAAACAAAGAATAGAAGAGCCCCCCTACTCCAACCCGCCCCAGTCTCGGAAGCATTAGCACTAATGGAGTCTGATGAAAATCAAGGACGAGCGAAACACAACCGAAGTCGAGATATCATCGTTAGAATGACAATCACACTCAAAATACGCCCCCCTCCTCTCACCAGGGCAATGGCCATCGAGAGACACCGTCACCATAGCAGCCGTATTCGAGGTTCCAAACAGAACATGGTCCTAAATATGCGTTTGCGGTCTTTCTTGGAAAGAGGAGGGGGGGGGGGGTCAAGAGTCCTCTTGTTCAAGTTTTTTTTAATGAGGTTTTCTCCTAGATGGCCAAGTTATTCCCGAGAAATAACTTTTAAAATCCTACTCCATTGGAACTTCTTTAACCTTCTCCTTCCGTCTGTCCTACTACCTCCAGTCTGCAAGAAGGAAGGACTCCAAATGGTTTCGGACGTAGCTATTAAGCGGAAGGTTGACCTGCACGATACACCCAAGCACCCCTCGATGATGTCCTCTAGGGATGGGAGGGGGAGGGGCTACACGCTCTTTGGAGAATATAAGCATATAAAAGGAGGACGGTGATGGCGGGGCAGGTCTAGCAGACTACTTTCTTCCAGTATTAAAGAACGGCCTTCTTTTTGCCGGTGCTCGCGGTCTGTCCTGCAGAGAAACGACCGAAGTGAGCGGCTCGGTAGGCCTCAAAGCCTGTAAGTGAGAACAAGTCACCCAGTAAAGGGGGTTTTGCGTTTATGATAACTGATCCTCGAGATGCGAACTTTAAGTTCGTACTTTTAGGGCGTTAGGGTCTTTAGGACGAAATTTTAATTCATACTTTCCAGACCCATTACAGCTCTATGATTCTTTTGTTCGTATCTTGGGTGAAGCCTTGATCCATTTGATGCGAAGAATTGGTTCGTCTTATCGAGATTCCATGCTCTAGAATACATACCTTTAGTTCGCAACTTTAAGACTCGGTTCTCTTTGATACTAACGAATAAGAGAGCGGATAAAGAGATACAAATTAAGATGTGCTTATCATTGTAACCGAGAAGGTTTTGAGGTGGATATGTAATGATAATGCATTTGTGAAAGTGAGTCTCATGCCTGCTCTATGTGAGTAGAACAAGAAATGGAATGAAGAATTTCTATTGATTGCGGCGAATGGATCGAAATCATTTGTCGATCGTAGTGTTAGGAGGTAAATAAAGTGTGGTAGAGAATGTGAATGTGGAGCAACATAATGAATGTGTGAGCAACTCAATTATGTATACCTAGTTGAAATTGACAAGGGTGTAAATCTGCGTAGATTCAATCAATGGAATTGTAACCATAGAAGAGAGTTGCTGGAATTAACTGGGATATAATTGGGATTGCTATAGATGGATGTATGTAAGAGATATGATTTTGATACACTTGGAGACAATGATAATAAAGAGAGGATGGAGAAAGAATTTAAGATCAAAACTGATTTGTTTCTGGGGAGAAAGAATGTGATGGAGGATGTGTTTTATGCGAAAGCTTCGAAAGGTATAAGTGAAGTACGGGACTAAAGCAAAGAAGAGAGAGTCAAAAGGCTGTTGAATCAGCGAATGCTTTTAGAGTAGAAGATGGCACGTGGAATAACTTTAAATTATACAAGCTAGTATAAGAACTGTGTATGTGAGTGTACCAGAACTGTAACGAGTAAAAGTGTTATGTTGAATTGCGGAATACCGATGTGAAACGTGCAGCGGGGAGGAAATAGGAGAATTACTTGTTTATGTTTAATACTGAAGATGAGCTGGTGATGGAGGAGTAGCTGGATGTTTAGGGAGATGTATAAAGACAAAGCGAAATGAGTGATTTACAAAGTCATAAAGCAGTAAATGAAGTATTTTGTAAGGAGTATGAAGGATGATCCGGATGGGAACAGGAAGTTATTCATGAAAGAAATGAGAAAAAGTAAGAGAAGAAGAGTTGTTTGGGCATCGAGGATACGATAAGAGTACCTTATGAGAGACAAGGAGGTGAAAAGTAGATGACAAGAGTAATTCGATGATTTGTATAATGTAGGTATGAAAAATCAAGCGACTGTGAAGATGTTAACGGGATTCTGTATCAGGGTATGGCAGCAAAAAGTATGAAACGTTTTAATAATGCTGTGACAGGTCTCAGAAATGTAGAGGCAGCTAGAGTGGATGATAAAGTGGATGATATACTAAAAGTGATGGTGATTTTGTCTTGGAAAGGATCTGGTTGCTGTCAGGCTTGGAAACCTGAGAATCTCCCCTTCATTTATACTTATGTTAGATTGGGTGTTTTGTCTTTCAAGGTTTATGTCATCGCCTAGTGTTGCTAATCATGTCACGTCCTTAATACTAAAAACGCTCGAGAATTTCTCAATTAATGTTTAAGCAGTTTGTTCTGGGACGTCCGTCATAACACCATCTTTACCTCTGATAGGCCCTATTGAACCCTTTATGGGCTTTCTACAGTTAACATCACTCTCTGGTCACACACTCGCTTCATTCTCCTTTTCCTCTCCTCCACATCCATCTGCGTCTCTTCGACAGGGTATGAAGGTTCAGCAAGTGTCTCTCACTCTCTCTCTCTCTACTTCATATGTGGTATCATCATTCCCCACTTTCAGCCCAGCTACATTACAGATTACGCAATACCCAATAAATTATTTCCCCATTTGCCTATGCCCATGCCCATGACCACATTTATTCTCTCTCTCGAATCTCAAGCATTCTCACATACTCTGGCCACTCCCACAAACTTTCAGCTGGTGATTCTCTCTACCTATACCCCTGGCGGTAATCGCCGGATGAATCCCTTTCAAAAAAGGCCACCTTACATTCATCATTTGTCTTTTGCCATCGCTTTCACACAGAACTTCGCTGTGGTCTTCTGGTTGGTTGAGTGGGTTAGGATTAAGCAACACAAGGTGTCTAGATGGCCAGATGAAGGCAGTCGTTGCAAATACTTTGCAACGACTGTCTTGTCTCGTAGCTACCCAAGCGTAAACCCAAACTCTAACCCATGCCCTGACCCCAACGCTATCCCATGCCCTGACCCCACCGCTAACACATGTCCTGACCACAACACTAACCCATGCCCTGACCCCAACGGTAAGCCATGCCCTGAGCCCAACGCTAACCCATGCTCTGACCCCAACGCTAACCCATGTCCTGAGTAATTTTCAAGTATAATCCCCACGACATTTTGTAGACTTACTTATTCAGTGCAAAGATTAATTCTATTTATACCTATATACGCTGTTTCTTATTTCTAATTCATGTACATTAAGGATTATTTTTGTATCTGTGTGTTTAACTATTTTGGACGATGCCTTGGCAATTATTAAGCAATCCACTCAGTTTAAATCTCAATATTACACCGGTCCACCCATGACTGGGTTTTACTGAGTGTGGACACACTCAAGGGATCATTATCTTAATTTTGATCAAAAGGGAAGCACCGGGTTTATTCTTATTCACCGGAAGTGGCTACGGTAGGTGTATTGGATAAACTTCACCTCCGCTTCACCTTGGTGCAGTAATAAAATATATGTCCAGGAAGTGGGACTGGGATTACCCACTCACTAAACCTCGACACCCTGAACTAACGCTAACCCATGCCCTGACCCAAACACTAACCCATGCCCTGACCCCAACGCTTACCTCTAGCTCTAAAATGAAATAAGCATCAAAGAAAATCAGTGAAAAGGACAAAGCTCAATTGTAACACAGCTTTGTGCTGAAAGAATGCGTTTAGCACATACAACTTTCAGCCACACAAACCTTCTAATCACTTTCTCGCCAAGTGTACTATGATCTTATGATGTCCAATCTGTCACACTTTCACCCTTACTCTCACCTACATCCACATATTATTCGAGATTACACATTCATCAAATCAGTATTTCAGCAAATTCTCCTCTCACCATTACAACCACCCTTTTTAGTCGCGTGCACACAATTCTATAAGATACTATGTCGGTCCGTAGGTCGGGGGGGTCGGTCGGATGGGAACCACTTTACTTTTCAATGAGTTCTTTGGGCAATAAGATCGTAACTATTCGCCCAATTCTAACGAAATTTGAAACACTTATGTTGTTTTTTATTCTATTTCAAACGATATAATTAACAATGTTCTCCCAAGGTTAGTCCTGGAAATATTAAAAGAAAACTAACTTTGGGTTGGATTGCCCCACTCATTGAAGGATTTGAAGGTCCTAAAGTTATTTTGTTCATTCATACAATCAACACACAGCATATTTTTTCACACATTCTAACCCCATTTTATTCATTCACACAATCAACATACATTTTATTCTTTCACACATTCAGCCCACATTTTATTTATTCACACAAACAACTTACATTATATTCATTCACACAATCAACCCACATATTATTCATTCACATAAACAACTTAACATTATATTCATTCACACAATCAACCCACATTAAATTCATTCACACAATCTACCCACATTTTATTCATTCACACAATCAACCCACATTTTATTCATTCACACAAACAACCCACATTAAATTCATTCACACAAACAACTTACATTATATTCATTCACACAATCAACCCGCATTTTATTCATTTACACCTTAAACCCACATTTATTCTATCGCACAATTAAACCGTATTTTACTCATTCACACCTTCCACCCACATTTTATTCATTCACACAACGACCCACATTTTATTCATTCACACAGTCAACTCACATTTTATTCATTCATACAATCAATCCACATTATATTCATTTACACAGTCAACCCAGATTTTATTCATTCACACAAACAACCCACATTATATTCATTCACACAAACAACCTACATTATATTCATTTACACAATCAACCAACATTTTATTCATTCACACAAACAACCCACATTATATTCATTCACACAATCAACCCTATTTTATTCATTCGCGCAATCAACCCCCATTTTATTCATTTACACCTTCAACCCACATTTATTCTATCTCACAATTAATCCGCATTTTATTCATTCACTTCTTCAACCCACATTTATTCTATCGCACAATTAATCCGCATTTTATTCATTCACACCTTCAACCCACATTTTATTCATTCTCACAATCTATCCACATTTTATTCATTCATACAATCAATCTACATTTTATTCATTCAAACAATCAACTCTCATTTTTTTTCAGAATCAGCCCTGATTTTATTTATTCTCACAGTCAACCCACATTTTATTCATTCACACAATCAACCCACATTTTATTCATTCACATATTTATTTTACATTTTATTCCTTCACACAAACATCCACCGATGAAGCGGTCTTTTACCTTTCTCGCAACCTCACACTCACTTCCCTATATTCCCTTGAGTCAACAGAAGTGTAACAATGTTATCTCTTAAACGCAAAAAACTAAATTATTCGACATTTGTAATTATTTAGTCCAATAAAATTGTTTATTTCACTTCTGATCATCTCAACTTGCCATTGTCCAAAACAGAAGAGGGAACAATCAGATTCATCATTAACTGACGCTCAAATCTGACCAACAATAGGATGAAAATTGGCAGGTGCACTTGAAAAAAAGTCGCTTTGTGTTATGAGGGAGTATTATTGAAGTCGGGGTGGGGTGGGGACTAAAGAGTCCTCTTGTTTAAGCCTTTTTCAATGAGGTTTTCTCCTCTATGTCCGAGTTACTCCCGGGAAATAACCTTTAAAATCCTACCCCATTGGACCATCTTTAACCTTCTCCTTCCGTCTGTCCTATCACCTCCAGTCCGAAGCCATTTGGAAATGGCTTTGGACGTATCAACGAGCGAAGAAACACAATTATAAAGTTGAAGGTTGATCTGCACGATACATCCAAGCACCCCTCGATGATGTCCTCTGGGGGAAGGGGTTGGAAGGGGCTACACGCTGTATGGAGAAGAAGCATACAAAAGGCGACGGCTTGGAAGGTCTAGCAGACTATGTTCTTCCGATATTAAAGGATGGCCTTCTTTTTGCTGGTTCTCGCGGTCTGTCCTGCAGACAGACAACCGAAATGAGGGGCTCGGCAGGCCTCAAGGCCTCTACGTGGAAACAAGTCCCCCAGCAAATGGGGTGTTGCACTTATGATAAATTGATCCTCGAAATGCGAACTTTGAGTTCGTACTTTTAAGGCGTTAAGGACTTTAGAACGAAATTTTAATTCATACTTTTCAGACCCCTTACTTTTGTATATATATTTTTTTCGTATCCTGGGTTCTATGTGGCTATTAATGCGAACATTAGTTCGTAACTCCGATAGTGTGCTCATTGGTACGACATTTTATGTTTTAATTTAGAACTCCAATTCTCTTTGAGATGATTCTCGTGAAGCCTTGATCCCTTTGATGCGAACAATTGGTTCGTCATCTCGAGATTCCATGCTCTAGAATACATACCTTTAGTTCGCAACTTCAAGACTCTGTTCTCTTTGATACTAACGAATGAGAAGGCGGATAGAGAGATACAAATTAAGATGTGCTTATCATTGTAACCGAGAAGGTTTTGAGGTGGATATGTAATGATAATGCATTTGTGAAAGTGAGTCTCATGCCTGCTCGATGTGAGTAGAACAAGAAATGGAATGAAGAATTTCTATTGATTGCGGCGAATTGATGGAAATCATTTGTCGATCGTAGTGTTAGGAGGTAAATAAAGTGTGGTAGAGAATGTGAATGTGGAGCAACATAATGAATGTGTGAGCAACTCAATTATGTATACCTAGTTGAAATTGACAAGGGTGTAAATCTGCGTAGATTTAATCAATGGAATTGTAACCATAGAAGAGAGTTGCTGGAATTAACTGGGATATAATTGGGATTGGTATAGGTGGATGTATGTAAGAGATATGATTGGTCGAATGAGTATCAGATGCGTGATGTGATGACTGGAGATTTTGATACACTTGGAGAGAATGAGAATAAAGAGAGGATGGAGGAAGAATTTAAGAGCATAACTGAATTGTTTCTGGGGAGAAAGAATGTGATGGAGGATGTGTTTTATGCGAAAGCTTCGAAAGGTATGAGTGGAGTACGGGACTAATGGAAGTAAGAGAGAGTCAAAAGGCTGTTGAATCAGCGAATGCTTGAGAGTAGAAGATGGCACGTGGAATAACTTTAAATTATACAAGCTAGTGTAAGGACTGTGTGTGAGTGTACCAGAACTGTAACGAGTAAAAGTGTTATGTTAAATTGCGGAATACCGATGTGAAACGTGCAGCGGGGAGGAAATAGGAGAATTACTTGTTTATGTTTAATACTGAAGATGAGCTGGTGATGGAGGAGTAGCTGGATGTTTAGGGAGATGTATAAAGACAAAGCGAAATGAGTGATTTACAAAGTCATAAAGCAGTAAATGAAGTATTTTGTAAGGAGTATGAAGGATGATCCGGATGCGAACAGGAAGTTATTCATGAAAGAAATGAGAAAAAGTAAGAGAAGAAGAGTTGTTTGGGCATCGAGGATACGATAGGAGTACCTTATGAGAGACAAGGAGGTGAAAAGTAGATGACAAGAGTAATTCGATGATTTGTATAATGTAGGTATGAAAAATCAAGCGACATAGGTCTGTTAATCCTCCTGCTGACCCGAATTACACCCATTCGTTTAAACAACCCTTTTCTTTCTCCTTCCTGTTCATTTCACCCAACGCAAGCACCGGCATTCCTCTTAGGGGGCGATACTGATTTCTTCTTTACGAAGACCTCTCACCTCAACCACACTAATTCACTTCACACCGTCATTCTGCTTAACCGGATTAACCTGACATCTTTGCCTATTTCGGGCGGAGGTGAGATTGGGAAAAACAGCTTCCGACCCATATCCGGATTTAGCCACCTTTTCCGGCCCGTGTTGGCAGATGATGACTCGGTTAGTTTCCTGCCTCACATCTGTACGCTTCACCCCTCGCTTTCCATAGGGTAACTGTTGTCTTTGACCTTTGAGGAGGTAGGTAGCGCCATCCGTCCCTCGCATCGCGGGCGAGGTCTTCCGATCGGATAATGAAAAACACATAAAGATCTGACTGACAATCTCAGGCAACCCATTTATTTCGGGGACGACGTTCTCCGACCAGATAATGAAACTTACATAAAGGTACGAATGACAATCGCTGGGAAGCCCTTTTCAATCGGGGACGAGTTCCTTCGACCGGATGATGAAACTCACATAAAGATCAGTCTGACAATTACTGCCAACCCTTGGGGGAGGGGTTATTATTGTTTTGCAACCAACCATCGATCGTCGAGGACTTCGAGACCCCAGAGGGAGGGACCTGGTCTGCATTAGGAGTATGTGGGTATGGTTCAGCCCCGTTAGGGACACTAACACCCCATCACCAAGGTTCGGGCACAGAGGTATTTTGCGCTGTGAAGACGGAAAGTGGAATGATAGCGGTGTTTCGATTGGCTACGCGTGTGGTGACCCGTGTATGATCTAGCTACCCCCACAGCGCATCCGCCACACGATGACCTGACCTCTACGTGCGCTCTGGCATACGATCTAACCCGACACCTTGACGTTAGAAATCCACTGTGCTAGGGAGATCTCCGGAAGCGGTCTAAAAACGCGCGGACGAACATCGAGACTTGGCTTCCACAGCGATGCCATTTATAGCGCGCGGTCGCTACGTTACCTTGTTGAGATGCGTTAGCACTTCTTCCTCGGGGGGAGGAGAACCCCCTCAGTGGGAGGACTGGGGCTCTCCCGGGGACTTGTCGTTTCATCAGAGATGGGGCCCTGGTCCGCTAAAGAAGGGGGGCCAGTGTGGGAAAGGTTACTAGGGGGTTGGGGCTCCGTGGACAACATAGGTGCTGAATATACGTTCCCCTTAGTGGTTCCTTCAGTGGGGAGGATATTAAGGCAAGGTTCGAGGGCCAGAGGTTCCCCTGGGTCTGTCGCCTCTTGGTCAACATACCCAGTTGTGGTTTCAATGTCCGGGGATATCTCCCCGGTGCCCGGAGGCACACTTATCTCCGCCTTTTCGAGGGCGACCCTCCGTTTTGGGATTTTGTCCAAAAGTTCCGTTCCTCCGAAGAGACGAATTCCGGCGCTTGCGGGCGCTTCTTCCCCTGGGGTTTGAAATCCCTCTTTAATGAGTTCTTTATTCGAGGTTTTAGAACCCTCAACTAGTTCTTCCCCTTCGGTTCGAGAACACTCAAGTAGTTCTTCCCCTGAGGTTTGAAGACCGTCTTTAAATGGTTTTTCGCATACGGTTTGAGAACTGTCTCTAAGTAGTTCTTCCCCGAATGTTCGAGAACCCTTTTCAAATAGTTCTTCTTCTGAGGTTTGAGAACCCTCTCTGAGTACTTTTCCCCCTGCGGTTCGAGAACCGTCTTCAAGTACTTCTTCCCCTAAGGCCAACTCTTCCTTCGACCTTTGAGAGCCTAATTCGAGATCCTCGCTGCCACGAATCTCGCCTGAAAATGACGTCATTCGCCACTCCTGACGACACCGCGTTTCCATGGAAACTGATTTGAGATAAAAGCATCCTTCCACTTCCTCAGCCGGAGATAGACGCGACCCCGAGTCGGGCTTCAAGTGTGACACGTCTTTCAGTTTCTCAAGGCTGTTTCGAGGGTAATCTCCCACCACTTCCTCAACCTCTTGCATCAGTGGGGTGGGTCTGAGGGTGAGCAGCGATGGGGGCTCATCTCTCCCGCGGGCTTCCCCAAGGTGTACCGTTCCTACCCACACCGTTTGCTCGCCCTCTTCTTGTTTGTATTGGCGGGGGCGTGCTTTGCCCCCTTCAGGTTCCTTTGCGGTAAGATGATCAGGCCCGGGTGGGTCGAAAGGGGGTGTTTTCAGGCCCCTTTTGGCCCCGGGGCTTCTCGGGTTCGAGAGAAACATCTGGAACAAAAATGGAATGGCAACTCAAGACTGTCCCACAAAAATATCAGTGTTGCTCAACTACGCGAGCGTATTAGGTTCTCCTCACGAAGTCTACGCTACCCGTAAGGATCTGTCCCCGTGGGTGGGGGAAGGAGCTACGGTCCAGTGTTCCTCACCTTGGCTGGTTCCCTCAAGTTCGGGCCGTTTCGGTTCCTTGCTTGACCTCCTCTGTAATAAATAATAATAATAATTAATAGAAATACTAATATAGATAATAAAGTAATATATATATATATATATATATATATATATATATATATATATATATGTATATATATATATATATATATGTATATATATATATATATATATATATATATATATATATATATATATATATATATATATATATATATATATATATATATATATATATATTAAGAGGTATCGCGCACGAAAGTTTCTTAACGCCACCCAGCGCAAACAAGTGAGACTAGGAGGTCCCTAATTAAGAAACACAACCCATAGTATGTCTTGTAGGAAGGGAAAGCATGTGAGGGAGGTCCCCGTTCTTAAGGACCCCTTCTAAATGGGCCCCCGACTAGCCCCCCTACAGGCAGCTTCTTGGACCTGCCCCTATTTACCCAGAAGGACGAGGTCGCCTTCCACAGGAAGAAGGCGAGGGCGAGCGAGGCCAGGAAGTCGATCATTGCCAAGGGCGACCTTTCTTATCACCTCTCTTCCTCGAGTCTGGAACGAACGATATTATTATTCATTTCTTATTATTACTACTTTATTACAAGTATTATTATAGTATTATTAAAATACTATTAGTATTAGTATTATCGCAATTTAGATCAGCTTGATTTTAATGTTTGTGACATTCGACTTCTAATTTACAGAATATCTTTTTATAGTTTGTGACATTCGACTTCTAATTTACAGAATATCTTTTTATAGTTTGTGACATTCGACTTCTAATTTACAGAATATCTTTTTATAGTTTGTGACAATCGACTTCTAATTTAGAGAATATCTTTTAATAGTTTTGACATTCGACTTCTAATTTACAGAATATCTTTTTATAGTTTGTGACATTCGACTTTAATTTACAGAATATCTTTTTATAGTTTGTGACATTCGACTTCTAATTTACAGAATATCTTTTTATAGTTTGTGACATTCGACTTCTAATTTACAGAATATCTTTTTATAGTTTGTGACATTCGACTTCTAATTTACAGAATATCTTTTTATAGTTTTGACATTCGACTTCTAATTCACAGAATATCTTTTTATAGTTTGTGACATTCGACTTCTAATTCACAGAATATCTTTTTATAGTTTGTGACATTCGACTTCTAATTTACAGAATATATTTTTATAGTTTGTGATATTCGACTTCTAATTTACAGAATATCTTTTTATAGTTTGTGACATTCGACTTCTAATTCACAGAATATCTTTTTATAGTTTGTGACATTCGACTTCTAATTTACAGAATATATTTTTATAGTTTGTGATATTCGACTTCTAATTTACAGAATATCTTTTAATAGTTTTGACATTCGACTTCTAATTCACAGAATATCTTTTATAGTTTGTGACATTCGACTTCTAATTCACAGAATATCTTTTTATAGTTTGTGACATTCGACTTCTAATTTACGGAATATCTTTTTTATAGTTTGTGACATTCGACTTCTAATTTACAGAATATATTTTTATAGTTTGTGATATTCGACTTCTAATTTACAGAATATCTTTTAATAGTTTTGACATTCGACTTCTAATTCACAGAATATCTTTTTATAGTTTGTGACATTCGACTTCTAATTTACAGAATATCTTTTTATAGTTTGTGATATTCGACTTCAAATTTACAGAATATATTTTTATAGTTTGTGACATTCGACTTCTAATTTACAGAATATCTTTTAATAGTTTTGACATTCGACTTCTAATTTACAGAAAATATTTTTATAGTTTGTGATATTCGACTTCTAATTTACAGAATATCTTTTTATAGTTTGTGATATTCGACTTCTAATTTGCAGAATATCTTTTAATAGTTTTGACATTCAACTTCTAATTTACAGAATATCTTTTTATAGTTTGTGACATTCGACTTCTAATTTAGAGAATATCTTTTTATAGTTTGTGACATTCGACTTCTAATTTTGAGAATATCGTTTATATTTTGTGTCCTTCGACTTCTATTTTAGGGAATATCTTTTTCGCATTGAAATCTAGTTTCTTTACAATCATTTTGGTGAGAAAGAAACGCAAGGCTATTCTCCTGTGTAAAGAATGCATCTTATTTACATTCCAACCTTTTGTCACAAACCCAAGGCAGACATGATATATCCCCTCTAGCTAATAGAGTGGGGGAATTCACAATGAAGTGGAATGGGAGGGAGTGGGTTATACAGATCATTTATAGGTTGACCTTACCAGTCTAGGCCTGGAAGGTCAATTTGTATTAGATACAAAAGAAAATACACGAATTTATAATTTCACATACACTCTATATAAAATACAGTTTGTGTATTCCTGTGTATATGAATGATCAACGAATATCTCTTCATCCCTTTCTCCTTATTGTAAACTCTCCCACTCTTTTACTTATTCAATATATTATGATTTATTTTCTCTGATAGGAAAGAAACTATATTTCAATGAGAAAAAGATATTTCCTAAAATAGAAGTTGATGTCACAAAATGTAAAAGATATTTCCTAAATTACGTATAAGTTGAATGTCAAAAAATATAAAAGATATTTCCTAAGTTATAAGTTAAATGTCACAAAAAATAAAAGATATTTCCTAACTTAAAAGTTGAATGAGAAAAAGAATAAAAGATATTTCCTAAATTAGAAGTCGAATGGCACAAAATGTAAACGATATTACCTAAATTAGAAGTTGAATGTCACAAAATATAAAAGATATTTCCCAAATTAGAATTTTAATGTCAAAAAATATAAAAAATATTTCCTAAATTAGAAGTTGAATGTCACAAAATACAAAAGATATGTCCTTTATTAGAAGTAGAATGTCACAAAGTATTAAAAAGATATTCCGTAAATTAGAAGTCGAATATCAAAAGGTTTATTATTATTATTATTACCTTTGTTTTTATGGTCAATATTTTATCTTTGTTACTCTTATGCGAAAGACAAGGGAATCTCCGTCAGAAGGGTCACGAGGAGAGATCTGTAAAGAAGCTGAATACAGAGGAAGTGAAAATGTGCGGAAGATGTATAGTCGCACATTCTCCTACAGGAATTGGAGCTGGGAGGGCACGTAACGCTCATTTAGTTAGTTTTTTTTTCATTATTGTCGTTTAACGTCCATGTTTTCCCATGATGGGGTTGGACGGGTGATGACTATCCTCCATAGCTGTCGATCTTGTGCCATATACTCCTCCTCTATTCCCTACATATACATAGCTATCCTCCTTCACACCCCTGCTCCACTTTTTCCTCGGCCTTCCCACTGACCGTCGTCCCTCCTCCTCACCCGCCCCCTGTCCTTTTCACGTGTCCAAACCATATCAATCTTCTTTTCCTTAACTTAACAGAAAGGTCCTCAACCCCACACATCTCCGCCACTTCACCTCCCATGTATTTTAGCAACCTGTGATCACAACTGCATAGAACATCCATCACACAGTGATCATGTTTGTGCTCCATACAAAAGAACAGATCTCCGCAGGCTTCATATCTCCTTCCTCCGCTCCTTAATCCTCTGCTGCGGTTCACTACTAAACTGGCTCTTTCTCGCCCTGGCAACTGCTACTCTCGCTCTTACCGCTCTCTCCACTCTTGCTTCACAATCCAACACATCTCCCAGGTAACAGAATTGTTGTATTTCTTACAACACACCTCCATCCACCCCCAACCCGACACCCTCGTCATCACCATCCTCCTCCTCTCTCACACATCTTGGACATACAAAGTTCTCTACCCCTCGTAGATTTACTACACTCAATACACAACACAGACTTTGCTCCCACTCCTCTTCCAAAGCATCCACATGGCCATCTTCCCAACAGAATTCTTTCTCTCGCTTTATTTCCAGTCCCCATCGATTTTCCATGTTTATTTTCAATCCCCTCTGCTCCATTTCTTCCTTCCATCTGTTCAACACATCCGCACTTCTTCCTTTGATTCCGCAGTCAACACCAGATCATCAACATCCAGTAACTCCCATCGGCCATCTCCTCTTGACAATTTAGTAGCCTCTTCTTCCATTACTGCGATAAAGAGCAACGGACTAAGAGCTGATCCCTGCTACACTCCTACTTTTATATCGAAATCCTCTGACCTTTGACCTTGATTGCACCTACAGATACACGACTGCAGCCACGACCTTTCTCCCACTTTTTGCCTCCTCAGTGCCCACTCAATGGCTCTCCGCCGTGGCACTCGATCGAATCCCTTCTCCAGGTCTTCAAAGCCACGATAGTTTCTTCTTCTTCTTTCACTGAACTTTTCTTCTATTTGCCTCATAATAAAAATGCGTCTATTGTCGACCTTCCTGGACTAAAACCACACTGCCGACCACACACTTTTATCAATGTCCTCAACCTCTCCTACAACACCTTTTCAAACAGTTTCATTCCATGCTCCAATAGTCTAATTCCCCTCTATCTTCCACACTCCGAAGCATCTTCCTTTCTTTGGGGACGGTCACAGAATTCTTCTCCCTCGTCAACAATGCTTTTGAACACCCTCGTTAGTTCTCCTATAATACCTGCTCTCTTTAGCAATTCACTCCTGTTGTACCTGGTGCTTTTCTACTTTTATTGCTTTCTTCACTTCTTCTTCTGAGATCTCTTCTGTCGGCCCCTCTACTACACCCCCATCTCTTCCGGATCGTGCTCATTTAATAGGTCTTCAAAGTAACCCCTCCACCTCTCTTCTCTCTTTCTTCACTTGTTTTTCAATTCTAAACATCTCTTTTTTGCTTCTCACTACTATTCCACTTCCTCACTCCAACTTTCTCTTTGCTCTGACTACTCCCCTTTTTGCTTCCTTTCTCTTTATATTCTCTCTTATCCTCTTCGTTCCGTGTTCTCTTTCATATGCTCTTTTCTTTTCTTTTTTCTGCACTGCTTCCATCCACCACCACGTTTCTCTCTCTCTCTTATTCCATAGTTTGGAGGGAGAAATCGGTAAAGAGAGGGGTAAAGTTGGAGGGAGTGAAAATGTGAATAAGACAACTCTGCATGGTTTGCTCCTTCCCCTTTGTGTTGGGGCGAGTAAGGCACGACCTCGTCCTGGTGTCTCTCCCAGCATGGTTCCCGTCCACCGGACTCCACCCCCCCCCCCACTTCGCGCAACCGGGAATTCTTCCTCTGCTTGAACCAGTCTCGTTCATCTCTGTCCATTCGTGGCTCAGTTGGTGGGCGCCGCCCGAGGCGTAACTGGGTCATGGGTGAAGACCGGGGGCCCGCATGCAGTGGGGAGTGGGGTATTGTTCACATAGACTCATGGAAGGGGCGGGAGCTCCGAAGAAATGCCTCTGAATGTTGGGATTAACTCGGAAGGGGAGACCCTTCCTTCCCCCGTAGTTTACTCCTCCCCCCCCACTTAACCCTCATCTCGAGTCATACTCTAAACAGGGCCTGAACCCCTAAATATTTTTGACTAGCCACAAGGAAAAGCCCCCCCTTCCCCCTTCTAGCTCTCTTTTCGTCCCCCTCTAGCCCCCCAGTTCATTCTCCCTTTGGTCATTCCCGAGAGCTCGGGCAAAGGAGAATCTTACGAGTTGTGATTTCCCTGGAGGGGAGCGAACACCCCTAACCCACCACCCACCCCACCCACCCACAAATGGGACACCGACCGACCGACCGTAGAGTGATGAAATTAAGACAGAGAAAACTAGCCAAAACGACGACCGCCCGAAAACCAGCAGAGCAAAAACCGACCCACTGAAAACCAGCCGACCCAAAAATCGACCGACCAAAGCCTATTCATTGAAGACCGACTGACTGACCAAAACTTGAAAGAGCGCTGAAGAATGGCCGACCGACACGGGCCTCTTGCATTCCAAGAGGCTCCTAGCGAGACCGACGCGACAGGAAGCCGCTCCAAAGGAGACTACACAACCGACAGACGGAGTTGTCAACTTACCCCCCCTTCCCTTTCCCTGCTAACCTCTGAATGCAGGGACGAGGGGCTGTCATGTCACCCGAATCAATCTTTAATATAAAAAAAAGATAACATGAAAAAAAATAACGAGTGAATTTTGTCAGTTTCGTCGGGAATCGAACCGGGCCTAAGCTTCATCAATAACTCGTTATACCATCCAGTCAAGAATGCGGGCTTAGGTCCAACTTTGCTTGCAGGGGGGGGGGGGGTTAAACCTTAACAAACTTAGGGAATTTTGAGTGATGTATGTCTATTCTCTCTACCCGTTGGCTTTCCACACTAAGCACCTGCACGGCCGTCTCTAAGGGGATAATTATTTTTTTTAATATTTAAGCCTTTAGTGCGTGTAGATACACGCACACACATTCTCCTCATTGATCACACACACCCACACACACCAGTGACAGCGCCCCGTCAATGGGTGCTCATTACTTTACCCGGAGCCACAGCCTTGAAGGAACCTTGGTTTAGCTTAAGCCACAAATGCGAAGCCCGACCCCAACGTCACCGTCGCCCGCCTCCTTCCACCTTTCCAACCGTGGATGTGCGCCCTGGCGACCGTCGATACAACAAATAATCCTCACCTGGAAGCCAGTCAATCACATTCACAACTGTCACGCCCAAGAAATGCCGCAACACTTTCTCACGCACGTCTTCGCGATTTAGGGCAAAGCCTACCCCTCCCCCCATTCATGCCAATGACATCATATTTCCCTTTCGCCCCCTCACTAAAACAGTTCTATCATGCAAAGGGATCTTTCATCGACACAAGGTCCACCCCATGCATTGTCCCGACGTGTGGGTATGTGTGTGTGTGTGGTATTCGATGCAAAGGTGAAATTAAAACATGGTTGTGCTCCAGTTCAGATGAAGGAATAAACAATGGGTTAATTTAAAATGTGTGGATACGCTCAGCACAACCAAACAGAAAAGAGACGGTCGGGCAAAGTGAAAATGAAGGTTATCACAACCCTTGACCACGGAGGTTCACTTTTCACACGCGTTCTAAAGAAAATGATACCATGGTAACCTCCGAATGACTACGGCATTTCCATAATTAACTAATTCTCCGTAATTGCCATGGTGACACGCGTGGGCCTATTTGCTTGTCGATTTTTCGCTCCTTTTCGACTTTTAGTTTGTATCAGAAATATGAAATAAACAAAAGCCTTCAGGGGTTATAGCATGGCCCCCAAATATGGTGGCATTGTATTACATAAATAAAAGTTCCAAATAATATAATATACAGAAACATTTTATTTATTAAGTATAAAAGTCGATTCGTTTTTAAAAGGTATTCCTGCCGTTTGGGCCGACCGTTATCTGCAGAACAAAAGCTCCATGACGTCATAAATTGAGCTAAGAAGAAATGATGCAACAATTATGTCATTGATCAATTCAAGACATGAGACTCTGATTAAGTTTTTGACTTAAAAAAAAGTATTAACGAAGGAACGTGTTAATACTCCATCAAAGGTGACGAAAAGGTCTTAGAATTAATAATAAAACATTCCTTCGTTGGTTATATTTTTAAAAGCAAAGTCAGACTTAAACAAGATTGTTTCTAAGTTTTGTAATCTGAATTCTTTTAGAAAACTTATATCATGATGAGTAGTAGGAAAGGATTATACTCTCGGTTTGAACTGGATCTTATTAGGCTGTGGGGAAGGGTCGAGCGGACTAAGCCTCTAGTGATCTCAGCGACGTGTAGTCAAGAGTTTGAGTCTCGTCACCGGCGATGTTTCTTTCTTCGGATCAACTTAACAATTCGCCACCTAAACAATCGACTTAACAATTCGTCACCTAGATTCCTTGAACTTAACGATTGGTCACCCAAAGTTGTTCAACTTAACAATTCGTCACCCATAGTGAAAAACATTTGATGCTTATTTCTATAGGAATAAAAAAACAATAAGTTTCAGGATTTTATTGTACTTAAAAATTAGCATAAAAACAAATAAAACAAATATTATTAATATTGTTCACTTACAGTTACGTGCATATCTATTGGCAACACATCTCAAATTTTGTAATTTACGAATTTTTATACCTTACTAGTTCTAAATGTACATATTTCTATTATATTCAATTATATTAGCCTAAAAGCAATATATTATAATGTACCAGGCAATGGCTTCGCCACTCCCCCCCCCCTGGGGGAGCTTGCGCTTCGCTACTAGGATTGAAATTTACAATTTTTTAAGGAATTTTCTGAATTTCGCCAATTATAATAATTTTAAAAAGGAACTCTAAACTAAATTTCCCCCCTTTCAAAATATCACGTTGCTAAAATATAGTTATAGATAAAATAAAAAAGCAGCCTTACTTAAATTTTAATCAATTTTCTTTTAAAATATTATAAAGCATTGGATAATCATATTTATTTTTTCTGAACTAAACTATTTTGTTTTTTAAAACTCTAAAGAAATTCTTAGAAATTAGCTTGATAAAAATTTAAAATATACATAAGTCATAACCAAACTAAGATGAAATTATTATTCAAATACTCCCATAAAATCCCTTTCTTAAATTATAGAGTTATGATGATGATAATGATGATTAATGATAATAAAACAAATTATTAACATTAAACATGGTGTTGATTAGAAAAACACAAGAAGCAAAAATATTGGCAGCGTTTACATAATACTGATTTAACAAATCAAATTATTAAAATTAGTGGTAATCTAGGACACCAGGTTACTTGCAAGGCTATCTTTTTTGGGGGGTTCATTATGGTATTAGACACGGCTGAAGAATCATCTCTACAATAATTTTGAAATAGCAACATGGTGAAGACATCCGAACACTCAGAAGCATATAGGAAGCGTATAATTGAGCTGCACAACGAAGGAAATGGATATAGAAAAATTTCGGCAAGTTTGAATATCCAAATTTCATCTGTAAGGAATATTATTGTAAAATTTAGGGCTGATGGCACTACTGTTAATCATGTATGGAAAGGGCGACCAAGAAAATGGACCGACAGAGATGTGCGTTCGTGTGTTCGAATTGTCAACAAGAATCTGAAATTGAAAGCAAATATGGCTATCAGTGGAACAATCGTGGACGTGTCAACAGTGCGACGTTACCTGAACCGTGAGTGTCTCCATAGACGTGTACCATGGAGACGGTCCACAAAGAGACGTTTAGAGTTTGCCAGAAAACATCTTGACACTGAAGCAGAACTTAGTAAAACATTATGTTCAGACAAGACTAAGCTCGAGCTGTTTGGCATAAACGACCACCATTACGTTTGGAGAAAGTCTGGAGAAGCTCTGCTGGAAAAGAACATCTTCTTCTTATGGCTGTCCTTCGAATACGAAAACGACTCAAGCTTCACTCGATGAAAATGAAGATGAATTTATGGTGGCTGTCGGTTGTGCCAGCGAAGATGCACGATGCACACACTCGGCCACAGAAATGACACTCTATTCCGGGGTTATTTGGCTGCTGGACTGGTGGATTGTAGCGCCATTGTCTTCTCGCCTCTCTCTCGTTGTGGATGGAATGTTCAAGGTGCGACAGTTCCTGCATACACGTCGATCTCCATGCTGGTCGGTCACTGGCTTTGACTTCCAGAGTTATGGGTTCAATATCACACTTTTGTAGGATTGCTTTTACTTGATCTTTATAGCGTGTCATAGGCCCGCCTTGTCTACGGTGTCCCAGTGGGAGTTGTCCATAAAGGATTTGTCGAGGTAGTCTGTCATCACTCATGCGAATTAAATATCCAGTCCATCGCAGTTTTTTTGTGTGCAAGCATGGTCTCAATGGAGGTTGTGCTGGCGCGTCGAAGGATTTCTACATGGGGACCTTTGTCCCTACATGTTAGGTTGAGAATCTTCTGCAGATTTCTTATATGAAATGCTTCCAATTGTTTTATATGCCTTCTGTAAGCAGTCCATGTTTCAGCACCGTAGAGTAGAGTAGTTATACACACAGCGGTGTAGACTGCTATCTTCGTTTTTAGGCTGAGGTTATCGTTTTGGAAGACTCTTATGCGCAGTTTTCCAAAGGCTACGGAGGCTTGACTTATTCTGTTTCAGACCTCTTCATCTATAATATACTTATCCCACAGGATGCTGCCCAGATATTTACAACTTGTGACCTGTTTAATGTCATCACCGTTGATTTGGAAAGTTAGACCTGGTTCTGGATTCTGCAGTTGCATTAGAATCTGTTTTATTGACATTCATTTTCAGACCCGTTGCCTCGTTAAGACCGGCTATGACATTGAGGGATCTTTGTAGAGCAAGTGGTGTGTGTGCGATCAGTGCACAGTCGTCTGCATATTGAAGTTCCAGAAAATGATTGGTCAAAGTTTTCGTGCGAGCTTGAAGTCTTCTTAAATTAAATAGGTTGCCATCATGTCGGTATTGGATAGCAACCCTGTCCACCTGAGGAATTGCGTTCTGACTGAGTAAGGTGATAGCAGATATAAACGATAACACTGTTGCTATGACACATCCTTGCTTGACACCAACTACAACGGTGAA
The DNA here is from genome assembly GCA_963969495.1 of Ceratothoa steindachneri. NCBI lineage: Eukaryota > Metazoa > Arthropoda > Malacostraca > Isopoda > Cymothoidae > Ceratothoa > Ceratothoa steindachneri. The sequence continues at coordinate 72,033,605 of OZ018333.1, read as the reverse complement.
AGGTCAAATCAAAGGTGAATGCGGGAGAAGATTAACGAAGTAATCTGGGTATAACAATACAAGATCGCTTTAACTTCAAGCCCGGGAAGAATTGGAGGGGGGGAGGGAAACAACGGCGCTGGTCTTCCACAAGATACTTCGGGCAGTCCTGACGAAGAGGACTCGAAGATGGGGTTTGATTACTTCGTGATGAAGAACGAGATTTTCTCTGCCACAAAGAGACGTAATCTCAACTCGAGACGATTCTTCAGATCGGTGGGGAGTCTCAGTCTCGAAAGAACGGGAATCTTGAAAGGGTGGTGAAGATGAGAGGGCCGCACAGCTCCACGGGAAGAAAGGAGCTCGATAGCTTTCCTCTGAACAGGGGTCCATGCTTAACGAAGCTAGATCTGCTGACGAGATCTTCGACGAGGTACGACTCGAATACGAGTTACAGAGCTTCACCGGAAACAGCCAGGCAGTCTGAACAGAGGGAATGGCGGGCTTTCAATTTCCTCGTGAAATGGCGAGCTTCGTGTTAAATAGCCGGGTGGCTGGTCTGACAGAGAGCCTCAGGGCCTGGCGGTCCCTAGAAGATTCTCGGTTCCAGTATAAGCAAACACACTTCGTGATAACGAGTCGGTCCAGACGGTGAAACTTGCCTCTTGATATAGGGGTAGGGTTAATGTGGCTGCCCTCGCGAGGCAATAGGCAGGCCTGGGAAGCATGGGGTAGAGTTAGGATGGCGGTGCATAGCGTTATCGCAGGATAGGGGGGAGATGTGTGGCGCCAGAAAGCAAATACAGCTGCGTTGGGTGATTCGGCGCGGGGCTGATTAGATTGGAATTCAGCACTCCCAAATTAGTCTATAACAGCTCTAACCTCCCCTGCCAGCCAACTCTTTTTTTGTTTTTGTTGACCGGTGTAATTTGTGCATCCGCCAGAGAGTCAGATAATGTTGACGGAGTAGGTGGAGAGAAAGTGTTAGTAAGGGGTGAGAGCTGATACAAACATGTTATACAAAGGCTATACAAGAATAATTGATTGAAACTTAACTTACAAAACATTAAATAGAAGTGGATGTCGAAAGATGTAGGGGTGAGGCCTGGGTGCTCCGTCTTTTTAGGGTTTGTAGATGATATAAATTTGCTTTATGCGAGGGAAGAATATCTACAAGAACTCTTAGATGCAGTGTGTGATAGAACGTGTTGAAGCTGCGTTTAATTTCAACTCCTACCCCGTATTATTTAAAACCACGATGCTGCCCACGTGCATCTTCGATTCGAGGCTTGGAGTCTTATCTCAGCTACCGGATGCCAATGTTTAAACAAGGAGGTTATCGTGCCCCCGTTCGCCCCCATACGCCGACCTCGCCAGATCGAGTTAGGCTTATGAACAGATAAGGCATTGTTCCCCGGCCCGGCTGTGCGTTCCCTCCAAGCTTTCACTCCATTTTCCCCCACGCCAAGGAGATGTCCTGGCTATTTATATGGAAACTTTACCACTAAGATCAGATTGGAGATCCAGATTTTCGTCGCGAAACATCACCACGACCCTCTCTCCCTTTGTGCGCCAAGGGACCTCGACCTCGAGATTCACCATCACTTGTCCAGAAGGAGGACAATATTCCTTGAGTGCCAAAGGTTCGAGCCTTTCCGACGTCAAGTCCCCAAGGCTTCCCCCCCTGTTGTTCAAAGGAGAACAGCATTAGAACAGCCATTGTTCGTTTTGAGCCCTTCGCCAAGAAACGGTTCTCATCCCCCCCTGTTGTTCAAGGAGAACAGCATTAGAACAGCCATTGTTCGTTTTGAGCCCTTCGCCAAGAAACGGTTCTCACCCCCCCTGTTGTTCAAGGAGAACAACATTAGAACAGCCATTGTTCTTGAGCCCGTAGACAAGAGACGGTTCTCATCCCCCCCCCTTTGTTCAGAAGAGAACAACCTAGAACAGCCATTGTTCGTTTTGAGCCCTTCGCCAAGAAACGGTTCTCACCCCCCCTGTTGTTCAAGGAGAACAACATTAGAACAGCCATTGTTCTTGAGCCCGTAGACAAGAGACGGTTCTCATTCCCCCCCCCCCTTTGTTCAGAAGAGAACAAAGTAGAACAGCCATTGTTCTTCAAGCCGTTCGTCGAGTAACGGTTCTCCTTTCCAAGACGCCTCGTCGGGATCTTTTTATCCCCCCCTTCGGCTGGAACTCGCCAGCGGACCGAATATTCCTTCAAGTACCTTCCACTGCACCCTAATGAAAAGTTACGTAAGCCAAACGTCACCTTTTGAGTATTGATCCCTTTTTGCCAATTCTATCCTGTGCTTTAAATTGTTTATCGAACCATCCCATCTCTTTAACCCTATATTTGTTTTACCTTTTTTTAATCCTTTAAATCCTCGGATTAGCCCGAGTCTCCACGACCCTTTCCATTGTGTTTATGTCAATATTTTCCGTTTTTGTGTATTTGTTTATAGTTATTATTAATAAAACTCTATTTTATTAATGATAGCAATATTATTATCCTTGAGCTCAGTTCCACTTCTTAAGCATTTTGAAGATACATAATATCGGCCGCCAGACAGTAAACGCACTCTAAAGATAATTAAGGAAGTTCCCTCAACGAATAGTGTAATATATGGTATCGTCGGGAGTCATTCTACGACATATATATATATATATATACTATTTAAATTTGGTATCAGGTGTGTAAGGTTTAACGCTATATCTTTGCAAACACTGGTCTCAGTCGAGTAAAGCATAGTGTTATTCGTTATAATAATAGAATATAGCAGTTCCCTTTTGTTTTAACAATTGCTATCCCCCCCCTTCTTTTTTTTTAAACTTAAGAAGCTGGAGTAGCTCAAGGAACGGTTATAATAATTTGTTTGTGTTTTTTTTTGTGATTTTAGTCAGTGGTTATTTAGATTGAGAAACCAAGTACGAATAGTTCAGTGCCCATATTTAGGTAGGCTAATTCTATAGAGGCATAATTCTTGTTGCGAGGAGTTTTAGTTGGTTGACTAGTGCGCCCCCAAGTGCAAAGATGACTCAGTTTGAAATCTTTAAAGCGCAAGGAGAATCCTGTGGACTTTCCGGAAAAGAACTAATTGAGTACATTCAAGAGGAGCAAAGAAAAGAGGAAGAAAGAGAAATACAACGAGAAGAAAAAGAAAGAGAGGAACGGATAAGACAAGCTGAGCTTCAGATTGAATTAGCTCGGATTAAAGCAGAAGTTCAAAGAAAAAAGGTAGAAAAAGGAAGAGAAAGAGAGGAACGGGAAAGAGTAATCCAACGAGAAGAACGAGAAGGAAAAATACAACGATAAGAACGAGAAAAAGAAATCCAACGAGAAGAAAGAAGGACGGACTCGCGCTCCTTCCCAGGAAAGCTGACAAAGTTTCCGAGCCCCGTAAAACCCCAAAACTTCTTTCCCCAAAACCAACAACGGGACTCCAAACCTCCCGTTAAGACTTCTCCTCCATCTCTCTTCCCGAAGCGACCAACCATATGCTTCACCTGTGGTGTAGAAAACCACATGAGCTGGAATTGCCCCCAAAATTCTAGGCTTAAAAGCGGACCAGCCCACCAAGTTCACCAGATTAATGCAACCCCGGCTCCCCCGGTGGTGCAGACCCAAGCAGAAACTTCTCCCCCTCCGTCAGGCCACCAGGTAAATTTTGTTTTTGGTAAAAGTTCATCGGGAACTTTGAAATATGAGGAGGGCAGCGTGGACAGCTGTCGAGTATTGACTCTCGTCAGGGACACAGGATGTACGTGCTTCATCGTGTCCGACGAACTCCTCCCAGTGGCCTCTAACCACGAAAAATTTGCGGTGGTACATGACCAACTTGGGCGGGCGAACCGATTCCCCGTCGCTAGATGTTACCTGCAGTGTCAATATTATAATGGCTGGGCTGAAGTCATTGTAGCACCCATAAAATTCTGTTCCGTACTTATAGGACAGAGCCCCCAAGTAAGTTTCGACCCTGTGTTTCAGGCCGCCCTTCCTCAAGGCCGAGATAAGAAAGAAGCCCAGGAGCCCGTCCCCATCAGAACCCCGATACCGTCCGATTTACCGGAGACCCCTAACCAGGACTTTAGGACGGCAAAAGAGGAATGTGAATCACTAACACCCTTAGGTGATAAGGCCCCAGACAAGGACACGGAGACTGTCCCTGGACCCCAAGAAAAAAAGAACCCCCAACGCGCCCATGGAGATACCTTCGTAGAACTGGACGAAGCATCGGCGCTTGAAGAGGATTGCCCCGCGGAGTCCCTTAATGTAATCCAGACAGTGTGCATCCAACCTGATGCCGATTACCCTCCTCCTTCCCTACCAGGCGAGTCTTTGGAACCCTCTGACCTGGCTAGTGACGCGCAGCTGACACCACGTCAGAAGAGTCAGCTACAAGAACTAATTAAATGGAATCACCATTTACCCACCCTATTAGCTCTTTTCGAACAACTGCGTGAAAATGGCCTCACCATTGGCCCCAGCAAATGCCAGTTTGCCCACGAAACCATCAAATATTTGGGTTTCAAAATAGGACAAAGCAAGTTAGGTCCCCACGAGAACAAGATTAAGGCAATCGCCCACATGCCCCTCCCGATTACAAAGAAGCCATTAAGATCGTTCCTAGTATCAGCTTCTCCCTATCAGCGATTTGTTCCGAATTTCGCTGCAATTTTGGCCCCCCTATGCCCCCTTCAGGAAAAGAATTTCTCCGATCGTTTACGTTGGAATGATGTCGCTGTTTCCCATTTTAATCAGCTCAAAAGTAAGTTCATTTCTGCCCCCATTTTTAAGTTGCCCAACCCGGAAAAATCCTTTGGGGTTAAGACCGACGTGATCAACGAGGCATTGGAGGTGTACTCCTTCAATACGTGGATGACAGAACGAGTCATCCAGTTGCATATGCTAGTCGTCAATTATTACCACGCGGGAAGAGATATGCCACTAGAGAAAAGATAGCTCTATTAATTATCTGGGTCATAGACAAATTCAAGCTGTACTTGATATGTAAAGATTTTCAAATAGGAACCGACCACCGTCCGTTAGCCTATATTAGGAATTTGAGACACTCAAACGGCCGCATCATGCGCTGGAGTTTACTCTTGCAAGAGTATCAGTTTAAAATAAATTAGATAAAAGGTTCCGATAACCAGGTCGCTGACGCACTCAGTAGGAATGCGTTACCGAATAGCGTAGAATAATTGTATTCATAGGATTAGTATCTCCATGTAGGTATATACCGTCTTGTACGACTTAATTTAAGATTCTTTTGTAATATTATTAATTAATGTATATGTCTGAATTTTGTAACGCTCAATGTCTAATTTTTGTATGTATATATATTTGTTCTTATTAATTTACGTATAAATTATTTTGTCCCGTATGTACTAAGTTTATATCATTTCATTGTTCCATGCCCTTTTTTTTTCTTTGATTAAGTTGTATTAAAGGTTATTTTCCCCTGTAATCTAAAGATGAAAATAATCATATGTATTGAGGTAATACTAGTTAGGTGCAGGAAGGTACGGTTGGTACAAGAAAACGAGTTCCCCACAACGGAGCTCTATCGTTGTCCCTTCTCTCTTTTTTTTTCGAAGTGACAACTTCCCCTGGAATGGAGGGGTGTGATAGAACGTGTTGAAGCTGCGTTTAATTTCAACTCCTACCCCGTATTATTTAAAACCACGATGCTGCCCACGTGCATCTTCGATTCGAGGCTTGGAGTCTTATCTCAGCTACCGGATGCCAATGTTTAAACAAGGAGGTTATCGTTCCCCCGTTCGCCCCCATACGCCGACCTCGCCAGATCGAGTTAGGCTTATGAACAGATAAGGCATTGTTTCCCGGCCCGGCTGTGCGTTCCCTCCAAGCTTTCACTCCATTTTCCCCCACGCCAAGGAGATGTCCTGGCTATTTATATGGAAACTTTACCACTAAGATCAGATTGGAGATCCAGATTTTCGTCGCGAAACATCACCACGACCCTCTCTCCCTTTGTGCGCCAAGGGACCTCGACCTCGAGATTCACCATCACTTGTCCAGAAGGAGGACAATATTCCTTGAGTGCCAAAGGTTCGAGCCTTTCCGACGTCAAGTCCCCAAGGCTTCCCCCCCTGTTGTTCAAAGGAGAACAGCATTAGAACAGCCATTGTTCGTTTTGAGCCCTTCGCCAAGAAACGGTTCTCATCCCCCCCTGTTGTTCAAGGAGAACAGCATTAGAACAGCCATTGTTCGTTTTGAGCCCTTCGCCAAGAAACGGTTCTCACCCCTCCTGTTGTTCAAGGAGAACAACATTAGAACAGCCATTGTTCTTGAGCCCGTAGACAAGAGACGGTTCTCATCCCCCCCCCTTTGTTCAGAAGAGAACAACCTAGAACAGCCATTGTTCGTTTTGAGCCCTTTGCCAAGAAACGGTTCTCACCCCCCCCCTGTTGTTCAAGGAGAACAACATTAGAACAGCCATTGTTCTTGAGCCCGTAGACAAGAGACGGTTCTCATTCCCCCCCCCCTTTGTTCAGAAGAGAACAAAGTAGAACAGCCATTGTTCTTCAAGCCGTTCGTCGAGTAACGGTTCTCCTTTCCAAGACGCCTCGTCGGGATCCTTTTATCCCCCCCCCCTTCGGCTGGAACTCGCCAGCGGACCGAATATTCCTTCAAGTACCTTCCACTGCACCCTAATGAAAAGTTACGTAAGCCAAACGTCACCTTTTGAGTATCGATCCCTTTTTGCCAATTCTATCCTGTGCTTTAAATTGTTTATCGAACCATCCCATCTCTTTAACCCTATATTTGTTTTACCTTTTTTTAATCCTCTAAATCCTCGGATTAGCCCGAGTCTCCACGACCCTTTCCATTGTGTTTATGTCAATATTTTCCGTTTTTGTGTATTTGTTTATAGTTATTATTAATAAAACTCTATTTTATTAATGATAGCAATATTATTATCCTTGAGCTCAGTTCCACTTCTTAAGCATTTTGAAGATACATAATATCGGCCGCCAGACAGTAAACGCACTCTAAAGATAATTAAGGAAGTTCCCTCAACGAATAGTGTAATATATGGTATCGTCGGGAGTCATTCTACGACACAGTGTAGTGGCGGATCCAGGATAAAAATTGTGGGCTAACTTGAATTCCTCCCTCTGAGTAGTCTTAGAAAATGATAATAATAATAATAATAATAATAATAGGTATTTATAATGCGTCTTTCAGGGTTATTAGCCCTCCCAGAACGCAGGTTGTGTCGAGAAAGTTTACAGTGGAGAGAAGGCAATTCTAAAGAGATGAGTCTTTAGGAGACGTTTAAAAGTAGCAAGGGAGGGAGAGGATCGGACTTAGGCAGGAAGAGCATTCTAGAGTCTAGGAGCACAAACTAGGAAGGAACGGTCACCCATCGAGCAGAGGACAGAACGAGGAGTGTTTAGGATGAAAGCAAGGTTATACCAGAGTGCCCGAGGAGTTTGACGATGGGAGAGGGCAGACGCGAGATAAGGTGGAGCCTCGAGGTTTAGGGCCTTGTAGATGATGAGAAGAATTTTATAGTGGGTACGGAAGTGAATAAGTAACCAGTGTAGCTCCTGTAACAGAGGCATCGAAGGAGAGAACCGGGGGCGGCAAAGGAGGAGCCGGGCAGCATAGTTTTGAACTAGTTGTAAGGGGCGAAGTGACGAAGAAGGGAGATTCACTAGAAGAGAATTGCAGTAGTCTAAGCGTGAGGTGACGAAGGCATGAATAGCAGTCTCAAAGCTTCGTCGATCAAAATGGGATCGAACACGTGAGAAGTTGCGGAGGAAACCGAGGGAAGATTTACAGATACGATGGATGTGCGGTTTAAACGAAGGTTGTTCGTCGAAAATAACACCAAGATTACTGACGGTAACAGAGAGCGCGACTTTGGTTTCCCCAAGGTTAAGGGAGGCGAAGAGAGCTTTAGATTTCTCCACCATCGAAGCGGTACCAACGAGGAGAACTTCAGTTTTATCGTAATTAAGTTTGAGAAAGTTGGCAGATCATTAATAATGGTAATCTTACACAGCATTGATGATTAATAATGGTTATCTTACACAGCATTGATAATAAACAACAGCACCTCATAAAAGAGTGAGCACCAACTCTCTCAGATCCGAATTATTTCCACACATCAAGAAATTAGGAATTGTAGTTTTTTGAGCGTCAGCTGAGGTCTAATACTGAATTTAATCATTGTTCTTGACATTTACCTCCATTTTAGAGGTGTGTATCATATAAGATACATTCGATCGCAACGGTTAAAAATCTGTTTATATATATTCTATATTATTACATAACTCTTTCGGAATAGCAGAATACAAGTCTGGCCTTAAAAAAAAGATAGAAACATAAACGGGTCTGAAATATTTGGGCGGAGGGTCTTCATCCCCCCCCCCGCGCTTATAATTAACTCCTCGTTGATTTGGCTAACGAATCTGTCTTGACTCGGAGTGTCAGTTAAGAGCTACTCCCCCCCATCCCAGTTCCCTCCGGCTGCCACAAAAGACCTCCTCACCTCTCTCGCTCTCTCATCCCCTCCTCACCTCTCTCGCTCTCTCATCTCTCCCTCTTACTCATCTCTGTCTAGAACTCTTGCTAGCCAAGTGGATACGGCGTTGATCCGCTAAGAACGCGGTACCGGGTTCGATCCTGGCAAGTGCGGACACAAAACGTCAGCGCACTGAGAGATCTGGTTACCCATTGGTGGACGTGGTGTATTCGGGGGGGTAGATCTTACACTTCTTATCACGCACATAGCCAACACTGCTTTCTTTGCCCTCCCGTCTTCGCATCACAACACACCTACATACGCTCTGTTCCAAGGAATCCTGCCGATGGGTATCTATATCCACATACCTTTGACGCGGAACGAATTCTTCTGCCCGGAGCGATAAAGGTTATACTTCAAAGCTGGCACCTCTCCTCAAATAGATCGGCTCCAGATGACCTCGAGTTCTTGAGCGGTTATCATACTGACCTTTGTGTTTATTTCATTATCCGATCGATATCCGCTTGAATAAAGACAGGTTGCCGAACCACCACTACTACTACTACTCCCTCTCATCTCTGTCTGTCTCTCTCTCAGCTTTGAATCTAGACCCCTGATTGGGTCTAGGGGTAGAGTAGGCCATTTTGCGGAGGCCACCTGTACCATGCTCGGGTATTCCATGCCCGACAATAAAGAGCGAGGGAAGTTCTCGTTAGCCAAGTGGATACGGCCAAGCTTTTCTAACGTCGATGTGGCGGATTCGATCCGAAGAAACAGATCCCTTGAAATCGTCAGCGCAGATCGAGGAGGTCTGGTGGACGCGCTGTGCTTTTTCCCTCGGGTCAGGTGGATCTTACGCACATCATCACACAGACAATCACAACACCATTTTTGTTTGCATTAACCCCACTTAACACACTCTTCTCAGTTCCAAGAACCACGCCGATAAGGTACCGGATAATGAGTTTTGTAGGCCCCTGGCAGCAGCTTTGTGCAGTCCCCCCTTTCAGTTACAACCACAGAAAATGGTCGAGTGGCGAGCAAAGCGAACATAATTCCCTAAAGAGACCGGGGAAAATATTGAAATTTGAGCGTCTTTTCAAAGGATTTTGAAGTCATTCAAATCTAATTGAGCAGCTAAGAAAATGGAGAAATGTCTAATTAATAATTAACTGGATATTAATTGTTCGCCAGTATATAAATTCCTAACAGACACACAAATAGGAAAATTAATGGAATAATTTATGTGGTTTAAAGTTCACCAGCTCTTATTTTGCTACAATGAGAGACTGAGAATGTTCAAAATCTAGAAAGAATAATATATTATTAGCTATTACAGGGAGATGATTCTTAGGATAATAAGGTATTATTAGTTATTAGATAATATGATAATTTATGGTTAGTTCTAACATTATAGAGGCTTCTTAAGGCCAAGATCATATAAATACCCAACTAATATTGGATAAAATGCAGAATTCGGACCCCAGGCAACCCAAATACAGACCACAACTTTACCTTATTGTACAATCCCAACGACAACTTCCTCCTAATCTACAATTAAACCAATTGTAAAATCTTATTTAGCTTAATTTGAAACAATTCAAAAGTTCTTAGAAAATTTTATTTTATTATCACAAACTTAATTGAAAGAATATTCTGAAAAAAATGTACCACAAAACTGCAAAACAGTATTGCTCATGTGTCTTCGATTCCGCATAAATTCGTCTAAGTATGAATCCAAGTGTGATCTCTTACATCCATTCATCGATTGTTTTTGCCGATTCCAATAAATTTTTATGGTTTGTGTGTGTGTAGTAGATAATTTGGTTTAACAAAACAAAGTGAATAATTCCAAGTGCTGTGAGTGACTTGTTGAATCCGCTTGTAAGTCTTTCATTCATCACTGTGAAGTGTAGTTCCAGGTATTACTACATTTTGAATAATTGGTAGTAACGTATTTTCACTTCTCTTGTTTACAATCACCATATATCTATCAGCAAGCTTAATGCTTGTCTCAATCAAACCCGTAATGGCGTGCTCGGAGCTCTATCACGATGGTGTTTGGACTTGTGTGAACAAGGTCTGCTGATACACAACTCGCGTGTTTTCACCTATTCTGATTTATGACCTTACGACCTTCATAACTTTCAATAATTCCAGTACTAACATTGGGAGGACCTTGACAATTATATCATTTGAAAGAGAATGTAAAAAACATAAGGGTTTCAATTTTCGTTAGTATTAATCGAATAGTCATAAGGTTATTGCCAAAAATTTCCCCGGCTAACCTTAGGAGGACTTGGGCAATTATATTATTCGGAAAAGAATGTAAAACGTTAGGGTATCAAATTTCATGAGAATCGGCCGAATAGTTATGATGTTATTGCCAAAACAAAATAATTCCAGGGCTCACACTTGAAAGGACCTTGGTAATTATATCATTCGAAAGAGAATGCAAAACAACATAAGGGTTTCAAATTTCGTTAGAATCGGCCGAATAGTTATAATGTTATTACCCCAAAAAAAATGAAAACGAAGACCGTCCGACCGGCATAGTGAGATGTCGATTAACTCGCGACTAAAAACACGACTCATCTATTTCTACAACGATGCCAGGACGACCAAGTTGTACCAAGTTATCTTCAAGGTATTTTGGACACACTTCTCTGAAAGAGTTACAAGGAGTTACAAGGAAAGAAGGTACCCTAGGAGACCTTACGGTCCATTCAAAGAGGGTACCTTGGGACTAGCAATCGAGCGGGCACATGGCTGCTCAATTGTTTTGCGTCCCTAAACGGCCACTTTTCAAGACTTTGTCTAGTCTTGACTTGAACTGGTCAACAGATTCACTGTTGACAACTTCCACTGGAAGTGCGTTCCACTTACCGCAGATACTGTAGGTGAAAAAGTTTCCACACAGATTGCGGTTGTAACGCTTCAGTTCAAGTTTGAAGCCGTGATTGCGCGTTCTGTTCTCGCTCAGTGTGAAAATATCCCGGTAGTCAACATTGTCGAACCCTCGAAGTATTTTGAAAACTTCGATGAGCTGACCACGCAGTCTACGGGTTTCCAACGAGAACAGATCTAATTCCCTTAGTCTATCCTCATAACTTTTATGTCGGATAGAGGGAATCAGTTTGGTTGCCCTGGCTTGTACGCGTTCCAACCTTGCGATGTCCTTTCGAAACGAAGGACTCCAAAATTGTACGGCATACTCCAGGTGCGGCCGAACTAGGGAGTTGTACAGACAAAGTACTATCTCCCTGTTACGGTATCCAAACTGGCGCTTTATGTAGCCTAACATCCTTTGGGCTTTCTTCTCTGCCTCAATGCACTGTTTCGAGAACTTGAGGTCGCTAGTGACAGTAACACCCAAGTCCTTCTCAGTGTCACTCGATTCGAGAGCAGTGCCCTTAAGGATATAATGAGATTGGGGATTTCTGTGGCCGATATGCATTACTTTGCACTTGTTCACGTTGAACGGCATTTGCCACGTGTCCGACCACTCCCCAATCTTCCCAAGGTCTTCCTGCAGGCGGGCAGTATTTCCATCCTTTGCAACGTTCATACCAAGCTTGGTATCGTCGGCAAATTTGGAAATCTTCGCAACCATGTCACCGTCCATGTCGTTGACGTAGATGATGAATAGTAGTGGTCCCAGGACAGAACCTTGAGGCACTCCGCTAGTAACGGGCACCCACTCAGAAGCCTGTCCATTCACCACCACCCGTTGCCGTCTGCCACTTAGCCAGTTCTCGATCCAGCCGGCTACTTTTCCGTCTATGCCCAGCGCTCGCACTTTCCGGAGAAGGCGGCGGTGTGGTACCTTATCAAAGGCTTTCTGAAAGTCTAAGTAAACCACATCCACCGCCTTGTCCCGATCGTGCTCACTGAACACGAAGTGGAAGAATTCCACAAGGTTCGTCAGGCATGACCGTTGCCTTCGGAAGCCGTGCTGGGAACTCCTCAGTAGCAGGTTTGACTCTAAATACGACGTTATTTTCTCCACCATCATGCTTTCCATGAGTTTACCGACTATCGAAGTCAGACTGATAGGTCGGTAGTTTGACGGATGGCTGGAGGATCCTTTCTTGAAGATCGGAGTCACCTCCGCCTCACGCCAGTCTCTAGGAACGCATCCGGTCCGGATTGACATGTTAAAGATAGCGCACAGATGTCGTGATACTTCATCGCACACTTGCTTCAACACCTTGGGTAGAAACCCGTCCGGTCCAGGGGACTTATTCGTCTTTAGGTCAGCGATCTTTTTCTTTATTTCTCCTTCGGTGAAGTCCATTGCCTCCAGCTTTTCCCCCGAGTAGGAATCCGTGGGCTGGGGGATGGGACCACACTCTTTAGTAAACACTGAGGAGAAGTAGTCATTGAGAAGGTTAGCATTTTCTGCATCTGACTGAGTTAATGCACCCTCCTCGTCCACTAGGGGCCCAATCCTACGATGGATTGGTTTACGGCTATTTACATAGCCGAAGAACTCCTTGGGATTCTCCTTGCAGAGTCTCGCCACTCGGAGTTCCTCAGTACGCTTAGCCGCCCTTATGCTGGACTTCACTCTCCTGGCTAGCCTCCGGTACTCGTCAAAGGCACCCGAGATCTTCGATCGCCGGTACGCATTTCTCTTCTCCCTAAGCAGTTGGCCGATTTCTCGATTAAACCACTTTGGTTGAACAGAAGACCGACGGAGGCATTTTAGAGGGATGCAACTTGATTGAAGACTCATGAATTTATTTTTGAAATTGTTCCACGAATCCTCAACCTCTTCGCATACCGCTAGCCTTACATCAGTCAGCCCAGCACGAAGGCGTGCAAAGTCTGCTCTTCTCAAGTCAAGTTTCCTTGATTGACTGGCAACAGACCTTACCTTCGGGATCTTGACGCTAAATCTAACTAGCTGGTGATCACTGCCACCGAGCTCTTCGCCTACAGAGACATCCTCAACGATATCATCCTCAGAGGTGAAGACCAAGTCGAGGATATTGTCTCCTCTCGTCGGTTCTCTGACCCATTGAGTGAGGAACTCGTTGTTGGCGAACTCCAGGAGTAGCGCGCTATCGCCACAGGCTGCTCTGGTTTCCCAGTCAACTTGTCTGTTGAAGTCGCCCATAACGATGCACACTCTGCCTTGAACAAGCTCACCCAGCAGCTGGTACAGTTCCCTGTCCTTCTCAACGGGTTGGGAAGGGGGTCTGTAAAGCACCAGGGTCCTGTATCTGACAGGACCTATCTCTAGGTCAACGCCTAGGAGCTCGTGATCGGATATAATGTTGGAGTTCGTAGATTTGATTGTATCCTTGACATACAACATTACACCGCCACCCTCTCTGTCTGGCCTATCTTTGTGGAAGAGTTGGTAGCAAGGAACCGTGAATTCGCCTTCAAAGTCTCGGTTTGACGTTTTTATCCACGATTCTGTTATGGCTACCATTTCGGGTTCTTCCGTCGCTACGAGGCCACGGAGCTCAGGAAACTTGTTCCTGATTGACCTCGCATTGAACAGAAGAACTTTCAGGGAGTCCCCGACTGTAGGACTCCCTATGCTCTTCCGTTTCCCGGCTTCTTTGTTGGCGAGGCACCCCTTTTTGCGACCTCTGAGAAGGTCGTTCCTGGAGTGACACGGGCGTACTGGCGTACGTCCGCCCTCACTCTGGGCCGGATACTCCTTTCGGTCCTCTCTACGACATTCTGGATCATGTTCGACAGAAAGGCCTTTCCTTTAAAGGAAAGATGTACCCCATCCCTTTGGTAGAGATCATTTCTACCATAAAAGGTGCGGTACGGGTCCACAAAAAAGACCCCCTCTGCCGTACACGATTTTCTTTTCTTGAACATTAAGCTGATTCATGGCCATTTTTTAGCGGTTCTTTCCCTTCAATATCCAATATGGCGTAGATCCATGTTATGAGAGGTAGATTTGAATTAGCGAAAAATGATTAGAACGTATGGTGGAGTCCTTATCTTGGCATGACCATACAAATTTGTCTTGACTTGCACGATGTTGAGTCCAGTTCCTAATCTGATCGCAGGTGCAGCGATTCATATCACTTGCAAGAAGGCGATTGTCGTAGAATGACTCCCGACGATATACCATATATCGCTATTCGTTGAGGGAACTTCTTTAATTATCTCTAGAGTGCGTTAATGTCTGGCGGCCGATATTATGTATCTTCGATATGCTTAAGAAGTGGAACTGAGTTCAAGGATAATAATATCGCTATCATTAATAAAATAGAGTTTTATTAATAATAACTATTAACAAACACAAGACGGAAAATATTGACATAAACAGAGAATGGAAAGGGTCGTGGGGGCTCGGCTAATCCGAGGATTTAAAGGATTTAAAAAGGTAAAACAAATATAGAGTTAAAGAGATGGGATGGTTCGATAAACCATTTAAAGCACAGGATAGAATTGACAAAAGGGTTAAGTACTCAAAGATGACGTTTGGCTTACGTAACTTTACGCTAGTGGTGCAGTGGAAGGTGGCTTGAAGGAATTTCGGTCCGCTGGCGAGTTCCAGCCGAAGGGGGAGAATAAAAGGATCCTAACGTGGCGTCTTGGGAAGGAGAACCGTTTCTCGACGAACGGCTTGAAGAACAATGGCTGTTCTACGTTGTTCTCTTCTGAACAACAAGGGGGAAGGGTGAGAACCGTCTCTTGTCTACGGGCTCAAGAACAATGGCTGTTCTAATGCTGTTCTCCTCTGAACAACAAGGGGGAAGCCTTTTGGACTCGGCGTCGCAAAGGCTCGAACTTTGGCACTCAAGGGATATTGTCCTCCTTCTGGACAAGTGATGGTGAATCTCGAGGTCGAGGTCCCTTAGCGCACAAAGGGAGAGAGGGTCGTGGTGATGTTTCGCGACGAAAATCTGGATCTCCAATCTGATCTTAGTTGTAAAGTTTCCATATAAATAGCCAGGACATCTCCTTGGCGTGGGGGACAATGGAGTGGAAGCTTCGAGGGAACGCACAGCCGGGCCGGAGAACAATGCCTTATCTGCCCATAAGCCTAACTCTATCTGGCGAGGTCGGCGTATGGGGGCGAACGGGGGGACGATAACCTCCTTGTTTAAACATTGACATCCGGTGGCTGTGATAAGGCGCCAAGCTTCGAATCGAAGATGCACGTGGGCAACATCGTGGTTTTAATTAATATGTGATAGAAGTTGAAATTAACGCAGCTTCAACTCGTTCTATCACAGCGATGATACTGTTTCCTCAGGTTAAAATATTCTCAGTTGATATTAAAGGCAATATTATCTTGGCAAACTGATCTATCTATGGCTGTAGCTATTAACCTTTTACATGTGAGAGCGAGATTATTCTTACCCTAATTCTTTCCAAAACGTCTCGTATAGTTGAAACTCAGCTTGAAATTTATTTATTCAACAATAGAAATACCATATTTAAATTTTTAAATGAAATTATTAAAATTTAATCTTTTGTTGTTAAAATTAAATATTTCATGTTGAATACAGACCTTAACCTTCCATTAATTTTGAAGCCAGAATCCAACCTTGCTAGAGATTAGGATTCTACATATGATCCTTAATATTAATTTTATCAATGAATAAATAGGCTATAGAGTATTAACTCTATAGCCTATTGTAAGCTCAGGCTATTGTAAGTATTGCTAAGTTCAACATCCAATACTATTGAGTCGATGAAATTTGCATTTTTCCTTCACTTATCCTGAAGAATTTTCCTCAATGATCAGAAAATAACATCTTAATTTCTTCTTTATCTTCTACATAGTTTCTTCTTACGTGTTGAATTTTCATTCTCTCTGTCTGTCTCTCTCTCTCTGTCTCTGTCTGTCTGCCTGTCTCTCTCTCTCCCTCTCTCTCGGTTTATCTTTTTCAAAAATTCTCTTGGTTTAGTTTGTGTCTATTTTATGTATAGATTCGTCCCATACTTCTTCCTGTCTATCTAAAATGAGTGTTAGTAGTTATATGTACTTACTTCTCAATCTGGTGTATTTTCTCTTGTAATTTCTTCATGTCTTATCCTTTCTGCTGTCATTCGTATTTCTTCTTTAATTCTAATCATTCCTCATGTCCACTTGAACGGTTTGATTGTCCGATATGTTCTTTTAGGAATTATTTCTTCGTCTGCTTTCTTGATTGTTTCGCATATAGTTCTTCTCTCATGTCCTCTAAAGCTGCTTCGTCAAGTGGATTTGGGATATATTGTCTGAGGTTTTCTTTGTAATTGTCTCAATTAACCACATGATAGGCTTTCCATTCCTTGGTTGGTATCTGTATCGAATTTTGGTTAATTTCTAACAATATGGCTTTGTGATCGCTGCAGCTAACCTCTATTGGCGCAAAGTGGTAATTGAAAGGGAAATTTGTCTTTGTCTGACATGTATCTGCCTTTTTGGCTGATTTTCCTGTTACATAAGTTGGGAAGTTCTGGACGATTCTGTGGCAAATTCGTCTAGGAATAAATCAATGTTTGTAAGTTTCGTCCGTTTGCGTTGGTTCTTCTGTAGTCCGATTCTCTGATTTGTACATTCAGGTCTCCCATGAAAATGACTGGTAATTTAATATTGAATATATTGATGAAGTTTGCTATGGGAAATTCGTTTCTTCTAGGAAGTTCAATTCGGTTGCTACTATTATAAATGGTAGTTCTATTTTAATTTCTGTTGCGAGATAGGCTTCTGTTAGTCTCTGTTTAGTCTCCTAACCTAGGTTCTTTTTAATTGCTATTGCGACCCCATGGAAACCCTGATTTGCAGGGTTTGTAGCTATTATATTGGGATTGCTAACTTCAATATTCTTTTCTTTTACATTAATTCCGTGTCCAGATATTAAAATTACGTCTGAGGCGAATTTTCTGAATATTTTTTCTGAATGTTTCGTTTACATCGATTTGTATTAAGCTGAAGAATTCTTATTTTTCTGTTGTCCATGATTAATTTCGTTTGCTTTCGTCTGTCCTTTTCTTGGCAATATACGCTGATATCTTTTACGTTTACATATATTCCTCTGTTGGTTGTTGATTTTTCTTTGTTCGTCGAAGCTGATGGGATTGGGGTTGTATCGTCTAGTGAGTTTGCTCTTCTTGTTTTGTATTTCTTCGTTTTGTCGTTCTTTGTTCGAGTTATTCGTGTGCTTTCGGCATTTGACTCCTCCGAGTTGTCCGCATTTTCTGGCTTTTTCTTGTTTGTCTGTTTGAGGGTGTACACTTTTCTTATTCGTTTGCTGTTTTACTGTCTTGAGTGAATTTTCCAAAATATTTACGATGAAAATTGCCGTTGATTCAACAATAGGAAATTCAGCCGGTTATCTAGATTTATTGCATATGATCCTGGGTTAATGATAACTTTGGATTTAACGTCAAGAATTCTTGGGGCGAAAAGACCTAAAATTCCTATGGCCCTTTTAAATTTTCAATCGCCCGAAGAAGATGAAAATAAGTAAACATGAAACGTGTTTTTCTAATATAATTTCTTGAAACTAATTTTAAACATTCATAGTTAGAACTCCATCATCATCGCTACCTTCCATGAAACTCTCACAGTCGTCATTCTCTTCCTGTGGTGGTGGTGCCCCCGTCCACGGCCCGACAGTGGGTCAGAGACCCTCACACCTATTCCAGGTCCTACCCCAGCTCCCCGGACCATCGCAGGAGCAGACCCACCGCTTCTCGGGGTCTCTCACAGAGATCCCCCGGGCCCAGGTCTGTGTGTATCTGTGAGCAGTTGAAGAGATGTGTGGTGTCGTGTATCTGTGTTAGGCAGTTCGGTGTTGTATGGGTGGTGGGAGATATTTTGTGCATGTATGACGTTAGGAAGGGTGATTTGTTTGTTCGTATCTGTGCTAGTGTTCTTCTGATCTGCTTTGTGAGTGTTTGTTCTTAGTTGTGTATGGTTGGAGGTGGTGCACTTAATATTTTGTTGTGGGTTCTGTGTATCAAGTATTGTTGTGTGATCTGAGAGTGGATTGTTTTCATGTTTTGCTTGATTGTGTCTGCTGTTGTTGTGTTAGGGTATGTGTCTAAGATGGTGGTGTAGTTGTTATTTGTTATCGAAAATGGTCTGGTTTTTTTTCTGTCGGTAATTGGGAGGTTGTCTGGTGATGTGGTGGAGGGGATGATTTGGATGTTGCGTTTTCTGCCTGAGTTGTGATACATGTAGTTTTAAGTGATTTCTGATTGGTAGTATGTTCGTCTCGTCGTGTAGATGTTGAGTGTTTGTCTCAAGAGTGCATCCTGCGGCAGTGCGGAGGGCTGTGTTTTTTAGTGTCTGGTTTTTTGGTGTTGGTTTTTGAAATGACCGGGGACCAGATTGCGTTGGCGTATTCTAGTACTGGTCTTGTGATTGTCTTATATGTGTTAATGAGCGTTTCCTTGGTTTTCGACCAGTGTGTAGTTATGAGTGCCTTGATGACTTTGAGCGTTTTCGTGACCTTGACTATTGAGTTTTGAGTATGTTTGGGGTCGAAAGTGAGGCCAAAGATCTTCGGTTCTTTTGTGGTGGGTAGTGGTATGTTTTGTATGTTTAGATTTAGGGTTGTGTTGTATTCTTTAGGTTCTAGTGTGAAGAGAGTGGTGATTGTTTTGATGACGTTTAGCTTTAGTGAGCTTTTTATTGTCCATGTGTGTATTTTGTCGAGGTCAGGTTGTATCTGTTGTGCAGTGGTTTCTGGTTTGTTGTGTGAGGATAGTATTGTGATGTCGTCTGCGTAGGTGACAATTTTTATTGTTTGTGGGGGAGTTGGTATATCTGAGGTGTAGATGTTGAAAAGTGTTGGGGAAAGTACTCCTCCTTGGGAAACTCCATATTTTGCGCGTCTGTGTTTGGATTTTGTGTTTTTTATTTGGGTATATTGGAGTCGTCCCTTGATATAGTTTGCTATGTACTTGATGAGGGTGGTGGGTATAGTGAGTTTGTGGATCTTGTTGATTAGTTTGTGTAGGTCTATTGTGTCAAATGCTTTGGACATATCATGGGTGACTGCTATGGTTCTATGTGGTGGAATTTTCTCTTGAATCCATTTGTGATTATGTTGTTATTGTGTGTAATGCTGTAGTGATTGGGTGCATGGGCTTGAACCAATGCTGGTGTGGTGTGTTTGGGATGTTGGATGTGATGTAGGGTAGGATGATTTTTTCTAGTGTTTTGGCTACGGGGGAGAGCAGCGCTATTGGTCTGTAGGAGTCTCCTTTGTTTATGTCTTTGTTTGGTTTGGGTATTGAGGTTATTTTTGCTACTTTTCATTGTTTAGTTATGTTGTTTGTGCTTATGGCGAGGTTGTAAGTGTGCGTGAGGAGGTTTATGGCGTTTTGACCTATGTGTTTGAGGTATTTGATGTTTATGTCATCAGGGCCGGTGGAATTGTTGTCTCTTGCTTGTTTTATAGCTTGGATGGTGTGTTCTGTTTTGGTTGTGAATTGTGGTTTGGG
The DNA here is from genome assembly GCA_963969495.1 of Ceratothoa steindachneri. NCBI lineage: Eukaryota > Metazoa > Arthropoda > Malacostraca > Isopoda > Cymothoidae > Ceratothoa > Ceratothoa steindachneri. The sequence goes on along the minus strand of OZ018333.1, from coordinate 72,013,698 downwards.
GAGGTTTTTTGTATGCCTGTCTATTTTCCTGTTTTCATTTTTCGTTTGGTGTATGGTTGTCTTAGTTGAAGTGTTCTGCTTTTTGTATGGGTGTTGTGGTTTCTTTGTTTCCGAAAGTGATGGTGTTGTTTTGTTGCTGTGTTGGTTTTTTGTTTGTGAGGCCAGCAAGGGTTTTTCAGAGCTTGTGTGTGTTTGTTTTATGGCCCCATTGCTGGTTTAGGTTATGTTTCCATAATTCTCGTTTGTGTTTTTGCATGGCGCGATTTATTTGTTTGCTGTTCTATAAAATTGGGGTCTGAGGGGTTTTGTTTTCTAGTGTTGTTCCATTGTGTTATGAGGTTTCTGATTGGTTAATGGAGTAGTTGTTGTGCGTTGTGTATTTTTCCACGTGGGATGTTGTGTTTGTCTGCTTGTAGGATGGTATTGGTTAGTATTTTGTTTGCCGTGTTTGCATCTTTGGTGAGTTGGATATTGGAGGGTGCTTGTTCAATTTATTTTGTATATTCTGTCCAGTTTGCCTTATGATAATTTGTGTATGTTTTGAGGTTTTGTTGTAGCCTGAAGTTTGTTTTTGTCTTTACTGTGATTAAAATGGGTAGATGGTCAGAGGAGAGAGAGCGTGTGTCGTGTTCCAGGTGAGGTGTCTGTGTAGGGTTTGTGTTGCAGTGGTGATATCTGGCGAAGTAGATTGTTGGTCTGGCTATTTGGGTATGCAGATTGGTGTACTGTGTTTAAGATTATGTGATTTGAGTTTTGGATGATGTCGGTGATGGGTTCTCGTCTGTGGTCTTCTGTGGGTGAGCTCCAAAGTTCCGAGTGTGCGTTGATGTCTCCTTTGATTATGGAGTTCGTGAGAGTGGTTGTGTGGGTAAGGAGGTTTGTAATGTATGCACCTTAACTAAGGTGGTTGGAGTCCGTGGTGTCTCTGGATGGGATATAGAGGTTTGTGAGGTGAAGGGCTTAGTTTTTACTTAGGTGGACTTTGGTGATTTGTGTTTGTTTTTTGTGTGTTTAAGTTGTTTGGTAGGGGGGAGGGGGTTGTGTATAGGTGATGTTGTTTTTTATATATGTAATGAGGCCTCCCTCTTTGTCTTTCTAGTTGGTTCTGATTGCTGTGTAGTCTTTTACTTCATCCGTGTTGAATTTTCCAAATCTTCGACTCTTTTGATTTAGTCGGTTTTCTAATGATTTTTGAGGGTCAAAGCTGAGGCCATCTGGAGAATTGAGGTGGATCAACATTCGCTTGCCAAGAGAGGAAGGGTTCGAACCACGTCTGCTGGCAGGTTTTATCCGTTTCATGGCCGAGAATCGACGCTCACAATCGGCGGAGGTAGCGGGAAGCGAAAGTAGAATCTCGATGAGAGGAAGTAGATTTGATAACTCTACTTCCAATGGATCTATTAATTACATATTAACCAATCATCTTTCATAAAATATTATATCTTTAATTTTCCCCCAATTGAATTTTCTTTTAAAATTAAATATAATTTTATATCCAAATATTCTAAACATTAAATATTAATATTTCTATTACAATTCGAAGTAATTGTTTAATAACTGAATTTCACACTCATAAAATTAAAATATTAAAAGAATTAATCATTACCCGACTTGATCGGTTTTGAAATACCAATAATTTAATATCCAATAACCAATAGGGATTCCGAGCCCCCAAAGTACTGCCTTTTCCTTACCGGCCTGAGAATATCCAATTTAGAGAACAAATGTTTTTATTTATAATTTCAGGAATAAAAAATAAATTGCATTTGATACGTAAAATTTTGTAATTAATTTTTGTTCTCAATTATGCTTTACTTTCCCCTTGTTTTCCATGTGAGGCCAGTTTTTAAAGTGTGCAATACCCGGACCATCTACGACTCCTCCCTGCATGGATGTTATTCGCCTATCAAAGGATTCCAGAAAATTGACACTAAGTGCGTTTGAGGCACTGACGAAGGAAGAATCTGAGCCGTTCAGCAGATTCGTGACCAGAAGGGACCATTAAAGATGAGATCTCTTTCTTGTATTTTTTAAGCACAGTCACAAAATTCAAGATCAGCATACACACACAAACACATACACCGAGGTACATATGTATGTACTTTTTCAATGGTCGGACAGTTACTGTTGAAGAATGGAGTCCAGGCACTCCTGTCAGAGACAATTCACGAGTTCGCAAGTTAAGCGATAACTTGAGAACTATCTAAAGATACGAAACCCACTTGATGATCGATAAATACTTCGAAAGTCTAGGGATCTCTTTAGCTTTGTCGCGTTTTGCCCCGTTTGTCTCGTCTTCAGCAACCTATAAAATATAATATATCTTATTTTAATATCTTATCTTAATATATTTCTTACTTTTAATAAAAAAAAATACTAAAAAATGAAAAGTATCGTAGAAAGATGATGCGCGAATTCCGAAAATCCTTTCAGTAAAATTTCTATCGCCCTCTGAAGATGCTACAACCATCGCGTGCCACCAATTCCTTTGAGATACATAGGCGTTTTATTTAATGTGACGAAGGATTCTTTCAGTTTGGCTTTATTTTTGTAAAATAAGTTAAGTGATTTTAGGAGGAGAAACAACTTAGCATGGCATTCAGTGTTTTTCATGGAGTCTTTAAAACAAAGTTCATTGCGTTGGACCTAGACAATGAATCGAGATGACGTCCTCGTTGTCTCCTTTTAACTTACGCAAAACTCCATTTGTTTCACTCATCAGCACTGTGTCTCCATCAGATGCAATTCCTACCAGTCTTTGAAATCAGATAGTGTGACTTTTCCCCTCTAATCGTTTTCGTGATTTGTTTGATGGCTTCCACTATTCCCTCAGCATTTGTCTCTGTCACAGCCTAGATTCCAAAGAAGTGGAAAAATATTACCACGCTCAAAGGGAGCAGATATCCCCAATCAGCCCCATTTTTTTCTTTTTCCTGGGTAGGTATTGTAAATGGCTTCCCGTAGGCCAGAGATGGTTATGAAATCGACAAAGTCCGTCTTCACGTTTTTTCTCTTTTGTAGGAGAAATTCGAATGAATGAATGTGTGTGTGTGTGTGTGTGTGTGTGTGTGTGTGTGTGTGTTTCTGTACAGGGAGACAAAGTATGTGTGGAGAGACAAAACGAAATAAAAGGGCTGAAAAGAGAAATGGTGTAGTAGATTTGCAGAAGGATGCAAGGCCTATCACTTTCATTATATTTTTTGCTTTTGAGTATCTTTTCGTTCTTGTTAGTGTTTTAGTTATTTTAATGGCGTTCAAGCATTTTGCCTTAAAAACTTTAATGGTTTGTATATGTAGTAAGCATTTGCTGTTGTTTTATGATATTACCATTAGTTATTTATCACTTAGTATTTTTGTATCTATTTATTCTCTGGTGTATATTGGTTTTATGTGTTTTGGGAATCTTCTTTCTTCTCTGTCTTAATAGGTATTATTTAGTCATAGTTGGTAGGTTTTTCGTCGTGATAGGTTTGTGGCATCCAGATTGCAAGGAAAGTAGGCCTGACACCCAAATTGCAGAAGAAGTAGGTCCACTGAGCAACCCCCCTACAAATGGGTGCTCGGTAGATCTATGAAATCTTGAAATTGAGCACACACTTTAATTAAGTAGGTAATGTGCCATGTAATAAGTAGTAAACTAATGCAAAATAGAGATATACTTATATCACAACTGTACATTTATTAGGAAAAGCAGAAGAAAGGCAAGCGAAAAACTGGTTTCCTATGCGGCCACACACAGAGGAGCAGTTGCGGAACGAAAAGATACCGATGCTTGATAACAAAGGGAGTCGAGCATATACTGAGTGATATATTCTTTGACCGGTTGAGTTATCATGAGAATGTCAAACGAAAAATAAACTGTCGTATTGGGTTGAGGAATAAGTTCTTGCGGTTTTATCAAATTTATTTATTACCATTAAATTTTTTAGAAAAACTTCATTTTTAATTGCTAAATTAGGCAATTTAATCAATAATGTATTCTCCGTTGTTATTTACGACTTCTTCCCAACGTTCAACTAGTTTTTCGATGCCTCTGCAATAAAAATCTCTGGATTTTAACTCGAAGAATTTGTCTAATCAGGTTCTTAATTCCACCTCAGTATTAAACGAAACACCGCGCAAATTGTTGGATAGCGATCGGAACAGATGAAAATCCGATGGAGCCAAGGCTGGCGAATATGGAGGATACGGCAGGATTTCCCAATTAAGCGTTTGGATGGCGTCATTTTTCATATTGGCAATGTGAGGACGAGCATTTTCGTGTTGCAGAAGGACTCCATAACGTCGATAAGGTCGCTTTTCACGAATAGCTTCGGCGAATCGATACATTTGTTGAACGTAGAGTTCTGCATTGACCCTCTCGTTGTTCGCAAGGAGCTCATAAAGAATGATGCCTTCACAATCCCACCACACACACACCATTTTCTTTCGTGGGTGAAGTCCTTGCTTTAATCGCGGAAGTGCTTTTTTATTGGGGCTAAGCCATTGTTTTCGATGGCTTAAGTTGAAATAAACACACCACCTTTCGTCGCCAGTGCGGTGAAGAAATCTGTCTTTATATCCACGAGTAGCCTTGTGACGAGCAAGCAAACCTGCGGCAATCGTGGAGCGTTGAAGTTTGTTGCTTTCGCTCAAAGCGTGCGGAAACCATGCACAGAGTTTTAAACTTTCCCCATCGAATGAAGGTGATTCACTACAGTTTTCTGATCACACGCCAATTGTTCAGCCAATTCTCTAGTCGATTGACAAGGTTTTTCATGAAGAAGGTCGTTCAATCGATCTTCATCCAACTTAATGGGGCGACCAGAACGTTTTTCGTCATTAAGATTGAAATGACCTGTTTTTGAAACGTGAAAGCCACCATTGAGCTGTCCTTCCTGATAATGCATTTTCTCCGTATACAGCACAAATATCGCGACGAGCTTTGGCTGCGTTTGCATTGTTCCCGTCTCGGTTGAAAATGAATAACAACAAGTGTCGAAAATGCGCCTTTCTTTCAACTTGACATTCCATTTTGAGGGTACAGAACAAAAAGTACATTAACACAACTTTTAAATAAACCACAATGACTTATTACTCAACTTCAAGACGTAGCCTAAGCAAAAGCCTAATAGTCTACGCTGTTCAGAGACGTAGCCTACCTAACCTTTGCAAATTTTGCTCTCATTATTTATTATTGTTTCTTAATATGTGAACAAATCAAGTCAACAAAACTTGAATCAACACATTAAAAAAAAACGCAATAACTTATTCCTCAACCTAATATCTTGATAGGGTTTGCCAGCCCGGTCTGAAAATGTGTACAGCTACTGTAGAAACGCACACACTTCTGGTAACTCCGCCCAAAGGTCAAGGAAGAGATTAACAAATGCGGTTCCGATCATTAGCTCCGCCCCGTGCCTTGAGAAAAAGAGGTCAGTGGCCTCCTTAAGCAAGGGAACTATCAATAATCGAGCGTAAACATTATAAGAGTAATTAGTTAAGTCATTTGGTCGGATAGACTCAAGTAAAGGCATCTGCCTTGGCCAATTATTATTACTAGCATCACGAGTCTGTTCCTCGCCCTAGCTTCAGCTACCCTAACATTAGTAAAACTTACATAAAGCCGCATTGGACGCGATTTATTTCGCTTAAGCCTAATAAGGTATACCCTTTTCAAGAATAAAAGCCTACTTATCGTCGCTTTCCTTTCGAATACTTTTCTTTAACACCGAGGTAACCAAGGCACCTTCTGGAACCCAGCCTAGAAGCAGAATCTACGTGAAACCTTTAAAGGCAGAGCAAACTCGACGGGTAGACCTAAAACAGTTTCCTCCATCACGCCAACCAAAATCCAACGGAATAAACCAAACCCTTAATAGTCATTAAATACTACATAAAACCCTTTCCTTAACCCCTCCCACCCAATAAGTTAAAGGTTTTTTTATGATTTCAAGAAACACTCAACATTTGAAACATTAAAAATAAAATTCTAGAAATAAAACATTATAATTTCGAAGGGTAACAAATACATTTTGATAAATCAGATGGATAATCACAAAGTCTTATATTATTTCTAATTATTTTTAATTCTACTGCTTTCTAACACTCAAAATGTTTAAATTAGCAAAATTTAATTAATTACAGAATTACGGACAACGAGACAGGCAAACATGAGGTCGTTAGTGTCGTGAGATGTTTGAAAAGAGAAGACAATTGGAGTAAATTATATTAGTCGCTGAGATACAAAACAAAAGGGTCGTAAATTTGTTATTGAATGAGTATAGTTGTTTTTACTCCCAAATTCAAAGCAAAAACCAACGCAGGCGTCTTGCAGAAGGATTATAAAGAAAAATCTGTAAAGAAATGGGAGAAGTGAAAATATGTGAAAGATATATCATGTGCTGAAAAAAAATCAATTCGTTACATTTCAATAGCCGTGAGTCAATAGCAGATCTGGGCAAACTGCGGACCGCGTTTCATTCCAGAGTTCGACAAATTATTGAAAATTAATTATTGAAATTTCGCCAAAATCTCATCTCATTATTTTTATATAAGTGGGAGATTCTTAAATTAGTTATTTTCCGATATACAGTATTTCATTCGTAGATAAAATGATTTTTTAAAATACGATAATTTATAAATACTTCTTTTCATTACCTTTATCTGCACGCTCTCTTTCGCGAGAAAGAGTTAAGCTACGTTGACAGTGGTTAGTACTTGGAAGTGAGACTTCTGGACCCTGAGTAATGATCACACGATGTAGAATTGTAAGTCGTGGTTCGGATTTCACGTTAAGATGTATGTCCCATTCTGATATAAGTCTGGAAACAGTTTAAAAGAGGTAGCGAAGCTATGCAAAAAATTCCCCTTAGTTATTAATGTGTCGCTCTATCTAGGACAGTGTCGTCAAACAAATGCACAAAGGTAATTGCTAAATACGGCCCGCAAAGCTTTTCATAAGCTTCAATGTAGCCCACTGCTTAAAATTATTGGCCATATATAGTCTGCCCAAACGTCCAGCATTTTGCTGGACTGTCCGGCATTTTACTGTTTTTAGATCATTTGTCCAGCAAAAATGACCACACAATGCTGAACAATGTAAAGTTCAGCATTGGAAAATGCAGGTGGACATTCTGTCAAACAATCATAAGTAATTATAGACTTGACAACATTTGGCAATGATGATGGTCTTTTCGATGAAGTAACTTGTGTTAAGAATTTTGTCACATTAGAAAAAGTTAAAGAGTGGAATGATCGTGAAATTGAGGCTGACAGTAGATGGTTGGAAATATTTACACATTTCAAAAGTCAGAATATTACATTTGAAAACATTTATCAGGTAGTAGAATTCTTTTTGAGTCTACCAGGATCAAATGCACCAACAGAGAGGGTATTTTCAATGATGAAAAACTACTGGGCAGAAGAAAAAAGCAGGTTAAATATAGATACTTCAAAAGCGGCACTATTAACTACATGCAATTATGAGATGAATTGTTTGCAATTTTGTGATTACCGAAGCTCAAACATAAACCTCCTTAACAAGATCCATTCAAATGACAAGTACAATTCTAGACCAAATTAGGTAAGTGAATATTGACCTATTAATAATTAAAGTTCGTTTGCTACTAAAATTACTTAACTTTTTTTAATTTAAATATATATATATATATATATATATATATATATATATATATATATATTTAAATATATATAAAATATATATTTGCAGATGGTTCCGTCCAGCATTGGGTTAAAAAAAAGCTGGGCAGCCTACCCTTACTTGGCCTATAGGGACTTTAATTTAACGCAATATTCTGGTTAGAATTTGAAAATTATAGCATTTATTCTTTTCTACCTATTGACAACACTTAAACAAAATCGATTAAAAAAAACGAATATTAATAATATTTATTTATTTTAGCCAACAGATATAGGCCAGGCCTACTATATCTGTGAGCGGATGGATGGCTCGATATATCATCAGTAGGCAGACAAAAGGAGCTATGGAATATATAAACTAATACAATTAAAATAAATGCTAATTCAAATATATTATTATTCTAAATAGTTCTTTTGTATTTCATTTGTTTTCGATATTTCTTTCTTTTCAAATTATGAACACATATTTTGTACCTTATAAAGATCAGTAACCCCAGTGTACCCATGTAAAAATTAGCTACCCCACATACTACTAGCTTATAAAGAACCACACCCATTTTACTCAGCTTGCGAAAAAAATCTTCAAACACGTACGATCAATCAATCAAGGATAGTTCAATAACAAGTTAATACAACATTGTAGATAGAGGGGAGTAGGAAAGGGGGCAAATAAAAAAGTGCGTGGCGAGTTGCGAACTGCTTTTTGCCTCGCTGAACCATTGTTAGCGAGCGGCGAATCCACTCGGCCATCCTGAATATATATAAAAAAACCACTCCTTTAAGCGAAGCTATTTTTAAGTCGCTTGCTTGCACTTCTTGCACGCTACAGCATTTTATTAAAAACAGTTCCAGACTTAAAACCGGGCATGTAACAATAAAACGTTAAATTTTATTATATTGATCAACAATAACACTGCAGAATGCGTGAAACGCGTCATGTTTATTTCGTTTTCTCCACATAAATTCTTGAAGATATGAATGTAAAAGTTCCCTTATATTTTAGATAGAGGAGAGTAAGAAAAGGGGCAAAGAAAAAAATAAGAGCGTTGGCGAATTTCGAACAGCTTCCTGCGTCGCTGGACCACTGTTATCAAGCTGCGAATCCACTGCGCCTTTCCTAAGGATCCAGAAATACTCATTCTGGCGAAGCTTTTAAGCCATTCGCCTGCACTTCTCGTGCGCCACACAATCCCTCTCCTAGAAGTGGAGCGTATTTTGAAGAAATGAAGGAAAGTCCGTTAGGAAATATTACTTAAGGGCTAACGGTCCCCCTCCCGGGTATGGGAACCATTGGAGATGGAGTAGAGTAAGAAAAGGAGCAAAGAGAAATAATAGCGTAGGCGAGTTGTGAACAGCTTCCAGCGTCGCTGGACCACTGTTAGCGAGCAGCGAATCCTCTGTGCCATCCTGAGTCTCAAAACAGACTCATTCAAGTGAAGCTTTTAAGCCGCTCGCCTGCACTTCTCATACGCTACAATATAACCTTGTATGCTCTTATTAACTGATTTATGCGTTCCCCAATAGCTTTTATTTAATTGTCTATGTACACATGTATGTGGGTCCACAAAACATACAGACTGGTTAACTATATGATACTCAAGACAGAAGGTACTGGTCGCTAAAAATATCTGTTCTAGGCTTGACCACTTTTTTCGTTATAGGTAATAGGGTCATGGCACTACGAGAGTCTTGTATCTCCATATAACCTAAACAAGGCACTGTACTTGTATCCCAAGACCAAAGACCCACATGGGTTCATTTGGTTCTCGTTCTCTATGGTACTTAGGCTTATGGGAAAAACATGATTCATCCATTTGAACCATCAGTCCTACACCACCAAGTTTAATGAGATGTTTTTCGAAGTGATTTGAGCATATTACACGGAGAAAATTTTGAAATTTCCACTACTTTTACTCTTAAAAGATTTAAGAAATTTAAAGTCTGAGTAACACTTATATCTTCACACCAATAGAATATTGCTTCTATCCATTTCTGAAGTGACAATCTTGATCGAAAATAGAAGGAGTCTTTACGAATCGAAACTGTTTATTTGTATTTCACACAGACTTCCTGTTCACATTTCTATATGTATTTATCTTCTATTGATGAACATGCTGTCCATTCATTGTATTCTTACACTCTCCGTACTTCATTTTAATCTTCATTAATCAATGCACCTTCATCCAGTTTATAACTGCCAGTGGATTTTCGACGGTAATCGGTTTGATAATATCTTGGTATTTTGCACGACCCATAATTTTAGGATATACGATTATCAAATATATGCGAAGAACTAATTCCTTTGGGCAGCTGCTGATGTTTACTTCTCTCCATACATCTATTATAGTTTTGATAATATTTTTAAGAAGGAGGAAGAATAACGAAAAAACCCTTTCCCACCAGAATAGCAATGGAGAACCAAACAAAGAGGGTCCCTTTAAGGACCCTCCAAAGACGAATAGCACCCTCAAAGAACAAGGTCTGCGGGGTTCTTTTCGCAGGATTAAAGGTGTCTCTAATCAAACTTATATAAGTCCAGATGGAATCGGGTACATTGCTTTATGTTTAGAGTATGACGGCCAACAGAAGCATAATATGCAGAAAGGTCAAAAGTTGGGTGGGAGAACACACTACTGACGAATTAAAACAGGAAAGCCTAAAACAACACAATCGAGCTAAAATCAAAGAGATTACTAAATCATGTTTTCAAGGAAGCATTTGGAAGCACCAAAATGGCAACAGTCAAAACTTTCCACAACATACAGATGTCTTTTTCATGTTACAAGATGGCGGACCATACTCTGACAAACGAGAAACGCAAAGTCTCAAACATAGGCAAGCGCAGTTAAAACCACAGATGAAAGAAAAAGAACAATGACCAGTTCTTATACATAGCCGGGGAAGCAAATGCGTTAATCGTAATATATGCGTAATACAAATGCATGTACCAACATACACTGCCCAGGCGCGTATGAAGAAATTCACGACTCCCTACTGCGATAAAACAATATCTTCTAGTTAAAGATCCCAAAAGACCGTGAATCTTCCAAAATATTTGGCATGATACTACTCAAGAACTAATTCCTTACCATCCAAGACACAAAGCGTATATTAGTATAGGAAGGACTAATGTGCCCAAATTTGATCTTTAGGCCGAATTATCCTAGCGGGGCTGTCTTTCTCCCACCACGTACTCAATATACATAGCAGACATCTCAGAACCTAGCAACCTCACTAGTGCCAATCTACAGTTCACCGATGATATAAGTCAATTAATTCAATGTCCGTATAGCAATGCAGTTATGCAAGCTCGAATGACTGTCGAAGAAATTAGAAATATAGGTGAATATGAAGCAAGATGGAAAATCCTATGCAACAATGCCAAATTCAAAGTAGTACCCATAGGTAGAAGGAAATTAGCAGAGGTGTTACATGGATGAAAGATTATATCCTTACACCACAGAGTGCAATGGATTCGGTATGAGAATTAATAACACCGAGTGGGAAGTACATCGCAGATCGGATCCATAAAGCGAACATGGCAGTCAGAATTGTATGTAGATTCAGGAATCTCAGAGAATAGATATATTTATATATATAAGTAAAATAACTCAATGGCAAGTTATGGTATATGATAGTGAAACCACTGCATAGGAGCCAAAAGTTTAATTTACGAGACTAGTTTCAGTATGTATTTTATCATACTCTCTTTAGTCGTATACTGAGAATGCGATTGTTACAAAAGTCTATAAATAGCGTACAGATCGGTAAAACAAAAAAGAAAACCCACAAAGAAACACAAAACGGTGAGGGGGAAGGTCAGTAATCAGGGGGTGTAAGTCTAAGATCGTTGACTAAGCTGTTTACGATGAGGTTACGAAAATGGGGCTGCATTTCAATTGCCCATCTGACAAATTATAATTATAAATTTCTCATATTAATATAGATTCTACTATTTTTTTCCGTAAAAGAAAAATAATAGAATCTATATTAATATCTTGCTTCATATTCACCTCATCGTAAACAGCTTAGTCAACGATCATAGACTTACACCCCCTGATTAATGACCTTTTTCCCCCCGTTTTGTGTTTCTTTGTGTTTTTTTCTTTTCTTTTTTCTGATCTGTACGCTATTTATAGACTTTTGTAACAATGGCATTCTCAGTATACGACTCAAGAGAGTATGATAAACTACGTACTCAAACTAGTATCGTAAATTAAACTTTTGGCTCCTATACAGTGGTTTCACTATCACATATATATATATATATATATATATATATATATATATATATATATATATATATATATATATATATATATATATATATATATATATATATATATATATATATATATATATATATATATATCGGTGTATGCTGGGAGCAGCTTCTCGTCTATACATCTTTTTTTAAAGAGCAGGTTGTACTTTGATTTTATCAATTTTGTTTTGGAACATTTCAACCGGCGAATGCAGTTTTTGTTTTATATCTTGTTGTAGATTAAAGACCAGTTGAAGAAGATCGATTTTATTTTTTACAACTAATTTGCATTTTAGCCGTAAGCTTTCGCCTTTCCTAAGTCATCTTCAGACGTAAGTCTTCATTATTGCTGAGGCTGCGACGATTTGTTGTTTCCCTTGGTTTTGCCTCATTTGCAGGTGAGGTAGTTCGTTGGTGGTCGTGAGCAGTGAATAATGAAATTAATTTTTTTTTTAGTGTGAGAAAAGGTACGGTTCGCTGTTACTCCTCCCCTCTGTACTCCTCCCACGATCGGTGGGGGGGTAGGGCACAGAATAGGAGGAGGCCCGCGGCCGACTTTCTCCTGGAGAAACTCCCCACACTTCTGACTCTCAGTTTAAGTGAACCGATAGTGAAGTGCTTAATGGGAAGTCCGGAACAAGTTTTAGAAGAGGGTTTATTTTGGGAGACGGAGAGTTTTGGGTTAAAAGAGGACAGTTTGGTGAGGCTGCAGATTGAGCAACTTCGGTAGTCAAAGGTGGAAAGGATGGAATACCCTTGCCCGAGGGACAATGGGGACCTGCTGATTAACGTGGATTCCAAACTGCAGTCATGCATTTACTCATCATTCATCATGCTTACTTCCTTTCTCACACTTTAGCACCTATGTTCCTCATACAGAAGCGGGTGGACCACCTAATCTCTGTTCCCTTATTCTTTTCATCGTTTATTCATGTGTTTATTGTAGCATTCATGCTATTTTGAGTTATCTTAGCTCTGAGCTTTGTTTATGCATTGTTATGTTACTTGTTTTTACTTTACTTACTTTGTTTCACTTCCTGTTGTTGTTATCACTTTTTCACTTTAGTTTTACTTTGTTCACTTGTTTTACTATTATTTTCCACTTCACTATCATTTTTGTTAAACTTTTTAATACTATATTTCATTTATTACACTTTTAGTTTACGATGTTCATTTTATTTTTATTTTACTCTTAACTTTCACTTCACTAACGTTTTTTGTTGATTTTTTTAATATAGTTCACTTATTATACTTTTAGTTGATTTTGTTTGCATTATTTCTCTTTACACTTTTGATCTGTTTGTCTCCTTAGTCGGTTGTTTCTTTCTCCTTAGGTAGTTTAAATTTGGTTGTCTTATTAAGGTGTCAATCTGGTGTCTTGGTTGGTTATTTCGTTGGTTGGGTTCGTATATAGTTGGGTAAATATCTATATCGTTATGCTTGTTTTTTCTTTCTTTTTGAATTTCTACTTAAATAAACATTGGAATCTCCTCGATTCTCAACTGTTTTCTGCCGCTGGGAAATCGAGTGTTAAAGGCGACTCCAGCTCTGGTGTCCGTGTGCTCTGCCAATATCGGAGGTAGATCGTCTATTTTCCTCCATATTTTCTCCGCTCTGTTCCTGATGTTGATATTGAGCGTTTCTAATCCTGTTTCTTGGGGCAGATCCTGTAGTCTTCTCCTCTCTTTCCTACGTGTGTTGGTGATTAGGTAGAGAGCTTTATTTTGTATTCTCTGGAGTTCCATTTTTCGGTCCTTGTTTCACCGTTGATAGAGGTTGACGGGTATAGTAGTACCTCTCTTCCTAGTGCAAGATATTTTTTTCTTTTATTTTTCATGCCTAACCCTCTTAGATTGTACATTAGATTAAGCATTGGAATCGCCTTGTTCTTCATCTCTGTTATATGTTGTTTGTAGCCTCTTTTTGTTATTCTGAGTCCTAGCACTTTGCCCTCACTATGACATCTGTAGTTCTGATCTTCAACTATAATTTCAGGTGTTTTGTTCCTGGAGATTGGGATTATTGTAAATTTCATCCTGTTCGTTCTTATCTTCCAATCTCTTTCGTAGTTGTTGATGTTGCTGATTTTTAAAGCTATTGTCCTTGCCTGAAAGCGTACGTTCCTGTACGTAGTTACGACGAGTTGGCTTATTTCGTCCGCGAACTGTATGTTTAAGCAACCAGGCATTATTGGTGGTGGCAGGTCTGCTGTGTATATTGAGTACAGCGTGGGGCTGAGACAGCCTCGCTGCGGGAGTCCAGCTTCCAATTCGAATTCTGGTCCTGAATAACCAATGATCTTTACATATGCTCTTCGCTCTGTGACATAATCGCAGAGAATTCTCTCCAGATTGCTATTCATCTGGAGATTTAAGATCTTATATTGCATTCCTCTGACCCAGACTTTGTCGAATGCTTTTTCTACATCTCTCAGGACCAGATCGATGTAGTTATTCTCTGCTTTAGCCTTTGCTATTTTCTCTGTTATTGTGCCAAGTACCATTGTGGTGTCTCTGCCTCTTCTGAATCCGAACTGATAATCATTATAAATGTCATTTTCTTCAAGATATACTTTTAGTCTTCTGTTAAGGATTTCTCGAAGAATTTGCCTATGAAGTTCAATAGCGATATTGGCCGGTAACTTCTGAGATGGTTTGGCAGTTTTCCTGGCTTTGGGACGAATATCATTTCCGCTAGTTTATAGCTATCAGGGAAGTAACCGGTGTTTAGGCACGCGTTAAAAATATTCTTTAATACTCTGATGATTGTGTTAGGTGCCTTGGTAAAATTTATTCTGGTTATTCTTGAGGGGCCTGGCGGCTTCTGTTTGAATGGTTTTATTACGACTTTGGTCACTTCTGTTGTTATTAAGGCCCCTGTACCCTAAATTTCCTCTCTTTCTCGCTCTACACTTGGTGCAGGAGTGATCCTGTTTATGTTTTCTCGCAAGACTGTGTGGAGCATTTCGTCTATCTTTGGATTGAAGTCTTCGTCGTCCTCTGGTGTTAGGAGAACACTGATTTTCAGTGATTACGAAAAAAAGTTCTTCTGTGGTCCTCTCTTCTTGGATCTTTTCTCCCCGTTCATTATTAATTGATATTTTTTCTTTCGGAGGTCTGCCTTTACGTCTATTTATTAGTCTCCAGTTTTCTTTTGGTCTTCTTTCTTCGTCTATTTCCTCTATGAGGCTATATATATATATATATATATATATATATATATATATATATATATATATATATATATCTCAGATGCAGAAAATGCTAACCTCCTCAACGACTACTTCTCTTCAGTGTTTACTGAAGAGTGTGGTCCCATCCCCCAGCCAACAAGTTCCTACTCGGGAGAAAAGCTGGAGGATATGGATTTCACCGAAGAAGAAATCGAAAAGAAAATCACTGACCTAATCACGAATAAGTCACCTGGCCCAGATGGGTTTCTACCTAAAGTGTTGAAAGAAGTGCGCGATCAAGTGTCACGACACCTGAGCGCAATCTTCAACATGTCAATCCGGACCGAATGCGTTCCTAGAGACTGGCGGGAAGCGGAGCTGACTCCTATCTTCAAGAAAGGAGACCGTAGCCAACCGTCGAACTACCAACCTATCAGTCTGACTTCGATAGTCGGTAAACTCATGGAAAGCATCATGGGGGGCAAAATAACATTGCATTTAGAGTCAAACCTACTACTGAGGAGTTCCCAGCACGGTTTCCGAAGGCAACAGTCATGCCTGACGAACCTTGTAGAATTCTTCCACTTCGTCTTCAGTGAGCACGATCGGGAGAAGGCGGTGGATGTGGTCTACTTAGACTTTCAGAAAGCCTTTGATAAGGTACCACACCGCCGCCTTCTCTGGAAAGTGCGAGCGCTGGGCATAGACGGAAAAGTAGCCAGCTGGATAGAGAACTGGCTAAGGGGCAGACAGCAACGGTTGGTGGTGAATGGACAGGCTTCTGAGTGGGTGCCCGTTAATAGCGGGGTGCCTCAAGGTTCTGTTCTGGGACCACTACTATTCATCATCTACGTCAACCACATGGACGGTGATATGGTTTCTAAGATTTCTAAATTTTCTGATGATACCAAGTTTGGTATCATCAAAGGATGGAAATACTACCCACCTGCAGGAACATCTTGGGAAGATTGGGGAGTGGTCGGACATGTGGCAAATGCCTTTTAACGTGAACAAGGGCAAAGTGATGCATATCGGCCACCGAAACCCCCAATCTCAATATATCCTTAAGGGTACTGCTATTGAATCCACCCACACTGAGAAGGATTTGGGTGTAACAATCACTAGTGACCTCAAGTTCTCGAAAAAGTGCATTGAGGCGGAGAGAAAGGCCCAAAGGATGCTAGGCTACATAAAACGCCAGTTTGGATATCGGAACAAGGAGATTGTACTGTGTTTGTACAACTCAATTGTCCGACCGCATCTGGAGTATGCCGTACAATTTTGGAGTCCTTAATTTTGAAAGAACATCGCGAGATTGGAACGCGTGCAAGCCAGGGCAACCAAACTGATTCCATCTATCAGATATAAAAGTTTTGAAGATAGATTAAGGGAATTAGATCTGTTCTCGTTGGAAACCCGTAGACTGCGTGGTCAGCTCATCGAAGTTTTCAAAATACTTCGAGGGTTCGACAATGTTGACTACAGGGATATTTTGACACTTGTTGAGAGCAGAACAAGAAATCACGGCTTTAAACTTGAACTGAAGCGTTACAACCGCTATCTGAGTGCAAAATCTTTCACCTACAGTATTTGCGGTAGTTGGAACGCATTTGCAACGGAAGTTGTCAACATTGAATCTGTTGACCAGTTCAAGTCAAGACTAGATAAAGTCTTGCGAACTGACCGTTAAGATCATCGCTAGTGATCTTCGAGGATTGTATGGACCGTAAGGTTTTCTAGTGTACTTATTTCCTTGTAGCTCCTTGTAGTTCTTCTCTCCGTCTTCTGAGTTCTTCGTATCGCTATCTATTTGGTCCATTGAGAATTATTTGGTCTAATATTCCTCTTAGTTGCCTATTCTTTCTCTTCATTTCCTCTGTCCATCGAGCACGTGGCAGAGATATATATCTTTCGTCCGCCTCGATGATCTTTCTTGTTAATTTTGAGTTCTATTCATCAATATCTTCCAAGTTAGCGTCATGAGATCCTTTGGGACGAAATTACTAAGATCTTGTGTGTAACCTGCCCAGTTTGCTCCCTTGTAGTCCTTCCTCGCCGGTACAGGTACCTGTATCGGGTATTGATTCATGAGAAAATGTGTTCCAAAATGGTGGCTACATGCAAAGGTAATTGGTTGCATGTAGATGTTGTATGGCATATTAAAGCTACTTAGCACGACTTCTGGTTTCGTAACATAGCCTATGACATATGTTGGAAAGTCTGGCCTTATTCTCTTGAAAATGTTTCTTTTCAACATCATTTCTAAGTTAGCTCCTCTGTTGTTTCTGGAGCGGTATCCATTTGCACGGCATCCTGGCATTCAGGTCTCCCATAAAGATTGTTGGGAACCATGTGTCAAAGATTTTAAATAGGTTGTGCACGGGAAATAATTTTTCTTGGTGCTTGGTATCTCGTGGCTACAATTATTGAAGTTAATTTCGTTTCAATTTTTACGGCCAGGTATGCATCATCCAAATTACTAACTTCTTTGAACTTCATCCCTCTTCTTATTGCTATGGCCGGCCGTCATGACGCTCGCCTGAAGAGTTCGCGTTTACGACGGTGTAATCGAACAATTTCATTGTTTTTTCTTCTGGATTCACTCCGTGTTTTGATATTAATATTATGTCTGGATCGATCTCTCTAAAGTTGTTTCCTAATGCCGATGTTTTACCGATCCACCCTTGAGTGTTGATTTGCAGAATGCTGAGCTTTCTTCTTTCTTATTAAGTTTGGTCTTCTAGAGATCTCTGGACTTCTGGCGGGCCGATCTCTTGTTGGGTTCTGCTTCGCTACCTTTAAACCTACCATTCTTCATACTTTGAAATGTAGAATTGCAGAGAGTAACGCAGTCGCCAGGGTAGATTCGAATTTTATCTTCCATTAAGAGTTTTTGTACTTCTTCCCCGTCTTCTTACCCTGTTTTTCCTTTAAATGCCCATTTGTATTTTCCTTCTTTAATTGCCTTAATGATGTCGTCCTGTTTCTTGCCTCTCGGGAAGGGGGAGCATTCATCGCTGTAGACTTTAAGTTTTATTTCCTGTGCTTCCATGCGTACTATTTTGTCTCCTTCCTTACTTTGCACTGACGAGTTTGAAATTGCGTTCTCTTCAGTAGTATGTTCCTCGTTGCTCGTTGGTGCCACCTGCGACGTTGATTTTAAGGATTTCGGATGAAGGGGGGTTGTCAGGGAACCACATCTTCTTTATTCCATTTTTCTCTAGTATAGTATTCAGTGTCTTAGAGAAGGTGCCTGGTTTCCCAATATTAATCACATGGGCATATAGTATGCATGTGAGAACTTCTGTTGATGCCCCTTGTGGCACAGTTAGATGGGCATGTGCTTCTTGCATTTGCTTTACAATTACCTTAGCCACTCCTGCATAAGTTACATTTCTTCTAGTTTCTTCTTCGTTTCTCGCTTCTCTTTCCTTTCGTTCTATTATCTCCTTGCTTTTGGGGCATGACATTGCCATAGTCCTATGTGACCCATGAAAGTTCCCGCATTTCTTACTACTTTCCTTGCACTGTCTCCATTCGTGGTTCTTATGTCCGCACTCAGAACATACTGTATCTTTCTCAGTGCAGTCACGCGTCAAGTGGTCCTCCATCTTATAGCAGCGGAAGCACATTTTAATATTAATATGTTTCTCGCGCTCCATGTTCTCTGGTGGAATTCTCATGTTAAACATGAGCAGTCCTCGTTGAGATATCTTTGCTGACATATCCGTTGTTGCACACTCTATTTTAAAGACATGTGTGTGTTGGGCAAATTTAATTATTTTATTTATTTTTATGCCTTCATGATTTTTTCTATTTCTTCTTTCGATTCCTCTTTTTCATGGGAACCCACCCAAACGCCGACTTTCCTGCATATGATGCTTCTTTTTGTAATTATCTGGGGCGTTAGTCCTATTCTCTTTAGTGTCTCTATTCTTTCCTGGGACAATAATTTTTCTACTTCTTTTTCCTTACTTGCAATTACCACGTAGCCATTTGGGATCTCGATAATTTTGACGATGGCTACTTTTATCTGTCTAAATAATGTCTCGCAGAGTTTTCCTTTGTCCGGTTTGGTCTCCTGGTCAATTGTCCGTAGAGGTATTCGTAGTCACTCCAGGCTGCTTCTTTACCCTAGAGGGGGATTATCCCCAATCTTTTTGCTAGCCAAGCGCCTAAGCGCTCTTTTCTTCGTTCCTTCCTCCGAAGCCTATGTTTGTTTTCTTCCCTCCTCTCTAAATCTGGAAAAAAAGACAGTGAAAACGCTCCATATCACCTAGCAGCCTATGGTTCCCTATTTACCTACTTATTTTAGCACTTCTCGACCACCCTACCTAAATAGACCTAAGCTAAAAAGCGCCTCCACAGAATTTCGGGCTCGTGGTCTTAAGGACCCCCTTTCTTCGCGCTCCCTATTGGGGTTTCCTTCCGGGGTTCACTATACCCTACTTTGAGTGACTCTGGGCGCAGCGGTGGTCGTGTTATGTTGTTTTTATTCGGTGAAGTAAGTGGAAGTCAAAGCGTCGAATAAGGAGGAATTACCCCTTTAGGGTAAACACCCAGCCCACTGGAAACAGGAGGAATCTCCAATCAGTCCAGAGGGCACATATATTTCTTCTTTCTTGAAGTTAACTTTAATGAAAAGTGAACTTTTCCTCAAGCGCGTTCAAAGCTCTCCTTTGTAAAAATGAATCCAAATTCAGCCCGTCAGGAAATTGATTTCCGTTCTTTGGTGCTTATATAGGCCAAAGTCGGAGTACTATGTTCCTTTAGCAGAACATGTGAAGTACTCGCTCGAAACTGGTGCGTTGAGTGTTAAGTTTGGGGCCCATCTCTTTAATGAGAAGAGCCTCCAAAATCTTCAGGCGGCGAAGGTCAGGGTTTCTTCTGAGTATGGTACTGTTTTCAACCAGAATTGCTCTTGTAATTATCGCGTTATGCTTTTCTTTGTAGTGTATTTTTATTCCTCCTTCTTGCAAGTGCATCGTTAGGTACCGGCTGATGGTAGTAGTGGTCATACCTATATATTTGTTATTTAGATGAGGCTTGCAGTCCTCATGGGGACATTTGAATTTGTTTACCACATTTGTAGCCTTTAAGATCTATTGCTTTTCGCGGATGTTGTTTTTCATTAATAAGTTGCTTACTTTTCTGTTTTTATAATACATAAATTCGTAAGGATAACTTGTTTGTTTCCTTTGATAGTGTTACTGCTCACGTGGATCGCACTTGATGAAGAATGTCGAAGAACAAAACATGTCCTGATCAATAATGGCTACTCGAACAGAGAATTCGACAAATTACAAAAGAAAATTCTCAACACAAAGTTCGAGGTAAAGGAGGGAAGAGAAAAAGTAACTAATATCACTCTAAAACAAGAATTAAATGACGGATACTTAAACAACAGACGAAGGAATACTAATATATATATATATATATATATATATATATATATATATATATATATATATATATATATATATATATATATATATATATATATATATGGCCTTTGAAATATAACAAAACTGGTTTACCAAGCCTCTACACTCCACTGCATATCCAAAGCACACACAATTCGCACTACAAAGTGTACATAACAAAAGCATGTACCTTTTTACCCAGGAACGAAGAGGGAAGAAGAAGCGGCAAGAAGATCTTATTATATCAGGGAAGATATTATCAATTAACATAGTTCTATTAGAACGAGAGATAAAAATGTAGGACAAAATATTGCCAATTATAGGAAAAGAAAGAAGATCGATCCATAGCTGTTACCTTTGCTGTCGAAATATGTTGGAAAGAGCAGAAGAAGAACCAAGATATGCTTAAGGACAACATGAAAAATACTAAATAAGGCAAAAACTCGAATTGAAAAGAAAGCCGACTAAGAAAATTAAATTACTAAAATGACAATTAACAATAAAAACAAAGAATCATCGAAAGGAAATACAAACTACAGATGAGAAGAACCAAAGATAGAAAAACAAACAGGTAAATTACACGTAACAAACAAACACAGAAACAACGAATATACAATTAATGGAACATACTACAAAATATTACTAAACAAACGGACATAAAACAATATATGATTATACAAATATACAGACACGTATACAACAATATATATGAACACAAGTATACAGTCATATATATATATACATTATATGGACACACAAGTATACTAACATTCACAACAATATAAGAACACACAAGTAGGCGTAATACAAACCAAATTAACAGTACCTAAATACAATATATAAACACAAATAATTCTATCAACATGCATATAACAAAAAAGTCAATACAAACAGACCCAATACAATAAATAAAGGAAAACGAAAGATTATACAAGCTACAAAACGAAATAACCTGCAACAAAGTCAAAGGGTTGAACGCCTAAACGAAATCAAAACACAAAATGTAATAAACACACTATCAAAAGGACAGAATAGGCGATAAGCTTGATCCCCAGGCGCCATGTAACTCTTGGGCAATATTCCATATTTTTCTATTTTCTCCACTTTATCTCTCTTTCACTATCCACCTTACAGTTTCCTCCTTTGCACGTAACCCCTTACACAAATTGGATTGAATTGAATCATAAAAACATTTAGAGATGAAGAAGTATGGAAACAAAACAGATTACAAGATACGTAATCCAATGCAGAGAGATTAATAAAAGAGTAGGCAAGAATTATTCTTGGTCTATTGTCGAAAGGAGTGATTCGTTCATGCTTTGAATGTTGAATGTTTTGGAATATTGTGACTGTTTCACCCATCCGCAGTCGTGTTGGATCTCTTTCATTGCGCAGGATGGTGGCGTTCTCATTGAGCATAATCCTTATGAGCTAAATGCCATGGGGCGAAGGGGTATGGCGCTTGAAGGCAACACCCTGTATATGTTCAGTTAACCGTCTTGGCAACATAGTCATGCCAATGTGGTGAGGATTGTGATTCTCACAATTACACAGTTATATTGGTAAAGGACATTAACTTGCTGAAGGAAGTGAGAGCGGGAGAGGCAACTCTGTTTCATAATAAGGCTGGATGCTTTCCTATTTTGGTAGTAGAAAACGTCCAACCTTCTTATGAGGAAATAGTTGCCTCCCCCGCTTTGACATCTTTCAGGAAGTTAATGTCCTTTACCAATATCATTGCAGCGTAGGTACCTGTGGACACCACAACTACCTTTAAGCAACATGAGCCTGTTAGTATGGAACGTTGATCAGAAGAAATAGGCTTCGTGAAAAGGACGCTAGTGAGGGAAATGTTGCCAGACACCAGGAACAAGTGTATAACTTTAAGGTGGGATTCTCATAACCAGGAAGTGATTTTATGTTTGTAGTGATTACAAGATGTGTGAAGAGGGAGTGTAATCCGCCACAGTAGATAGACTGATTCATTAACCTAAATTATGTGACGTTCATAGCCTTCATTCAGTTATAAGGCAAATACGCCTTTTAAATTAGGTATAAATTATAATAATAGAGACTATAAAATTTAAAAGAAATAAATAATAAACATTTCATTCCGAAAGATGGTGTGGTGTAATTTAATTCCTAAATATGCTAACTTTATTCAGAATAAAATTAAAAAGAGAATTTTTCTGCATTACGTATTTGTTAATAATGTTGAATTTTAGTTAATAAACTACATCTGACCGAAGGTTTTCTTTGAAGATGGGTCCTGTGAAGCTATACAATCCATGATGTTATTCTAGGCTTAGAATCCTGATTACGCTGAGATTCAGTGAGTAGAAAGGATAAGAGCATCTGGGAATGCCTAATCTCGGCTGCTATTCACTGCAATATGAAGCAGGTGAAGAAATACTTTCTCGCATTATCTTATAAATTGGCCCATCATCTCACTTCTACCCATATTACTAATGCATTGCAATCTATGACATAGTCAGGCATCTTTCTAGCCTTCTTCTCCTTACTTACTGTATCAACTTATATATTCTTTGTGTTAATCATAAGTAGATATATGATGTCTTTCCATTTTGATACATGACTCGACCTCCTCATCTTAGTTTTTAATCGCTTCTTTGTAACACCCTTAAGATTATCCCTGAAGTTGAATCTTAAGGTTCCGACTGATACACCGTTTCCTATTTAATGTACAAGTCCGCTTACTAGGAAGATTCGATGCTTCATAACAAAATTGTAAAGCTAGAAACGTTAAGCGATTCACTCGGTATAATGAAACGTAAAATACGTAATGGGCGAATAAACAATAGAAATAGTTAATTATCCATTTTAGCCATAATCCTCGTTGAGTGCAGAAGTACATTTCCTGTGTGACGCGCACTCATTGTGGTAGTTGCAACGCGGCATTTTGGAGTTCTGCCGGAAAATGCCGATTAATTATTTAACACTTTAAACCTTTGCATAATTCTTTGTTGTTAGATTTTAATAAAATAGTGTTTTATAATTTGTTTCGATATAATAGTGTAATGCATACTTTAAAGTTTATTTTCGATTTATTTAAATCCTGGTTGAAGTTTTTAATTATCAGGAAAAACGATTCACTGTTTGTATGAATTCTCTTTATCAAAATAGTCCATTGCAAAAGCGGTTCAAATATTTTTGAAACTCGTTAAATTCGCCAAATTTAGGGAAGCTCGACATTATACAAATACAGGGTGGTTCTATAACAAATTTACCTACAATTCTGCCTCTCTCTCCCTATAAGAGCCTTAGTACCACAAGATTTGTGTTCTTTATTCACTTTGGCAATCTATATTCGTAGGAAAATTTAAAATAAAATCTTTAGAAATTCCTAAGAAAAATTCCAACCAGATCAAAATGTTCACTCAGATAATTTAGTTGCCCTTGTTTAGCCTCGTGTTCTTTTTTAAATTCTATTTGTAGTAGCAATTTTATTTCATGCCGTATTAATCTCAATATTTAGTGCTATAACATAACATAACATAACATAACATAATTTCACGGATGACAAAAGCCAGAAGGGCCTATAAAAGGTCGTCCGCATCTGTCAAAACCCACCCACAAAATGCATCCATAGAATTGTGTCCGATCATGCATCTACAATTCGAACCATACACAAAAATGTGTCACAAACAAAAAGCAGCATCATCAAGACTTATAATAAAAATCCATATCAATCATAATATATAATAATAAAAACTGCATCTACAAGAATAAGTCCAGAATACCCCCCTGCCCCCCAAAATGTTAACCCTCCCTCCCCATTATAATCATCTAATCTGCGTTTGAAAACATTGAGGTTTGGACTGTCTACTGTGTCACATGGCAAACTATTCCAGCAATCTACCACTCTATTGGTGAAAAAAATATTTTCTAACATCCAACCTGCATCTCTGATTTTTTTATTTTTAAGTGGTGACCCCTACTCCTATTACAACCTTCCAACTCAATAACTTGATAAAATCCAACTTATCCATCCCAGAACGGATTTTAAAAAGCTCAATCATATCTCCCCTCACACATCTTCTCTCAAATGAGAACATATTTAGTACCCTCAGTCTATCTTCATATTCAAGGTGCTTCAGGAAAGCTATTATTTTTGTTGCCCTCCTTTGTACTGACTCTAGCAGATTGATGTCATGTCTAAAATGTGGTGACTATGCTTGTATACAGTACACTAAATGTGGCCTAACATACGAGTTCTAGAGTTTGAGGATAACCTCTTTACTCTTTTAGCTAACATTCGTCTTAATGTATCCTAATACATTATTTGCTCTATTCTTTGCCTCAATACACTGCTTTGAAAACTTCAGTGACCTATCAACTACTACACCTAAGTCCTTCTCATCCTCAGCTGAATTCAGCCAATGCCCATCCATTTCATAGCTAAATTCCCTATTATCCCTTCCCATGTTAAGAACTTTGCATTTTTTAATGTTAAAAGTCATTTGCCACTTCTGAGCCCAAGCTCGAAGATCATTTGAGAACAGCCCGTGATTAAAAACTTCTTAAGTGGCAGAAGGATTCCAAATCAGCCCAAGAATATCATGATGTAGGTACCTTCTTTTAGATATGATGGACGTGCAGCCAGGAGGAAGCATCTTTTAACTATAACCAAAATTTAAAAGAAGAATGAGTTAGGTGAAGAAATGAGAAAAAAGCCATTATAATTTGTGCACACTTTTTCTAACGAATCAAAGTGTACTTAATGTTCAGACAATGGAAGGTTATGAGTTTGGATATTACACTCTCAGCATTTTGACATTGACAGATTACGACTAAGGGTGAAATAGGGTGTTTTTTTTTGTCACGTTGTTGCGAGCTGTTTGGAATGAAGGAAGTTCGGAGTTGTTTTTTATGTTGGCAATAACAACTCTGAAAGATTAAAAAACTCTTAAAGATTTGGGTCTTCTACCAATGTTTTCGACATGGCCACCTAAAAAGACAAGTGTTTATTCATGGAAGGTGGGACTCCAAGTCCAGGGCTGGTTTTAAGCCTATTTGTCCAATTTTTTCAAAATGGGCCCCGCGCCAGATTAAGATGTTAGTAAGAATGTTGATAATAGTAATAAAAATAACAGATGATAACGACATTATCAATAAGTAGGATAGTAATAAAAGATAATTAAATACTGTAAAAGAGGAACAAATAATGGGAGGAAAAAAGCACCATCAAACTACTTTCTTTGCTGAGTCAGTGTCCTGACGAGAAGCCAATAGAACATATCTTCAGAATACTAGGCAGGACTTTACTTGCAAAATCCCCCCCAAAAATGGAACATGTCACAATTTATTAATGGTATCTGCAAGACTTGGTCCTAAATACCACAAGCTATAATATCAGAGCTTATTTATTCTATGCTTACACGAATTGCAGCTTTAAAATTCACTAAAGTGAAGAACACAAAGTATAATTATGATACAATGTTCAAAATTCATTTCATTCTTCAAATTTACAGTAATTTACTGTGTCTATTTACTTCTTGATGTCTCTGTAAATGTCAAGAGAATTTTGTCTAGATTTCTTTTTTCTAGAGATAGAAATGCCCCCGCTTTAATGTGCCTCAACAGAAATTCGGTTTACAGGATCCCCCTGCCAAGAAGTTTGAATAATGCATAACAATAAGTCTAGATATATATAAACAGAAGATACACATGATACCTTATTTTTGTATGTACGCGTCAGTCGTGAATTGTGGTCGTTTCGTGTTGCTCCTGTGAGTACTTTGTATTGCGAATTTTAACTCATTTTTTTAAAAACTTGTACAATAAATGGCGTGCTGAGTCACAATAGGCAGGCTAATACGTCATGACCCTCTGGCAACCGAGATACCTGGCCCTATAAAAGGAGATGCGAGGCCGATTTGGGATGAGATCCTCTCGCAGTCCCATCCGCAGTGGTTGTAGTGAATTGGAACTGCGAATTCGGCTACAGTCTTTGCCAGTTGTGGTCTTCGCGAAGCAACTCTTTATAGGTTGGTATTAACGAGAAGTTTATTATTTTTTTGGTAAATAAGATTATTGGGAGCGTAGTTATAACCCCAAACTGTATCCTATCTTTAAGGTTCGGCAGAACTGGGCTTTCCATCCCCTCTATATTTACATTAATTTCAAGTTGGCTCTGGTTGATCTGTATTTCTGTCATTATTTCTCGTTTTGTATCAATTTGAAAGAAAATTAATTAATCCATGAAGTGGTGCACGAGGGTGTGGATGTAAATAGAGTTAAGCTGCATATATCAGGAGGTGAGAAACAGCGAAGCTCCTACCATCCAGAATCAATGGTTAATGAGAGCGACAACAAAAGACGATGAAGAATTGAGCCTTTGACTCTGTATCGTTGAGATCAAATTGGTAGGAACCGTAACGACTAGGCAATTCCGTTATAAGTCACCTCATTAATCCACTTCCAAACCAGTATATAACTACACAAGACAGAAGCTTCTCCACCATTAATAAGTTATGGAAAATTAGAATCTATGATGAGTTTATGAATTTGAGGACCACTTAATATTCCTGCTGTTAACTGTTAATACTCAGTTCTAGAAATGATCTTCAAATGCATTTTAAGCAATGGCCGTTTTTTTCCAAATTGCTTCATCAGTTCAAACTTGATAGGGATTGGAGGGAGTGTGTGGTTTTCTCTTCGAACCAATAGTTCTTTACTGATGCCCACTGCTCTTACGCTCTTATTACTTTTGGAAGGTCATGTTAATATTTCCCAGCAATCTTGCTTTTCCCCACTATACCCAAACCAGATGAAACAATGTTATTTCGTGTTTCTGCGTTGCTGTCTAAGCAAAATATTCACCATCTTTAGATTAACACAAATAGTATTTATAAGAGCAGAGTTTCTTTGAGACTATTTTGACATTTCCATATTCTTCTTTGTGTCTTATTGGGCAAGCAATTGGTACAGAAGCTTTGCGGGTACCATTGTGCAATAAAACACATAAACCTCTGGTAGAATGGACCTTTTAAAAGGACAAGAATCCATAGAACGACTATTAATTTTGTTCCTTTCGCCCATAGAGACATTTGGATCAGCCGTCTAACTATTGATTGTTGATCTGTAGACGATCATAGACAGTGTCGAAGGGAAATATTAATACCGACCCACAATTCCGTGCACCCATCCTAAAGCCTACACGTCTCAGGATGAAAAACTATTCCGTAAGTACACATCTGCTCTTATGGGGTGGAGGTATCCAAAGAGCACTGGTTATGGCAGGATTATTTATATAAAAGTGCTAAAGCTAAGAGAAACACGTCTGCCGTTGAACGCGGAAGAAGAGATCCAACGAGACGTTGTTTAGACTCGTGCAAATGAATTTGAGGGGCTGGATGTATAAGCGTCATACAGTTACTGGTCCACACTGTTCAAGTAGTGTGTGTTCGTAGCCGAAACCTCGGACATAAAGTACTGCAGCGTATGTTGTGTTTTAATATGTTCCAAAATGCCGATGTATCGAAAATGCACACGAGTTTATGTCCTGGTCTGCTGATTAGAAGTAATGTGTTTCTTGCCATTTGTTTATATTTATACATTTTTTGTTTTCAGATACCAGCATTAACCACTTTGATGGTTATTTTAGTTCTTCAATCCCAAATTTTAATTTGGGGTGCATGTCCTCCACTTACCTCGACCACCATCGAAGACCGACTTTTAGAGTACGCTAAAGATCTACTGAAAGGTGAAGATCCTACAAAATATCCTAAAATGGATCCATCGGGAAGATTCCCAGATTTGAGGGTAGGTTCATTCAACAATTGTCCTTTGAAATGTTACAAAGATCACCCCATTATTAATGGTCATTGTAATTCTGACGACATCAATATAAGCTCTTGCACTACCACACAAAACATTCACCCATGTGGAGAATTATTAGGTTTCATCCGTTTATCAATTTGTTATTTTTAATATTTTTATTTACTAGATTTGTATTATGTGTTATTCCTAGAGATGTTTTTTAATAATGTTTTTGGGTTTCCAATTACTCAAACCACAGATACGAACAATTTTATCTTGAAGGATCGCTAGACCTCCCTCAGGACTGAGTTCACCTTCAGGAACTAAAGTGGCTGAGCATTTTTAATTATAACAGTGCCTTTTCTTCTTGCTAGCAATTCAAATGACTGAGCATCGTATAAATATGACAATGACCCCCATCTACAACTTTTCTTTTAGTATGGGTCGGAAAATGACTTCAAAGTCCATGGTACTCGACTGGGGGCAATCTTCATCAAAGATATCAATGCTGGGAACCCATTCGCACCAGAAGCAATTGCCTCTCTCGACTACTTAGCAGATCCTACCAAGACGCAATCCCTAACAAGTAAGGAGACTGATGCATTGTTCTGTTTCCTACGACCTCGATTAGTGACCCCGACGAAGACGTAAATAGGTACAGGATCAATCAAGGAACCTTTGCTTCTTAGGACAACCCACACGAGTTAAGGAGAAGGGTCAAGTTAGCTCTGTATTTTTATCCAACTTAAATTAAAGGGAGAAAAAAATCGCCTTAAATTCTATCTTCGATAGGCAACAGTTCACTCTTAGGGTGCGTGCCCCTCCTCATCTGCCCCAACCAGAAAACAAATAAGTAAGCCATTCAGCACCCTTCCGAAAGACACGACCATATAAAGGAAACAAACATTTGCACACGAATATTTCTCACCAACAACATCTCTGCCCCAACACACTCAGCAGCATCTCTCCAGAGGTCATTCCGGGCGCGAGCGGCCATAAGAACTTTCGCGCTGTAGGAAACTCCCGCCAATCACGCCGGAGCGCTGAGTTTCGTGCATCTACGCAGTCACATTCATATTCGTAGCTCATCACTCACACACTAATTTATAACACTGCCCTAAGGTTGACCGGGTAGCTTTCCTTCTAGCCACAGTAGGGCTCCAAACGCCTAGGGTCCGTGGCAAACACACTAGTATCATTATCCCCCCACCCATCTTCATCCCTTGAAGCTGATCCTCGTCCCCACGGTGTTAGTTGTGATTGTCATTCCGATTTTTATGTTGGTTTCATTATCCTGTGAGTAGATCTCTTCCAAATGGAAGGGATGGGTGGCGCTAATAAATTTATTTAGTAACGTCACAAATAACCGTCCTTGTGGACTGCTGGACCTGTGTCACTTAATTCCAGGCTCCAACTGGTGGGATCATGTGATCGGGGTCCCCGAAGAAATGTGGGCGCCGATCTTCTTGGCGAGGAATGACGTCACTCCCCAGGTGAAAACCAAATACATCGAAAGGTATGGTTGAATCAGTCATCTCTTGATAACCATGCTCCATCTGGACCAGTGGTATTTAATTAGGAGACGTAAGGTACCGCTCATTTAGGTATTGAAATACAGTTGCATATCCTAACGTAATTAAAATGTAAAATACAAATGCAAACACCCAACAATTACAATATGCGAGACGCACAAAAGTCAAGTGATCCCTGCATTGCCGCGAGATATCCTTTTTACTTCCTCTAAGAAGAAGTCATTTCTACCGATGGCCGCATTCTTCCCATCAGTTATTTATTTGACACTTGAATTAAATAAGAAATGCACTCGTGGACGAAGTTGAACAGAGGAGGGAGAGGAGATTGTCTATCACTCCCATCTGTGACCCAGAATAAAACATTTGGGGACAATAAATCGATCCACACGGATCTTAACATCGTGGCTATTTTTCAGGTATTTTACACAAACCAAGAACGGACCAGTCTGGGACTTGAGCGATAAAACGGCGAAGATGTCAGGTTTGTAGAAGTATCCGACTCTCTTTGTTTGGGGCGCATACAAACACGTACACGCAGTGTTTGTCCACCTCATTGTGGAAAAGTACGTAAACTCTATAGACTTTTTCCCTTGACTCTGTTTCATTCTTGGCAGATAACTAAATTATGTCTCTGATTTTGACCTAAAGGCTTCGCTTGGTTGGGGAGGCAAGTTTGTTTTTGTGAATGTTGCGGTGTTCTCAGGGTAATAGTGCTCCGTGCTCTTTGATATTTCCATAAGATTGTGTTTGAAGGGCGACCGAAATATGCATTTGAGTATGGCTATTTTGGTTGCTTTTTGTACTAACTAGAATTTACTTTGAACAAAACCAAAGCTTGAAGTTATCAAAGAATCTCCTTTGAACTGACTCGTCTTATCTATCCCTCCTTTCCTCTTACCCATGGATAAACGTTGGCTGACATTCTTTCTTGAATCACTCACCCTCACTTCATATTCTCAGGAGGAAACATGGCACCGCGGCTATTCCTCGCTCTGGTGGTTAATTTCCTGGAGGATAATTTGTGCAACTTCTACCAAGAGGCAAAAAGTGTTCTCGAGAGAGAAGTGATCAAGCGTCAACCTTACGACGGGGAAGGATTGAGGTGAGGAATAAGTGTACTTAATAGGGGGAAGGCAAAGCTATCAACTGGAGCAATAAGAGTTCAAAGACTACTTCCGTAACAATAATCCGGACTACTTGATAAAATATTCTGCAAGCAATGAATCCGAACCGACCAACCCCACTTCTGTGATTTCGAGTACTTGCTTCTCTTTGCTTAAGATCAACAAGGCTTGTTCCCAAAGTCTATTCTTATCTCATAAATAAGGGGAGAGAAGTTAACAATGTCCATGTTCTAAGTCGGGATCTTTTTCCAAAGGCGGGTGTTCAAGTTATTACCGCTCAAATAGACTCTCATTTCTGGATGTACATTACTTTATTTTGAGAATCCAATTTTAGGTAATGAAATACAATTGTGGAAAATGTTTGGTGCAGTAAATAAACTTTATTCAAGAACCCAAACAAAATTAATGCTAAGTTGTATTAAAACGCAAAAATAAGCCTCCTTTTTGGTACAGAATGGATAGTTGCCATCTTCCTGACAATTTTCTTGCACCATCTCCAAAGTAGGTCTGTGATTTTGCAGAAATCCTGGCATTAAAAAAGGCAAAGATTTCATACAAAGATGAGAACTTCCTACAATAATCCTAAAATGTTTAATTTCATTCTTATATATATATATATATATATATATATATATATATATATATATATATATATATATATATATATATATATATATATATATATATATATATATATATATTGTGATAAAACGGTCTGAGGCCGCTTAAATTCAGCCGCTATGACATGTTAGAAACAAACATTGCTACCCACGTGCATCTGCGGGAGGAAGCAGGGCGCGTTATCGCTACCTGAGTCAATATTTAACCAAGGAGGTCATTCCCCCCCATCCCCCGTTTCACCTCCATTCGTCGATCTCGCCAGATTGAGTTAGGCTTACGGGCAGATAAGGTATTTTCCCAGGCGCGACCGGGGCATTGCCCTGAGCTCCCCACTCAATTGTCCCCTACGCCAAGGAGACGGCTACGGGTACTTATACAATAGCATTTCCCAATAAGATCAGATCAGATCCAGATTATCTTCGCGAGACATCACGCTGATCCAGTCTCACATTGTGCACCTAAGAGCTCTACCTCGAGAACCACCTCATTGTCCAGAAGAGGACAATATCCCTTGAGTGCCAAAGTTCGTGCTTTCGAGAGGTCAAGTCAATAGGGCCCCCCATGTTGTTCAGAAAGAGAACAACGTTAGAACAGCCATTATTCTTTGAGCCCGTTTACAAGAAACGGTTCTCCCCCCCCCCTGTTGTTCAGAAAGAGAACAACGTTAGAACAGCCATTGTTCTTTGAGCCCGTTGACAAGAGACGGTTCTCACCCCTCTTGTTGTTCAGAAAGAGAACAACGTTAGAACAGCTATTGTTCTTTGAGCCCGTTGACAAGAAACGGTTTTCTCCCTACGTCCCCCCTGTTGTTCAGAAAGAGAACATCGTTAGAAGAGCCATTGTTCTTCAAGCCCGTTCGTCAAGAAACGGTTCTCATTCCCAAGACATCACGTCAGGATAATTTAATTCCCCCCTTTTTAACGTTCTTCAAGAGAACGATTGGTTTCAACGATAATCTCCATTGTTCATCTAGAACATCCCCGATTTGCTGTAACAAAGATCACTCGTATC
This sequence comes from Ceratothoa steindachneri, assembly GCA_963969495.1. NCBI lineage: Eukaryota > Metazoa > Arthropoda > Malacostraca > Isopoda > Cymothoidae > Ceratothoa > Ceratothoa steindachneri. The sequence continues at coordinate 71,981,128 of OZ018333.1, read as the reverse complement.
TCCAAGTCCGACTTCGCTCTCACTCTTCGAAGGCAGTCCTTCCCCTTCACTGAGGACAACCCCTCGAAGAACCCTTCTGCTGGAACTCGCCAGTGGACCGAAGATTCCTACGCATCGTCTTCCTCTGCACAACAACTTTGTAATTACGTAAGCTGAGCATTACTTTTAATTATCTAACCTTTTGTCAACCCTACCCTGTGCTTTAAATGGTTTAGCGAACCATTTCCCCCCCCCCCTTTAATTTTTATTTGTCAACCTTTTTTAATCTCTCCAAATCTTATTCCTCGGATTAGTCAGATTTTCCCACGACCCTTTCCATTCTCCGTTTATGTAAACATTTTCTTTTTGTGTGTTGTTGATAGTTTAATTAATAAAACTCTATTTTATTAATGATAGCCATATTATTATCCTTGAGCTCAGTTCCACTTCTTAAGCATATTGAAGATAAATAACCTCGGTCAATCAGATTACCGCGCACTCGAAATATTAGAATAATTCCCTCAACGAATAGTTATATATGGTATATCGTCGAGAGTCTATTCTATGATATATATATATATATATATGTATATATATATATATATATATATATATATATATATATATATATATATATATATATATAATATATATATAAATGAGATGGATAGTAAAAGGCCATGATGTATGCTTATTAAAGTCGACAGCGATGGCTGCTTAATTAAGTTTACGCTGTAGCTTTTTAACCTTTTCAATGCTCATCTTTTCAGAAAGCAAAAGGTTGGAATAAAGGCGTAAACTTAATCAAGCAGCCATCGCGAACATAAGACGAATCGAGAAGATTGAAAAGAATATTAACACGAGAGTAGCGGTCGCTCTAAATAAAACCTACCATAATATATATATATATATATATATATATATATATATATATATATATATATATATATATATATATAATTTCTTTATCCTCGAACTGACGAATTTTTGGTTGTTTAGAGTGGAATCAACCATCCTACCTCGGGTGTGCAGCCCCTCGAGAGTTTGGATATCACAACTGCTACCGGCGTCCACAGATACCCGGGTTACTTCTCAATATGGTCCTGGATGCACACCTGAGGTAGAGGGCCCCTTCCCTCCCCAAAGGTTCTGCTCCTTTAGAGTGTCTCTGGTTCATGGTTCCTCAGTGGGCTAGACCTCAAACCTGCTCTCCCAGGCGCCTCCAATTATTTGTTCCACGTAGAACGGTATAGTTGGAAGGAGGCGAAATAAGTGGCATTCCAATCCATTTCCGTTTTCATGCTCTGATTCAGAGTGCGCTGAGGAGGCTGAGGGTGCTGAAGCCCTCTCCCACATTTCTCCTTTCATTTGCCCATAGTGACAAGCGAAGTGACTTCATTAAGCTTCCCCTGCAGTGACAGGATTCAATCATTGTGATCATCGAACTCCTGTTGGTTATTGTCATCGAGGATGACTGCAACTCGGAGGCAACGGCGGGACAATTACTGATCGTAATCCAAAAGTCGCCGTGCTTTCTGATTGGCTATGTTTTCACAGTTGGATTTAGCTCACACCGTGGAGCCGAGCCGAACCAAGCCAAGCTCTGTAGTTTCCTACGGTCGAAATTCGCTACGATCACTGAAGTGGAGACGAATCTGAACAGGACCCGAAAAGGTACACTGACCAGCTTCCACGAAGTCTTAAAGAATGCTGAGGAGCTCCTTCTCGAGATCGGTTCGTCACATGACATTCTTCCTGTACCTCGAGTGCGTAGGCAGCAAACGCAACAAGCGAACGTAACCTACCAGCCAACGAAGGAATAGTACTGCCGATATGTCTATGTCCCATTCATAGACCATGTGTTTACTGAGCTGCAGAGCTGGTTCGGGGACGACACTTTTCCGGTCGTTTTCAACCTCACATTTGCTCTGCGCGGCGTCCACGGAGATGTTGCTGTTTTATTGGAGGCTGCAACAGTCTACAACGCTGATATCTAGGCCTTGAATCACATCAAGGCGGAAGTAAAACGCAGGTTTTCTTCAACAATCAAGTTTGACTCCGTTGGAGATGCTCTTGGTCACGACCAGACCCGAATGTATACAAACCTGGCTACGCTCTTTCAAGTTCTGATCACTCTCCCAGTCTCGAATGCGGAGGCTGAACGTTCAGTTTCGAGGCTGAAAGACTCAAAACATACTTAAGGAATAGTTTAGGTCAAGAAGGCTTCAACGGTCTGGCCCTGATCGATACACACAATGAAATTGATGTTAGAATAAATACCTTCATCAATGTATTTGCCCAAAGGAACGGGACGTTGTTTATGTCAAATAGCGTGTCCAATGTTGTGTATTAAATGCTGTTTGTAACCCTTTGAGACGATTCTACATATGTTTATGTTTCTTTTTAAGCCATACTTGTATTCTGCTATTCAGAAAAGGCTTTGTAATAATATAAAATATTTACAAGGAGCTTGCGCTTCGCAGGCATACCTAGGCTGCCCAGATGTCCAGCATTTTCCTTTTTTTAGATCATTTGTCCAGCAAAAATAACTACTCAATGCTGGACAATGTAAAGTAAAGCATTGGGAAATGCAGGTGGACATTCTGTCAAACAATCATAAGTAATTATAGACTTGACAACATTTTTGCTCTTAGCTGTGGATAAAATGCTGAAGGATTTAGAGAAAGAAGGAAATGATATAGAAAGATTTAAAGAAACTACTTTGAAATTCTATAATTCATGTATAGAATATTTGAACCAATGGACTGTGCCTTTTGAAGAGATGGAAAATTTCAACTGGATTCTTCTTCGCAACTTAATCCTCTGGAGAGAAGTTAAAAAAGCACTTGAATTTATTCTTGCCAAGAGACCCGATTCCACAATAAATGATGATGGTCTTTTCGATGAAGTAACTTGTGTTAAGAATTTTATCACATTAGAAAAAAATAAAGTGTGGAATGATCGTGAAATTGAGGCTGACAGTAGATGGTTGGAAATATTTGCACATTTCAAAAGTCAGAATATTACATTTGAAAACATTTATCAGGTAGTAGAATTCTTTTTGAGTCTACCAGGATCAAATGCACCAACAGAGAGGGTATTTTCAATGATGAAAAACTACTGGGCAGACGAAAAAAGCAGGTTAAATATAGATACAGTTAAAGAGGCACTATTAACTACATGCAATTATGAGATGAATTGTTTGCAATTTTGTGATTACCTAAGCTCAAACATAAACCTCCTTGAAAAGATCCATTCAAATGCCAAGTACAATTCTAGACCAAATTAGGTAAGTGAATATTGACTTATTAATAATTAAAGTTCGTTTGCTACTAAAATTACTTAACTTTTTTTTATTTAAATATATATATATATATATATATATATATATATATATATATATATATATATATATATATATATATATATATATATATAAATATATCTAAAATATATATATGCAGATGGTTCCGTCCAGCATTGGGTTAAAAAAAATCTGGGCAGCCTAGGCATACCTTCGGTTTGTAGAAGGTAAAGGAATCTGTTCCATTTCATGATCGATTTGAGCAGTTAACGTTCATATGTCTCGTGTCAAATTCTTCTGAAATATATTTATTACTTTCTTTTTTTATATCTTCTCCCAGTAGAAAATTTTCAATATATTTTTGAATAACTTCTTTTTTGATTGTAATCTTTATTTTCTTCTAAAATTTAATTAACAATCTCATCTTTAAATAATTCTTCGTATGCTTTTTCTATAGTTTATTTCATACTTTCTCAATCTTGAATTTTCAAATTCTAAAGCAAATCTTAGAAATAAATAATTTGCTCTTGGTCTATTTTTTCGCACCGATACTTATTTTCTAGGCCAAAGACCAGAAAAAAACTTTCATCTGAATTCTTTTTAAATAGAGGAAAAAATTTCTCACGATTCTTTTTTTTCTCAATCTAAATTAGCTCTAATAAATTCTTTTGTTTTACTAATTTTTAGGGGCCCGTAGCTATTTAATCCTGATAAAGATTAAAATTATGATCTATTTTAGCAATAAATTCGATAATGGAAATCTAAAAAGTGACATTTAGGGCCCAATATAGTTGTCAATAGTTATTTTTTTTTATATTACCTATACAGAACCATTTGTACACGATTGACCTGCCTGATCCAGTGAGGTATGATTCGATGTATCTGCAATACGCAGATGACATCACCCAAATCATCCTGAGTCCATTCAGGGACTCTGGAAGTCAGGCGAGGGCGACAGCTGTCGAAATCGAGAATATCAACCGATTTGAGAAGAAGTGGAAAATTAAAACCAACCGCCGGAGGTTCACCATTATTCCAATGACCCGCGTGAAAGTAGACGACGTCATCGTCAATAACGAACTCTATTCGTACTCCAACGAGGGTAAAGTCCTGGGCTTACAACTCTTCAAAACAGGATACAAGACCCATATAAATACTAGTCTTCCCAGCCAAAAGAGAGCTGAGGAAACTTTACTGTTTCCGAAGCCTCAGTGTGCCAAACATCAAAAAGCTGTATATGGCCTTGATACGCTCAGTCCTAGTGTACTCGGCCGTGATCACGCAGATGGCAAGCTGTACATCTCTCACAATGATGCAGAGGGTACAGAATAAAGCCACTCTGCTGATCACTGGCACGCAAAGGATCGACCATATTCGGCAATCAATCTACACCATAGAGTGGGACTGAAGCCGGTCAATACGGAGATTCAAAGGCTAGGGAGAAAGGCATGGGACAAAGTAGACCGAGAAATACTCCCAACAATAAACCTTAACGTAAACATACGTGCAAACAGAAGACGCGCAATAGGTAGAACGGCTCTGTTCCCTAGCAGTAGAACCTGCGCGAGAGAAGCTGTACTACCTATGTACACGTAGTAGTAGTACACAAGATTGAAATAAAAGTGATAGTTTAAATTTAATAAGTATAAATAAATAAAAAAGAGGCGAAGTGCCCATACTAAAGAACTCCCCCAAATATAAATATAATATAAATTAAAAACTTAATTAACTTTAAATATAAAAGAGGCGAAGTGCCCAAACTAAATAATTGACAAGCTAATTAAATTTCAGAATAAAAAGAGGCGAAGTGCCCAAATAAAAGAAACAAATTAAAACTCAGAACTGAATGAGATTCAGCATAAGAGATACCTTTAAAAGGCTCGAATGCTTCGACGGTACAATAAAACTGAATAAATGCATATATATATATATATATATATATATATATATATATATATATATATATATATATATATATATATTGTAATGGAGGAAACTGGCTGTCAACGACAGTCGGTACCTTTAATGACGGAGTATCTTTTTAATATTAAGAAGAATAATTGAGAAGAATACTAGTGATGCCCTAACACCAGGGCAAACTAGAAACCATTTTCACACCTTTATATACCTACCACACAATTTCATCACTTTCAATTAATTGTAATTGTAATTTCAAAATACCGTGATTTTATGGGAGGGAGGAAATAAAGGGTTGCTGGTAATGGGCAAGACGAAGCTTCTTAATTATTCAATCTTTAAGCCGGCATCCTTATTATTAATTAGTTCAAAGATGCAAACAAATAAATAAAAGTGGCCCTTCGTTCAGTTTATCCTTTTTTTAGGCAAGATGGATGTCTCCACCAGCACAATCTCATCTGGAAAAGAGCTGCTCCAGGCGGAGGAGTGGAGAGATATGTCTATTCAATGATATACTTCAACTACGGCAAAGAATTCCTGAGGGTGAGCAACATTAATAAGCTTGGCAAAATAATGAAACCAAAAGGTTCCGAAGAAGTGAGGAAGACTCTATATCTTTCTTCAGTGAAATTTCGTGATGATAGCTAAGAGACTTACATATTTGTGCTACATACCATTTCTTGATTCACATATGTGAGCCAATATTTTAAACAATGGAAATCCTTGAGATTGTCAATCCATGTCTATTGATAGCAGACGTATCAGTGTTTCCTAGGACCAGGGTTACCGTTTTCTCTACTTAATAAGGTGTTTAAGAAAAGCGAGATTTCTTTTGGGGAATTTCAGCATGAAGTACATTGAAGTTAAGTGGAAATGGGAGGGTATGGAATCCACGACCACTTTTCAGATTCTCAACAGAGGATCGCGAGTCTGAGGTGTGCACGGCCTCATTTCTAATCCCGAGGCATCACTATTTAGGACAAAGTTTGGGAATAAAACGAGGCAAAAACACTTTCAGAACGCTGCTCGGGTCATGTGGATTTTAAATGATTCGGACTACGATTTGGGAGACGATATTGAGTTGGCCATCTTCGCATCTTTCCTAGAGTGCCAACAATGGTTGTACAAGCACCACACGGTTGATCCTTCGTCTACCGGTAGATTTATCGACTCAGGTACTCGCAAATCCAAACCTTGATTTCTCCGATCGGTTGATTGAATACTTTCTTATCCAAAATCCATGTCGTTAACTATGAGGAGAGGAGAGCGATACCTTCTTATCCATGGTAGTCATAATGTAAGATTTGCTAATGATAAGTTTGGGCACACGATAGGTTTGAAAGGTTATTTTGGAGAATCCAATTTTTTATCTTCCAATAAACTGTATTTATATAATTATCTCACAGGAAATCGTGTCACTAAATACGTCGGCAAAGATGGCGTCCAGGAGCCATTGAAATACTTTTTGAAAGTAAATCACAACAGGAGTGAAATTGAAGCCGCCAATAAACGCTACGAAGATAAAACTCCTGATCCCATGTATGCCTTGGAGGGCAATAGACATTTCTTCGTGTAAGTAAAAGACAGTGATCATCTACAATATATGAAAATATCTATATCAATATTTTAAAATTAATGAAATGTCAGTAAACTTTCAAATTTGCTTCTAAAGAAGACTTTTTTCACACTTAATATACAACAAACTGTCATAAAAGTGTCCATTTCAGTTCCGACATGATGGCTCACCAGAGATCAAGATATATGTCTACTCTGAGGCTCTTGTCCACAAGAACTGTGAGACCAGAAACTAGTCCTCGAACTCGCGAAAATAACAAAGGATATTTTGAGGTTATTTATTTTAAAACTCCATCATAATTAACTGAACTCTTTGTAAATTGAATTACCAGGCCTGACTAAACCGTTTTTACAGTTTGCACTGGTCACTGGCCATATATTTACTCCTCCCACGAGCCGTAAAGTGGGGTTCTCTTTGTTTCAGGGCGATGGATTCCTCAGCGTAATGGTGACGGGGGAGGAGTTCGGAACCTTCGAAAACGAGGTCTTTCAAGTCTATGACTGGGCCCGAATCCCAGGCGTCTCTTGCCACTATACAACTATTATCCCAGAAGTAATTCTAAGAAAGTTTCTAGAGTTCTGGTTTTGTTTATGGAGTGTTTCTTAATACAATTTTCGGCGGGACCTTTCTCCAGTCTTTCCGTCACCTCCATATTTTGGATGAGAGTTGCTAAAAATAGTCATATTCGGGAAGAATCTGCCATTCAATAAAAGCATGGTTCTATCACGCTGCCATTAGTGATAATTATATCGGAAATTGTGCAAGGTTTTGTGCAAAGAATTCCATAAAATGGCATAAGGATGCTTTTAAAATATTCCATCACCCTTTTATTTATTTATTATAATTATTGACTACTATTATTGTTTTCTCATAGAAAGAAACCATTTATGTAAGTGAACGGATGCATGCATTCAATAACGCTGATTTTGTTGGTGGCGTCTCTAACGACCGAGAAGGTTTTGCTACGATGGTCTACAAGAGGCCAAGCGTGCCTTTAAATGCGAGAAAAAGCTGGTTTTTCACCGACTCCGTTATACTCTGCATTGGATCAGACATTACTCTCCCACCCTCCGCAGTCGACAACGAACCAGTGATCACAACACTAAATCAGGTGAAGACACACTTAGATCTATTAGCAGAGATAGATACCATGGGTCCATGCTATATTAGCCATTACTCTCGGACTAGTTAGATTATCAACCTTCTAACTAAATAATTGTATGGGTAGAAGGCATACAATTTGTAAAGAGGAAGCATTTCGTCCTGTCATATTTGCTCAAAATTTTAAATACAAAGTTTTCTCCACTAATTTAAAGACATGAAAATCCTGGCTGGAGGCAAAAGCCGATCTATGTGTTAGTGTAAAAGTTTGTGAGTTATTACTATGAGATAATGCATGTCTTAGATATTTATTTATTATTGAAATCCACAGGTTGTATACGTTGGATCTCATGCTGCTTGGGAGGCAAAGAATTCTCCCACCACTTCTCCAACCGCAGTGACTCAGAAAATAGAGCAAGAGTTCGATATGTTGAATAAACCTCGATTTCACCACGACTCGGTTGGGTATGTCCCTCTCAAGCACAACGGAAAAGTGCGACAACAACTGGATATAAGAAGGCACAACAGACCAAAGGCACAAGATATTTTGACCTACAGGTAGGTCTTATTAATGGCCAAATTCTTAATCAGGAGCGGATATTGTTTGCTTAACGTTGAAATAAGACTGTGTGCGGAGAAATAAATGAACTTGCAAATTGAGGACTGGTAAGTCTTAAATATTCAATCCGTGATTGAATGAGAGTCGGAATGACTCGTAGGAATAACTGTCCATTTTATGCATCGTTGGAAAACGAGTATCGCCTTGGAATTTTTTATGGATTTTAAATATTTATCGCGTAAACATAATTTTGGTTGAATTCATTACTAATACCAATATAACATTTCCAATATTAAGGCAAACTTGATGAAAGTCTTAAAATTTATCGAGAGGATTTCGATAAACATAATCGCGTTTACACGAATACTTTTTCCCATTTGATTATTCAGATTTCGGTTCGCTTTTTCGTGTGACAGAGACTGTATGCTTCGTTGTTTGGATTGGGATTACTGGATAATTTTCCCTATTTCAGGGATATTGTTGCCAGTCATAGAAATACTATAACTTTTTGAAAGTTATAAAACGATGGGGCATGAAGTCTATAGCAATTGACCAACTATTAACTTAGGAATTTTAATTCCCAACCCAATTTGTGGTTGGATCACGGTCAACAGCCATTAAATGCGGAATACGTGTATGCGATTCTACCGGGGAGAAGTGACATTGAGACGGAGAACTTCGCCCAAAATCCAACCGTGCAATCTTTGATGACGTCTTCGCAGCTTCATGCTGCAATTTCCTTGGCACCCCATAAGGTCGGAAAATTTTACTACGTCCATTGTTTTCTTGAGTTTGCAATAAAGTTTTCAAACGTCTCAAAAAAGTCCCAGGGCAATGTGTTTTGTACACATGTGTGTACCCTTTATTGAACATACACAAGTAAAGTATACACAATAGGGTTTCTCCTTAGGAACCTTAACAATAGTGGAGGAGACGAGCGAGTCCCGTTCAGGTGATGAGATAAGAGGGGGGATAGAGGGGATAGCATGAGAGAGGGTTTTTTTAAGAAAATACTTAAACCTAGTGTGATATGAGGGGGTGAAGGGTGTTAAAAGTATATATGTAGGATTTGTTTGATATAGGATGCCAGGTTACTGGCTCTTCTATTTCTTTTGTGTTTTAATTGCGTTTCCTTCTTTATTTCTCCTTCTGTATTTTTGTTGATTCTAATTTTTGGTTTATTTTTTCTTGTCTTGTATTTTCCTTGTGTAGTTATTTTTCTCTAGTTTGGGTACCTAGTAGGTAGCATGCTTCTAAATTCTCGAATGTTACTTTATTATTTGTTGTTTGTTTTGGTACCTATATGGTAGCGTAGTTCTAATTCTTTTCTCTTATTTTGTCATGTTTTTTAGGCGTTCAAGCCGTTATATTTGATCTATGCTTGTGTTTTACTTTAGGTTATTATAGGATCTTCCTCTTGCAGCAGCCTTAGCCGGCTGCTCGGGAAGGTTTTTCGATTATGTTCTCTATTTTGAATGACCAGGGATCTACTGGTCTCGGCGTGTTTTTCTTCTATTTTCTGCCAGATTAATCTGGCCCGTTTCTCCAAGATTTCGTTTAGCGGTTCTAAACCAGCTGTATTTATGATGTCTCTTAGTCTTTTTCCTTCTCTTCTCTTTGTTATCAGGTATGCAGCTTTGTTTTGTTGTTTTTGGAGTTTCTTCTTGTTTGATAGTGATAACGTATGTGTGGGAATCGGTGGGTACACGAGCACCGATTCAACAAAGGCCTTATATAGGGTCTTTTTCCTCTGAGTGCTGAGATCTCTAAGGTTATATAGGAGTCGTAACCCCACTTTGGCTTTAGAGATTCTCTCGCCTATGTGGGCGTGGTACCCTCTTACATTTAGTTGTAGGCCCAGCACTTTTCCTACGTTCGTATAGTCGTAGTTTCGTCCGTCTAGTTGCATTCGTTCTTTCTTATTCCTCATTATTGGTATTATTTTAAATTTGCTTGTATTAGTTTTAATTTTCCATTTCTTCTCGAACTGGTTAATGTTGTTTATTTCTCTCTCTTTCATTCTGGCTTGCCATCTGGGGTTCGTGAATGGCGTGGAAATCACCTGACTGATAACATCTGCGTACTGGATATTCATGCTTCCTGTTGTTATTGGGGCTGGAATATCCGCTGTATAGATAGAGTATAAGGTGGGGCTGAGGCCCTCCCCTTGCGGGACTCCCGTTTGGAGATGGAATAGTGGTCTATCGTACTCTTCCATACTTATGTACGCATTTCTGTGCGAAGAGTAATCAACCAGGATTCTCTCCATCCGGGTGCCGAGTTCGAGCTGGAGCTGGAGCAGACCTTGTCGAAGACCTTCTCGACGTCCCGGAAAGATTACCACGTCCACGTATCCCCCTTCTGCCTTTGCCTGAGCGATTTTTTCTGTAATAATGGCAAGTGCCATTGTTATATATCTGTTTTTCCTGAATCCATATTGATGGTTGTTGTATTTTCCATTTTTTCCTAAGTGCTGAGTTAGTCGGTTGTTTATGATCTTCTCGAACACCTTTCCGAGAAAGTTTAGCAGCGGTATAGGTCTGAAACTGGACACCATATTTGGTGGTTTACCAGGTTTCGGTAGAAATATCATTCTTGCTACTTTAAAAATTCTCGAAAATGCTCCGATGTTCAGGAAGGCGTTAAAGAGATCCGTTATATGTTTAATTATATTCTCTGGGGTTCTTATGTAGTTAGTTTTTGTAAGACCTGTTGCTCCAGGGGTCTTCTGCTTGAAGGAGCTTATTGTAGTCTTCACTTCCTCCGGTGTTATTATGGCCCCAAGGCCTGTTCGTGAATCCGTATTGGTGTCAACTCTTATGCGGGGTGCTATCCTTTACTCGTTGTTGCTGAGGCTTTCGTTCACCACTTGTTCGGTTATTCTATCGAACCTTTCATTATCTTCTTCGATAGTGTAAATTCTTTTCCGATGTTCCCTAAATTTTTCCTCTCACTCTCTACTGTTTGTTATGAAATCTCCTTCCTCGTTTTTAATTTTAATCTTTTCTCTCGGTGGTCTATATGGATGTTGAAGGGGAGTCTGGGCGTGGTCATTACAATGTCTGGCTTAGTGGATGCTCTTCCAGTGATGTAAGTCGGGAAGTCCGGGCCTGCTCTTTCGAGTATATTCCTTTCCATTAGAAGTTCTGGATTTGTTCCTGCGTGGTTCTTACTGCGGTAACCTGATTCTCGCATTAAGATCCCCCAGTAGTATGGCTGGATAGTTGTTATGCAGAGGTTCCATTACCGAATGGATTGGAATGTATGAGCGACGGGGTGGTTGGTAGGCCGATACGATTGTGAGCGGGCTGTGCTCCATTTCCACCGTCGCAGCCACGTATGCCTCTTCGACTTCCCGTTCCTGGGTATATTTTATACCTTTTTTGATGGCAATTGCTGTCCCATCAAATCTTTCTGCCGTGGGGTTTTTCCTAACGATGTCATAGTTATGTATCTTCATGTTTTCGACTTCTTTTAGACCGTGTTCTGATATCGTGACGATATCAGGGTCTATATTTCTGAAAATATTTCCGTATTGGATGGCTTTCTTTTTCCATCCGTTTGTGTTGATGTGTAATATCCTTAGCTTTCTTTGGTTCATTTTTATTTTACCTTATTGACTCTGGATTTTGCTCTATTCGTTCCTTTTGCTTTTCCATCTTCCATTTGTGACTTTCTCGAATATTTCTACCTTTAGCGGTTTTATGTCATTAGGGAAGAATCTAATTCTGTTCTCTTCGATTAATTTCTCTATTGATTCCTCGGAGTGTTCTGAGGCGTACGTCCATTTGCACGTGCCTTTTTGGATTCCATTTTTGACGTCTTTTGGTTTCGCCCCTTTTGGTAAGGGGGAGGCCTCGTGAACGAAGATTTTTAGCCTAAAATCCCTTGTCTCGAAGGTGCATCCTTCCGCTGCCTCTGTGTCTGTTTCTGTAGCTGTTTCTACTTTCGGGGTTTCTTTGATGGTTTTTACTTTCTTCTTCTTTTTCGGTTTGCTGACTTTGATTTCAGCCTCCTTTTCCTCTTGACTGGATGTTTCGAGTCTGCTGGTACTTCGTTTTCGGCCATTTTGGCTCCGACCTCAAGCATCTCTTTTACTTGCAGAGTTTTTCCTGCCATTACACCATAAATTAGGGCTGAAGGTGGGTTGGGCGGGAACCACATTTTCCTGATACCATTTTTCTCCAGAAGTAGATTTAATTTTTCAGAGAAGGTTCTTGGCTGTGCGAACATAATGCATGCCAGGATGTCTCGCCCTGTCCCTTCGTTAACATTAATTTTGGGCTCTTGCGTTTCCTTTATCTCTTTGGCCGTAGCTCTCGCTACGTTCGCATAGGACTGGTATGATCGCCTACCTTTCTCCTTCCTTTCCTTCTTTCTCCTTTTCCTTTGGGGGCAATTAACTGCCATGGTTCTGTGAGCGCCTTTTGTTATTTTCTTACACTCTCGGAAGTTGTGCCCCATGTTTCTGCACTCTGAACATATTTTCCTGTCCTTGTGTGGGCAGTTCTTTGTGATATGCTCTCAATGGCATAGCATTGAAAGCATGTCTGTACGTTGATCAATTTTTCTTTTTCTATATTCCCCGGGGGGGATTCTCATACCGTATGCAAGGAGTCCGTTTGTGGTCGCCCTTCTGGTCATTTCGGCCGTGGCACAGATCACCTTGAACACGTGGGTGTGTTGCCCAAATTTAATTAATTCAGTCACCTTCAGATTTTTGTTCTGTTCCTCAATTTCCTCCTTTAGTTCTTCCGCCGTATGGGACCCCACGTAGAGATCTACCTTACGATAGATGAATGACCTATTGGACAGCAACTGGGGTGGCAGTTTCGGGGCCAGGCAGATCTGGCTTAGTGCCCTTAGTCCTTCTGGTGCCACCATTCGCTCTATATCATCTTGTTTGGGACAGAGGACAATGTACCCGTTAGGTACTTATATTAGTCTGGTTATCGCTATTTTAATCTCCGTATACAGGGTGCGGATGAGAACTCCTCTGTCCGGTTTTTGCTTCCCTGCTTCAGTTCTGAGGGCAAATCTTCTTTCGTCTGAATCATCATTCATGTTATTGTGATTGGGGTTCCCTTCCCTCCCCGGTATCCCGTGGCGACTGGTTTAGCTGTCAGAATGAAAATGGTGATGGGTGCTGGATGGATGGACCCGGATATGCTCCTCCCGAAGGGTGATAAGTGACGGAATTTTTGGTTTCTAGCGCGGAATCAACCGACGCTAGCCTGGGGTGCCACCTCCTCGGTGGAATTAAAAACCGCGGCTGCGTGCTACCTTACACTGAGACGGTTGCATGTCCTTCAGTGGTCTTGGGGCCCCCGTACAGGTAGAGTTATGAGACTTCCCTGCGGAGGTTGCAGCCCGGCCCATTGTCCGGGGGTTCCTCTAGTACGGGCTTCTGGCAGCGGGCTAGTCCTCAGACCTCCCTCCACCTATACCCCCAATTATGCAGAAGCCACTGCCTTGCATAGTTGTGACGAGGTCGAAATAACAGCGTTCACCAGTCAGGCCATGGGCCCAGGTTGGGGGGGGGGACGGTGTGGGGAATTAGGCTGTCATCATTAAGTGAAAAACGGCCTTAAAAGTATTTTTCTCTTTTAGACACCTCCCTAATGGGAGGATTTTGGGTGTGGAAGGAGAAACGGTGAGCGAGATGAAAGATGAAAATGAAAATGATTGTGAAAAAAAGCTGGAGATGAGATGGTCGTCGGCTTTTTCTTCTTCTTTGCTCGTGCGAGGAAGATTATTTTCTTACAGGTCTTTGAGATCTTGAGAGACCGGGCTATATGAATAGCAGGCGTTCTTCTCTATAGATCCGTGGAATTGCTTTACCAAGCTGTAACGTCGCGTCGAAAAGCGTGCCAAATATCTTCCTTCCCCGTCCAAGGCCGGTTAAAGTCCTTATATAGTCCCTATTAGTCGCGACTATGGGGCCCTGATGTCACGCCACTGCAGTCATGACGTCACAGCTCCCGCGCCCCAACAATTAGGACAAGACGGGAAATCGGCCGGGACCCAACACGGCTTCGACCTACGAAACATGAAACAAAAATGATATTTTAACAAAAGCCAATCTGGCACAAAGAAAAGTAAACAATCTAGATCCTTCCCCTTATTGATGAGGTAAATGGAAGAAGTAGAGTCCCCCAGGAGGCGAGCGTAAAGGGACCATAGAGCAGCCAGAAAAAGGGCCACAGATTCGCCCACAAATGCCGGGCATTGACCTGGAAAGATATATGAACACAATTTTTCCCTTGGGGTTACCCAGCCCATGGCGCTCTCGAAGGCGTCCGCGTACACTCGCCCCCAGGTGAACTCTGGAGGAGACCAAGGGATCCAAGCCGACGACAGGAGGGCCTTCAGCAACGAGACCCTGGTACTGCGTCGGTAGGCGAGCTGGGCCCATAAGTGCGGGAGGGACACGGCCCCGCCGATGAAGTTAAGGAGACCACCAAGGCGTCCCTAGAAGTCCGAGGGGTAGGCCACCCGGGGGGGGCAGTCGAGGGCGTAGACGAGCCGCCTGCTCATCTTGGGGGTTAGAAGAGAGGCCTTTTCCGCCAGGTTGATCTGGACACCCAGGTAGACCAGTGCTGGGTAGGTGTGAGAGTGCTTTTACCCTTGTTGACTCCCAAGGAAGTGAATCCAGGAGATCCTCAGGGTGGCCCGGGGGGCCTAAGAATAGTACATCGTCCAGGTAGGTGTACGCCGTGCAGTTAAATCTTTTGGCGAATTCGGACATCATTGGAGCCATGCACATTTGCATTATAAAAGGGCTCCCGGCGAATCCCATGGTGAAGCGTTTGAATCGGTAAGAACGCCCATCCAACTTTAAACCGAACCATCTCCTGGCGTTTATATGGAGTGGAATGTGGTAGAACCCGTTGCGAAGGTCAATCTTTATCGCGAACTGGTCGGGCCGGCTGACTGGAGAACCTTGCCTAAGGAGGTGGGGTGAAAATAGGAGGGGGGGGGGGGTATACGTACCAGACTTGCCCAACGAGGACATATCGTAAACCACCCGGTCCTCCTGGACGTTCATGGGAACCAGGAACAATTTATGAGCGCACGTGATCTCGTCGCTAGGTTCGATGACGTCCGACCTTACAAGCGCCTCCACGGCGCCTTTCATGGTGTGATTGGTAGTCTCTAAGTTTCTGTAAGAGCCGAGAAAAACCTTCACCCCCTTTCCCGCCGCTGCCTTAGCGATATTAGAAGGGAGGGGTAGCCCGGTGCAGACATGGCCGGCAATAAAATCACAAATGTGCCCAACGCACTTGTCCCTGGCCGGTTTGGCCAGCGGATCGAACACAGAGATACCTTCTGCGTCATCCACTGCATCGTCCCCATCGTTCCTTTCCCTGGACTCCAGCTGGGGCTCCATGGGCGCAGCCTGAACAGGGGCCTCCACCGGAGGAGAAGGATCGAGCTCGGGAACGAGAGTGGGAGGCGGGTCGAACTCGTCGATAGCCTTGATAGCCGCCCTGAGGTCGAGGTCCTGTTCCATGAGGGCTTCTAGGTCGTCCTCTTCGCCGTGGGCGGGGCGGGGGGGTCCACGATATTAAGGGTCTCCAGAGCCTCCGCAAGTCCAGGGTCTCATGCCAACAGGCGCTCCTCTTCCGTGAGCTCGAAGTCTTGCAGGTCCTCCCAATCCTCGCCCTGCAGTAAACCTGTGGAAAAGAGAAAGGGGGGCTACAAGGGGGGGGGAGGTCGACTGAAACCACCAGGTCTTCTTCCGGAGTAGCGAACCACTCGCCAGAAGCCACGGCCGTCACCCGCCCCGACCTCCACGTCGATGCCGAAGGGTGTCTGCGGGGAAAGGATGCTTATGCACGGGGGAAGGGGGGGGAGGCTCGGGGCCGAAGAGCACTTCTCCCATTGCCCAACACTCATCTTCCCACTCACTTCTCCTTTCGCACTCTAGAGCGCTGTCTTCCTTTCCACGGCCGCTCTCTACCTCCCTATGTCTTTCAGAGATTGCATTTCTTTTCGCTTAGAATCTTTTACGCCATATTTACAAATCCCTCTACCCAGAATCATTTATGTGACTCGTCGTCTGTCCACAAGTGTCTTGTAGAAGTTCTTTAAGTTTTACCCTTCCATTTACTTTCTATTTATTTATCAACTACCATTTAAGTATTTTCAGTTATTAAACTCCATCTGACAAATTTCAAAATATCAAATAATTCTCTAAGAAGAACAATTAAAATAACCTTACATGTTTCAGGTTCTCGGTGCGGCATTCTTTGTGAGTGGTTGCTTAGATGGCTCTTCTTTTGATCCAAACTTTGCACAGATCTGCGTCGATACCCCGGCTTTGCTTTTAGTCAAAGAAATGCCTCCTAACGCTCCTAATTGTCAAGATGTTCCTAATCAGTTGGCAAAGCCGAGTTCCCTCAGTATTAAGCTACAAATTAGCATTGCTGATCCAACACAAAAGAAAACTACAATTTCTTAAAAATTGATAATTGGTTTTCTCATACTTTTGATCTCCCTCCAAAGCCATTAAGCGGGAAGAGTGTCATAAATTGTTTCGAGATCTAAGTAAGTCGATTTCAAAGTTGATTGCACAAGTCATATGCAAAAAAAGTGTCTAATTCTATTCATTTTCAGTGGTGCGATTTTTAGTAGGTTTTCGGAAATATTTTATTTCCTTAACAGTGCACGGCATTTTTATTATATATTTACTAAGGTTAAGGGAAAAATATTGCTTATGTAGCATGTGGCGAGGAAAAATATATATATTTAAACGATTTATTCATGTTATTCTAACCCTAAACCCTAGCGGACATTATTATATATTTGTTGGTTTTACCTGTGGATTTAGCCGGGAAATTATCCCATCATAGCATCATAGACTGAGTGCAAGGAAGAGCGAATTAAAACGCGACGGACAATAGCATGGGAACATGTTTTCAGCCCTTTCGGCACGATGGTTTTGTGATTAGCAGCCTCTAAAAGGGCGGCTGGATTAACTTCAGCCATCACACGTGTAGAATTGTGTATATATGAGGGCAGGATCGAGGTGAGAAGGTAGAGGTTGGTCAGAAGAAGAAAAGAATGTCAGGAAGACTAATTTGAGTACCATACACGAGTTCGGCTGCAGAACATGCCAAATCTTATTTCACGGACGAACGAATACTCAGTAGAATTAAAGGTACCTTGCCCACCCAAGTGATGTTGGGATCGGTGGAGAGTAAGTTTGATTTGACGGTCCTGCGTAGACGTTCCACTGCCACGCTGCTCTGAGTATGGTATGCGGTGGTACGTAGGGGAATGGAGCCAAGCACTGACATGAGTGCCTCCCAATGATGGGATTCAAATTGGTTACCACAATCATTCATGATAGTTGAGGGGACATCAAAACGATCAGCCCATTCTGAGACGAAGGCTCGTGTGACCGTGGAAGCTCTGATGTCTGAAATAGGCGCGCCTCTGGCCACCGGGTGAAAAGATCAATCATGCTGATAATATAATTAGAACCACGGGAGTTAGGCAGAGGGCCTACTAGATCGACAAGAACGGAGTCAAAACATGACGAAGGAATAGGAAAAAGTAACGAGAGGAGTTTTCATGTGGCGATGGAATTTGAAACGCTGACATGCCAGGCATGAGCGAGTTGAAAATATGCCGATGTTAAGCAGTAGGAATAAGAAGATGAAGACAGTCAGCCAATGAATTGTCCACCAGGATGCGCCTGGTAATTCTAACTCACAAACTACGAGTTGAGAAAAGTGACGCAGTGTTTGCATGATCTACGAGCACAGTATGAGAGAGTTGCGTCCCCAAATTCGCGGAAATGCGGGAAAGCGCGTTCGGCACGACGTTTGAAAACCCAGAAACTTAGCGAATATCCCTCAACATCTGCATTATAAGGTCAAGATGATGACTATCGACTTGCTACTAGTCGAGCAAACACCAACTAAAAGCTTATTGTCCGTAAAAATTGTGAAGTCACGAACTTCCAAATAAGGACGGAAGGGATGGATTGCGTACTATATTCCAAGTAGTTCACGTGAGAACGTACTATACCTTTTTTGAAAGTCAGAAAGAGAGCGAAAGAAGTAAGCAAGAGGTTACCATAGGTCACCAATCTTCTGCTGCAAGGACGCACCTACGTGAGTTGAGGATGCATCTGAGGCGATCCTGATGGGAACTCCTAGAGAAGGATGAGCCAATTCCACAGCATGGCCAATAACCTCTTTGTTGGGAGAAAATGATTCGCACGCCTCAGTTGACAAATCGAGTGCCAGGGTAAGGAAGGAGGGCGAGGGCCCGGTACTCCGTTGTAGTCCGAGTCCCCTCTACCCGAGGCGGGGACTTGGAGTGAGAAGGAAAGGAAGAAAAGTAAAGGATAGAACAGCGAGAAATATAGTCTGAGACAATATAGGTGACCTAGGCAGTCATTAGCCATACAGCTTAACGTGGGATCCGAACTACGGTGTGTATCCTTTTTTTTTATCTCAGTCTAGTCATTATTTTCTTAGGTCCCCTTCCCTTGTGTAAGTTGTAGTGCCCGGGTAAGGAAGAGGGATCGGCTGATATGTTTGTTTTTCTCCCACTTTCCTTTTTATTTCATTTCATGGTAACTTATGACGTTTACCCTTCTAGGGGTAGCGATATATAATGTCTGCTTACCGAAGGAAATCCTCGCACGTCGAACCATCATTCTTAGGAAACTCAACCCGTTCTTCACTGATAACCCTTGTGAGGACATCAAGGTCGAGCTAACCAACCAGTAAAATTGGGCAAAAATCGACAAAGTTGAAAAATTCGGGAAAAAAAACATGGTAAAACTACTCTTCGCGAGCATCGAGATGGCTCAGAGGGCCATGAAGGATGGACTCCTGGGATTCTTCCTACGTATAGCCCTGAAACAGGTGGAAGCGGAGGAGTTTATCAAAATAATTGCCATAATAATAAGTGAACCTCGAGAATGAAAATATCAGAACAGTTAGTTAACAGATAAGATAAGAGTTTAGCCCGAGTGTGTAAATAATAATAACAAAGTGCTACCAAAATAGTGTTAAACGAAACTAGAAGAAATAATAAAACCAGAATAATTAATATATCCAGACATGACTAAAGAACTTCTGTTTTTTTAAGAGCTCATCTGGCGACTGCCTACTAGGGCATTAGTCGCCGTATTAAAAACCTGACTAGTACTAGGCTACTTTAAAATCAAATTCAAAGAAACAAAAAAAAACCCAAACCCAAACAAAAAAATTAAAGAAGTGGAAAAGGCAACGAGCAGGAAGCAAGCTCCTGTGTCGTGGGGAGGTCCCCCCGGCGCAGGAACGTGCGACCTAAAAGCAAAAAAAAAACCCAAACAAAAACAAGTTTAATTAAAAGGGAGAAGGCCGGCCTCCCCCCAGAATTCTACAAGTCCACCAGTCAATGTGCACGCACTCATCCCGAGTACAAGAGACATGCGGTACCGACCCCGCCCCTCATCCCGGTACCAGGACAGGTAACGTGCGCGAAGATCGTCCAGACTGGGACATCAAGAATGTGCCGAACAATCTGGGGGACAACGCAGTCTTCACAGTAGGGCGCTGGCGAGCGCTCCATCAAATGGCGGTGCGTTCCGCGAGTGTGCCCAATTCGGAGACGACAGAAAGCGACCTGAAGCCTTCGCGGCATTGGGGGGTAGGTCCATGGGAACAGTCGCGGCGCAATGTCACGCAACTTTAAGTTCCCTTCGACAGTCTCCCATCTTCTTTGCCAAGCAGCCCGTATTCCTGCCATGTAATCGGTGTGAGGAAGAGCGAAACGCTGGTCCGGCCGCAGAGTCCTCGCGGACTCTTTGGCGCCCTCATTCCCTGCAATTCCTACATGTCCAGGAACCCGACAGAATATAATCTCGACATCCACCCGGCTCGCCAAAACCATGGCGTCACGGATATCGCGAACCAGGGGATGCGGAGATTCCAATATCCTAAGAGCACTCAGGGCGCTTTGTGAGTTGCTATAGATCACAATCCGGCCTCCGAACCGGGCACATCACGTAATCTCCCGTATCGAGTGATGTATCGACACTAGCTCCGCCGTGAAGACAGAAGTAGTGCCTGGTAGAGCCCCGCTGACTTCAAACAGAGGGGATACAGCGTGGAAGCTGACCCCCTCTTCGGACTTGGAGCCATCCGTATACACTGGCACGGTTCCAGCGTAACACGAGGTGAGCTCGAAAAGGTCGAACGTAATACTCCCGGCGCAGTACAAGCTTTGGGAGCAGAGGCGTGGCGACAAATAGCCAAATGTGGTACCCTCCAGGGTGGCGTCCTGGGCAAAACCAGGGGCGCCACCGGCCCGAGAGCTATACCTAGCTCTCGAAGGAGTTTCCTGGCCTTAAACCAAAAGGGCTTAGGGTTTGACTGGCGTCTCTCGGCTGCATAGGCACCGTCGAAATCAGCTGCGAATGCAGTGAAAGCTGTTAGCGACTGAGGGAGGCGCCGGGCTCGCGCGTACAGGCGAATTAAGCACTGTTTACGGCGTAGAGCGAGTGACATCTCCCCAGCATCGACTAGTAGGCTCTCAATTGGAAAAGTCTGGAAGGCACTGGTCGCAAGGCGAAGGCCGGTGTGGTGGATCGAGTCCACCTTCCGGAATAAACTCTCGGCTGCGGATGCATAAAAATCGCATCCGTAGTCGAGCTTCGAAATAACAAAGGATCGATAGAAAAGTAAGGAAGTAGCCGTAACAGCGCGCTAAGCGCTGAACGTCACGGAACGGAGAATATCCATGACGCGGGTACAAGAAACCCTAAGGCTGCGAATATAAGCCTCCCAGGTAAGTCGTCGGTCAAATACAAGATTAAGGAAACGGTGCGATTCAACCACCTCCAGGCGTACCCAATTAAGAAACTAGTCTGGGTCTGGGTGGAGCTGTGGATGGCGGCAGAAGTGCACTACCTTAGTCTTGGCCAAGAAAAACAGAAGACTGTGCGCTTCGGCATAACGAGAGACGCGGTTCAATGCCTGTTGGAGTCGACGCTCCAGAGTTCACATCTGTGCCGCCCCAAAAGAGATCGAAAGGTCGTCCACGTAGAGCGTAGCGAGAACATCTTCCGGCAGCACCGAGGTGATGCCGTTGATGCTCAAGGCAAAGAGTGTGACACTGAGGACACTTCCCTGCAGGACACCCTCTTCCTGCTCCTTTGGGCCGGAGAGCCCCCCCCCCACCCGAACGCGGAATGGACGATCTCGCAAAAATTCAGATATAAACATTGGGAGGCGTCCCCTCGCCCCCATCGTGTGGAGAGTCTCCATGATACCGTATCGCCATGCGGTATCATAGGCCTTCTCCAGATCGAAAAACACCATGGCGTAGTGCTGTCTACGAAGGAAAACCTCGCAGACGGCATTTTCTAGTCGGATCAGAGCATCCGACGTGGAGTGGAACTTGCGGAAGCCGCACTGTGCAGAAGACAGATGGCCTCCGCTGTCCAGGAAAAAGGCTAATCTAACATTTATCAATCTATCCATCAACTTGCACACGCAATAGGTTAGAGAGATTGGGCGGAAACTGGTCGGAGTAGAGTGATCTCTCCCCGGTTTGCGAAAGGCGAGCACAGTAGCGATGCGCCATGAATCTGGGAGAAGACCCTCCACCCAGATCCTGTTGAACAAATCTAACAGAAAGGCCATGCCTCGCACACCCAGGTGGCGAAGCATGGCGTACGAGACATCGTCCGGAGCGAGAGCGGAGCGCAACTCACTCACAGTAAACTTGTCGTTGAAGAGTTCTCTGCCTCTGGAGGTAAAGTCCAGCCGGCAGCCTTCCGCGACATGACGACGTGCATTGAATGCTGGAGGAGCAGCATCTCGGCTAGAGAATGCGGAAAAAGCGGTCACTAAGGATTCCGCCACGCACGCGGGGTCCGAGATTGCGGTCCCATTATCTTGGAGAACGGGAGGGGGGTCCTGCGAGAACTTGCTCCGAATCCTTTTGACTCGCTTCCACACCTCTGCTAAAGGGGTCTTCCCGTTAAGTGAAGACAGGTATGACCGCCAAGAAGAGCGGAGGGCATGCTTCCAAATATACCGGAACCTAGCTCGACGAAATTCAGCGACAGTGAAATCGTCCGGGCGGCGCTTATAGCGCATGTAGGCATAACGCTTCTGTTTGGGCGAAGGAGCCGAAGCTCCTTTGTTGCTGTCCTCCTTTCAGGGGACAGCTTTAGAAACCCCGGAAGATGGTCTGGCGACCAATTTCTGGGGTGTTGCCCCCTGTGAGTCTAACGACTCGGTGGAGGCGCGTGGCCGTTCCGCCTTACGGGAAACGGTCACGCTGGGAAAAGCCCTGGTTTTAGCCGGGGCTGGGTATGAACCCTTTTTGCAGCCAGCTTTACCAGGGGAGCGCCCGGGTTGAGTAGAGCCCGCAGAAGGGCTCCGAATGGGCGCGGAAACAACCGTGCTCGTTGGCCTGGATGGGCCTGGAGCAGAGGGTGCCTTTCTAACTATTGAGGCATATGACATCCCAGGCAGACCATGGCACGCCAGGACCAAGTCCTTAGCCTCGCGGAATGAGATTCAATCCTGGGCCTAAATGGCCAGGATTGCTTCGAAGATCGGGGTGCGGCTCTCCACAATTGACACACTTGGCCACACATGATTTGGACTTATCGTGTGCGGCCTTGGAGCAATTTACACAGACTTCGGGTGACCCCGACTTTGCACGTCTACAAGATCGATTCGTATGGCTGAAGCGGTGACAGTAATAGCACCGCCACCGCGGCAGTGGCACGAATGCCTGCACGCGGTAGCGGCACCAACCAGCACGAACCGACTCAGGGAGTTTGTCACAGTCGAACGTGACGAAGAGTGTAGGGGTGGGTCTCGAGGCCCCTCACTGTTTTCTCATCACACGTTCGACCTTGACCGCTCCATGGTCGGCCAGCTCTAAGGTGATGTCCTCAATGGAGTAGTTAACGAGTTCCCTCGCATAAACTACTCCTCTCACAAAGTTCATAGTAGAGTGCGGCGTCACACTCACCGGGGTGCCATGAAGTGTCCGAAGAGCACTTATCTTGGCCGCCTCAGCGGGATTCGCCGCATTCGCCAGAAGGCTCCCGTCCGAGAAACGGGTCACTTTCGGCTCTCTACCAATTGCACTAGCTAATCCTCTCCTCTGATAGATCATGTTGCCCTTGTCCAGCATGGTGCAATCAGTGGATCGAATAACGAGGAAGCGTTTGAAGCCAGCGGGCTCGAAAACGCCAGGTAACCTCTGAATGAGGGGCCCCGATGTCATCGAGGATCAGCCCTGTGCACTTTTCGTCTTTGTCATAGTCAGGGGCTCCGCAGAGGGGCCGCATGTGCCGATCTTGGCTTGGTCGCCTACCAAAGTGGCAGCAGACCCATCCGTCCCCGCAGCACCCGCGGATGGAGAGGAGCCCCGAGTCTTTTTAGTTTTTCTTTAGGAGAGGAGGGCGGGGAACGAACCCGCCTCTCACCTCCACCGGCAGAAGCCCCTAGCCCAGGTCCTTCTCTGAAATGGAGGTCTTGGTGGTCGCAGGGGCACCGGTCAGAGGAGATCCCTCCCCTCCTTGTACTACCTCGGAGGTCCCAGCCGTTTGCGGAAGACCTTGCATAGGGGCGGATTCGGGTTCGGTGCTTGGCGCCGATCCCGGATTCCCCCCCCCATGGAAGGCCCTACCGTCTGAGGCTGGGTTTCCTCAAAGACCATGTCTATCACAGGAGGGGCCTCCAGTTGGCCATCCCCTCCCAGGACATCGCAAGTCCCCTTGGCAGCGTCACCAGTCTTGTTTGGGGAGGCACAGGCCTTGACCCCGGCAAGGTTTAAAATTCTTGCCAGCAGGTCTTTTGAGGGAAGCGACTGAAGGGGCCTGGCTTCCTTCTCCTCCCTAAGGGGGTTTGCCCTACAAAGCCGCTTCGATGTGGAGCGGCTGGCTTTCTTAGCAGTCCCCTTGGAAAGAACAGAGGGGACTGCCGCTGGAAAGAGGAAGGTGCCTGAAAGCACCTCCAGAGAAGGGGGTGAGGGGAAGTCCCTTAAACCCGTAGGCGAAGGAGAGGAGTGAGCCTCCTCTCCGGTTAGGGAGATATGGAGGGTCCCCTGCGCAAGCACAGGGGAAGGACCTCCATTTTTTTCAGTGGAGCTGCCCGAGGGCGGCTCCATCGATCTACAAGGGGGAATGGGGAGAGATTTGGGGCTTTTTTTTTCCTACATGGGCATGGTGACCCTCTTTTTTATACAGGACGCAATAGCTCATCACCTCTCGCAGTTGCCCACACTGCAAGAGGTGCTTACAGGCCTGGCAGAGCCAGGCGCCGCCATTTGGAATCACCCCTCCCACCTGGTGGCCTGGCAGTCCATCGGCATGGCGGCTCCACCTTGAACACGGCGTAAAACTGAGTGAAGAGGAAAGGAAAAGGGATGTGAGGAAGGCATGGGTAGGGATGAAGCAGGTTGTTAAAAAACTAGCCACCCCAGACCGGAGCTCAGGGGTTAGGGAAATTGTCCCCTCCCCCCCCCCCCCCCCTGATACGGGACGGTTGGCTGAGAAGGAAGTCAGCATCTACCCTGTGAAATTAGAGGCTGACCAGAGAAAGTTGTGGGAGAGGTTGTATGAAAAGCAAGGAAACAAGTGTTTTGAAGGAAGGAGAAGAGGCTAAGCTGGGGTCGGACAGGGTGCTGAGTCCCGTCAGCACGGCGGCCAGGGAAGCAAAGTGGCTGGAGTGGTGGCACATGCTGGGCCTGCCGGGGATGCCACGCTGCTGGCCCTTGTCAATGCTTCGTGGTTCGCAGGCCACCTGCCGCCTTCCTGGAAGGTTTTTTTTTTATTTAAGGGGCTATCTGGCGACTCCTCCTGGAAGGATGCGGATATCCAACCCATCCCCAAGCCGAAGGATCCCACCACCTCCAGGTCAATCTCCCTCCTGAGCTGCACTGGGAAAACAGTGGAGGGAGAGGATGGTACTGAGTCGTCTACAGTGGTGTGTGGGGAGCCTTCACCAGGGGATGAGCATGGCGGACTGCCTCATGCCAACAACCAGCCCACCATCGTAGTCTTCCTCGACCTCGAGAAGGCTTTCGAGCTGGCCAATCCCCCCCCGCCATACTCGCCACCCTTGTGAGGAAGGGCATCTGAGGGAGACTGCTGGGCTGGCTCCAGGACTACCTTCAGCAGCGCCGGGCCCGTGTGAAGTTCCAGGTTCACAAGTCTCCCTACCTGACTTTCGAGAATGGGACGCCCCAGGGTGGCATCCTCAGCCCGTTCCTCTTCAACATGCTGAGGAGCAGCTGGTGGCGCTCCCATATCAGGAAGGAACCATCCTGCTCAGCTACGCCGACAACCTGGCCCTCGTCATTACCGGGCGGGCTCAAGAGGCACTGCACCTCATCACTGCAAAGTGCAAAGAACTGGGGCTCAAGATCTCGGCAGAGAAATCCCGTGCCATGGCCATCAAAACTACCACGCCAGCTGGCCAGCAGCTGCGCATCCAGGGATTCAGGCTGGCCTGGACCAACTCCTACCAGTACCTCGGGGTGTGGGTGAACAGGCAGCTGTCCTTCATGCAGCATGTCACACACCTGAGGGAACGGACACAGGCCCGGCTGAACATGTTGAGGGCCATGATGCGGCCTGGTGCTGGTGCAACTTTTCCTGTTTTCCACCTCTACTACCTGCAGGCAGTGCGCTCCCTGGTGGACTACAGTGCACCGATCTTTGTAGTGCTGACCCAGCAGCAGAAGCGGCTGGAGGTGGTGCAGAACACCACCATGAGGACCATGTTAGGGGCACCGAGGTGGTGCAGTGCCTGTGTCATGCAGAGCGAGACCCACCTGGTGCCCCTCACCACCAGGGTGGGCTGCATTGTAGCCTGTCAGGTGGCCAGAGTGCTCCAGCACGACATGGAGGGTGTGATGCAGAGGAGAATCCGAGTGGCTGCAGTGCAAGGCATTGAGTGCCTGCATAACAACAGGTGGCTCATAAACGTCACCTTAGCAGCCTCCACCCTCAGCCAGTCAGGGAACTGGTTGTGACGTGACTCTGACACCCCCCAACACTCCACCACCACCATAGGAGCCCCTCACCGCCGACATCACAGCAGCCCGCCAGCAAAGCTCAATGCCTTACCGAGGAGTTGCGCCAGCATGCCCTTGGAGCCATGCTTGAGGTCACGGATCCGGGCAGCGGAGTCTACTTCACTGACAGATCCGTCGACCCTAACAGTGGGAGGTCCGGCGCCACCTTCATCACGAGCAGGTTGATGCGGGCATGGAGAATGTCAGACCACTGCTACACTCTCCAGACAGAGCTGGTAGCAATCCTGCATGCCCTCCTCTCCTGGGAGCCCACTGTAGTGATACACGCGGACTCCCAGTCAGGGCTGCAGCACGCCCACACAGTGGGCGTGCTGCAGCCCTGTGGGCATTTCACCTCTTTTGTTCTTGTCTTCTATTTGTTATTGATCACTTTGGTTGTGATCAGGAAATAGTTGAGGTACAAAATGGTCATTTTGCATCAGTATTTCCAAAGGAGAAACTAAATAGTCTTATGTATAGTACTCATGGGTCAGGAAAAAGGGTGTTTACTACCATTAGTGTGGATTGGAGGACGATAAAAGGACTAATAGGTGAGTTAAATACTACCAAGGCCTCCAGCCCTGATAATATTCATTCTAGGATACTTAAAGAAGGGGTAGAAAGTATCTCATTAGCTCTGGAGAAGTTGTATATTAGGTCACTGGAATATGGAGAAATACCCAATGATTGGAAGAGAGCGAATGTAGTCCCCCAGCAGGACCTGGCAGCGCAAGGCAAGCGGGTCCGGCCTCACTGGATTCCAAGCCACGTGGGCATGTGCGGCAATGAGGCTGCCCACGGCCTCACCATCACCTGGACCGTGCGTCCCAGCCTGCAGCATCTCAAGGCGCAGGCCAAATGCAGGGCCACCCACAACGCCCACCAGCAGCACCAAGAATGGTAGGCAACCAAGAGGCAAGCGGCGTGGTATGCTGCAGCCACAGCCTATCACACACTGGACGCAGCCTTCCAGCAGCCTAGAGCGAACGGCGTGCTGCTGCAGCGTGTGAGGCTGGGCCACTCCATGCTGGAAGAGCTACACACTGACTTTGTGGCAGGGAGGTGCAAACACTACGGTGGCCACCCCCGGCGCCCACTGGTGCACTGCACTACCTCCTCTCCTGTCTCAGGCCAGAGCCAGCACCAGCCTCTCACCATGTAAGAGGCACTCTAGTGAGGCCTTGAAAGGCAAGAGCCGCTCAGTTGGTCTGCCACACACCAACATTTTTCTTCAGTATATATTTACACAAGAGAATCCGAATAGTTTAATTGATGATAATTCTAGGTCAAGAGAAGTGGTGTTGAATACAATTAATGTTGATAGGAAAATAAATAAAGGGCTTAAATTTGAGTTAAATACTAATAAGGCATCTGGCTCAGACAACCTTCATTCTAGGTTACTTAAAGAAGGTGTATATAATATGGCAGTAGCTCTTGACAAGATATACACTAGAGTTTAGAGAAATCCCTAATGATTGGAAAATAGTGTAAGTAGGGTCAATGTTTAGGAAGGGATGTAAAGAAGACCCAAATAACTTTTGAAAGGTCAGCTTAACTTATATAGGTTGTATAACTCTTGGAAGATAGTTAAGAAGGGAAGTTCTGACCATCTAGAGAGTGGTAGGTCAATAAATGATGCTTATCATGGGTTTAGAAGAGGTAGATCGTGTTTAACAAATTAACTGGATTTTATGGATTATGTAACTAAACAATTAGATAAGGGAGATAATGTCGATGTAATTTATTTAAATTTTAGCAGAGCTTTTGATAAGGTTCCACATAGGAGACAACATAGTTCACAAATTAAAAATGCATAGAATATCGGGAAAAGTTCTAAATTGGATAGCTAAATGGTTAAATGACAGGAAACAGAGTGGTACTGAATGGAGTGAGGTCACACTAGTGGCGGCTTGTAGCAAAAATTAGTAGGGGTGGTGCATCAGATAGTTTGGATCATCCTACGAATCTGATCCCCTAAGCACCATGGGAGGAGGGGGGATGAGATTCTTCAGAAGGAACATTCTGGGAAGAAATTTTTCAGGAGGAACAATATCTTTTTCATCTTATTTTTTATCGAAGAAGGTTGAGAGATTAACTAAATTTAATGTGCAAGTCTTACAGTTGATTAGTTTAATGTTACTCCCTTCATCTGTTTAATCTGTACGGCTTAAGGGTAACCAGTAGTAGATACTTATATCAATAATTTGAATAAATTTATAAGAGGCATTTTTGGGGGATGATGATATTTCTAATTTAAAAGGCAAAAAATACATATTGTAATCTGCTCAAGAAATAAATCCATACTACATAAGGGCAGTGAAATTTGAATGGTTAGTTGTGAACTTTGTGACTTTAGTTATATTTTAACTTTTGTAATATTAGCCCATATGTATCTAATTTTTTAAAACAACTATCATTTACTTCAAGAGGATAATAATGAACAGGAATTACGGTATTTACAGCAAAAAAGTAAAAATTTTAATGAATTGTGAAGACAGCAATGTGCTTATGAATTGGACAAAACCTTCAAAAACCAAAGATGGATTCGCTTGGAAATGTACAGAAAAGGAGAGTAGACGATTTAAACTTTAAATAGACAACCTCCATTAGAAAATCCAACCTTTCAATCCCCAAATGGATTCCTATTATGTATGTTTAGTTGGAAAACCTTTGTATAACTAAAGCTATATGACAAACAGGAATTTCAGAGAAGAGTCTAATTGATTGATATAATTTTATCATGGAAATTTGAGCCAATTATTTCGTAGATAACCCGATCAAACTTAGAGGATCAGGACGCATAGTAGAGATTGATGAATCTTGGAGGATCAGGACGCATAGTAGAGATTGATGAATCTTGGAGGATCAGGACGCATAGTAGAGATTGATGAATCTTGGAGGATCAGGACGCATAGTAGAGATTGATGAATCTTGGTTTGCGCATAAAGTGAAACATCAGAAAGAGGGTTCCAAAGTCAGGCTTGCATTTTCGGTATTGTTGATACAACCCATACGCCAGCAATTGGATACACCTGAGAGGAGCACCTCCACTCTTTTACCCATCATTGAAAAAGTAGTACTTCCTGGTTCAATTATTCATTCCGATGAATGGAAAACATACGGAAACATACAACAGTTAGGATTTATGCATCGTACAGTAAATCATTCTATACATTTTTTAGATTCCCCAAACTGGAGTTCATACACAAATGGTAGAATCTTACTGGAACAAACAGAAGAGCAAAATTAAGGCAATAAAAAGGTTATAAAAGAAAATATTTGGCAAGGTACCTGCACGAATCCATGCGGTGTGAGCGATTTACCGATCATTTTGAAACCTTGTGTGCACATATTAGTGCCCAATATAATTTTAATTAACTCTTTTTTAACTATCTTTTAACCTTTTTAAATAAAGTTATTTAAACCACCTTTTATAAATTGTTGTTTTTTTTAAACCACCTTAAACTTTACTTTGGAAAGGGTGGATAGCATGGCAACTATCCAAATGGCCCCTCATCAGCTCATCAGATCATGTGACCAAGTATCCCCTATGTAGTGATGTCACTGTAGATAGGCGGGTATGTTTAAGAATATATAATAAATATTCTCAAATGGTCCCGCCTATCTGCAGATATATATATATATATGAATGCAATAAACCACATTGAAAGAGAAAACAGAATCAATTTTTCTTACAGTAATATTTATTACCTTTTTGCGGAAAAATCTGTGCAGGGAAGTGATTTGAACCATGGATACCAAGGCAACAAGCACCGCTTTGATCACAGTTAAAAGTATGGGGATGTCCATGGTTGGAATTGCTTCCCTACAAAGATTTTTTTCGCAAAAAGGTAATAAATATTACTGTAAGAAAAATTTATTCCATTTCTCTTTCAATGTGGTTTATTGCATTCATCTTCATCATTCTCTCACGCTACTTTGAGAGATATTATATATATATAATGGTCTTCGCCTTGATCAATTTCATTTGGCAACTTTAGATTCTTCTTACTGTCTTTTAGTCCATCTTGTAGATGGTAGATAACTTGTTCTATGTTCATATCTCTTTTTAATAAATGCATTTGGTAAAAAACAAACTTAAATTGCTGAGCTTTCAATCTATTCAACCATCTTTGGAGCGTCTTTAGGTATTCTTTCCTCCTTTACCGATGAAGTATGGTGGAGTCAGAATCAGGTTGAATGAAAAGAGTGAAATGAGATGAATAAATTGTTGAAATGTGTATTAGATAAATATAGGTAAAATAGAAGTTGAGTAATGCCCTGGTGTAGAGGGCATCTCTTGAGTTCTTCTCTTTTCTTTTCCTTTCTGTAACATCAGTGTTTTACTGGTGGTGGGGTTAGCCGCTCTGCGACCATTTTTGCAGTTATATTTTTCATTTTTTCTTTCTCTCTCGTTGTTTATTTTCTCTATTTATTTTGTTTTTGTTTTATTTTTTTATTCTTTTTATATAAATAAACTTTTTCTATTTCCACCGTCATGGCATTTAAGCCTTTCAATTATAGAATATGGCATCTCCTTAGGTTTCTTTGCTTTGTTTCATTTGATTTATATTTATTTATTGTACTGGTTTGTGGTCAGTTTGCCTCTTTTGTTCTTTTATTATTTGTTTTTCATTGTGGGCACTTCGCCTCTTTTTAATCTTGTTTTTCATTTTCGGTGTCTAGTATTTTAATTGTAGTTGGGCATTTCGCCTCTTTTGTTCTTGTCTTTTATTTGTTATTGATCACTTTGGTCGTGATCAGGAAATAGTTGAGGTACAAAATGGTCATTTTGCATCAGTATTTCCAAAGGAGAAATTAAATAGTCTTATGTATAGTACTCATGGGTCAGGAAAAAGGGTGTTTACTACCATTAGTGTGGATTGGAGGACGATAAAAGGACTAATAGGTGAGTTAAATACTACCAAGGCCTCTAGCCCTGATAATATACATTCTAGGATACTTAAAGAAGGGGTAGAAAGTATCTCATTAGCTCTGGAGAAGTTGTATATTAGGTCACTGGAATATGGAGAAATACCCGATGATTGGAAGAGAGCGAATGTAGTCCCCATTTTCAAGAAGGGTAGTAAAGAGGATCCAAATAACTTTAGACCGGTTAGCCTAACTCCTGTAGTCTGTAAAACTCTTGAGAAAATAGTTAAAAAAGGGATTTGCCAACATCTAGAGAGGGAGGGGTTAATCAGCGATGCTCAGCATGGGTTTAGATCAGGTAGATCATGTTTGACTAATTTACTAGACTTTCTGGAGTTTGTAACAAATCAAGTAGATAAGGGAGAGAATGTAGATGTAGATGTAATTTACTTGGATTTTAGTAAAGCATTTGATAAGGTACCACATAGGAGACTAGTTCATAAATTAAAAATGATTGGGATATGTGGGGGTGTTTCAAATTGGATAGCTGAGTGGCTGAAAGATAGGAAGCAAAGGGTAGTGCTAAATGGTGTAAAGTCAGAGTGGAGGGATGTAATCAGTGGGGTTCCTCAGGGATCAGTTCTAGGTCCATTATTATTTGTCATCTATATAAACAATCTTGGGGAGGTAGTTAATAATAAAGTGTCAATTTTTGCGGATGATACCAAATTAGCAGCTGTAGTTACAGATATTGATGGTAATTTTAAAGTGCAGGGGGATTTAAATACATTTTTATCCTGGGCACATAAGTGGCAAATGACTTTCAACCTTGATAAGTGCAAAGTTATAAACATGGGAAAAGATAATAGAGAATTTAACTATGAAATGGATGGGCATTGGCTGAGCTCAGTAGAGGATGAGAAAGATCTAGGAGTAGTATTAGATAAGTCATTAAGGTTTTCTAAGCAGTGTATTGAACAAGAAATAGGGCAAATAGAGTGCTGGGTTTCATTAAGAGAAATATCAGTTACAAAAGTAAGGAGGTTATTCTTAAACTCTATAACTCTTATGTTAGGACACATCTAGAGTACTGTATACAGGCATGGTCCCCACATTTTAGACATGATATTAACCTTCTTGAGTCAGTGCAACAGAGGACAACAAAGATTATTCCTTCCCTGAGGCACCTTGAATATATAGATAGACTGAGGGTATTAAATATGTTCTCGTTCGAAAGGAGGTGTGTGAGAAGGGATATGATTGAGCTGTTTAAAATTTTTTCTGGGATAAATAAATTGAATGTTAGCAAGTTTTTTGAGTTAGATGATTGAAATCGGACTAGAGGTCACCACTTGAAAATTAAAAAGCAAGGGTGTAGGTTGGATTTAAGAAAATATTTTTTCACCAATAGAGTGGTAGACTTCTGGAACAAATTGCCGCGGAGGGTAGTAGGTAGTCCAAATTTAAATGTATTTAAGAGTAGGTTGGATGAGTTTATGGGGAGGGAAGGTTGTGATGGTTCCTAAGTTTTGAATATATTAATATTGTTTGTATATATCTATAGCTGCATGATTTAGTTCTTGACAAGCCTTGATTGGTGATACCCTTGTTTCTGGGCGCAATCCTCTGGATATAGTTTACTTGGGAGTTTGGGTGCCTTAAAAAAGAGGCCGTTTGACTCGGATGACCTATGATGGGCCCTTGTAGCTTTTAAGAACATAAGAACATAAGAAAAGAAGGAGACTGCAAAAGACCATTCATGGCCTACACTTGGCAGCTCCTGTTCCAGTCAACACACAAAAGATTTCTTACCAGAGAAAAGTCATCAACATTGTCACCCTTTAAGGAGTTCGTCAGATCTAATCTACAATATACATAAAATGCATCCAGAGGATTATGTCCATCCATGCAACCGCAAAATATAATCTCCCCACTCCTTAGAAAAATATATACATATGTACATAAAAAAAAGTCAGTTCCATCTAGCAGCTTCATCCATAGATTTATCTAATCTCTTCTTAAAACTACCCAGAGAGGAGGCTTCTATCACATGTCTAGTGAGCCTATTCCATTCATCTACCACACGATTTGTAAACCAATTCCTCCCAATCTCCTTCCTAAACCTATACTTATCAAGCTTAAACCCATTGCTACGTGTCCTGTCATGTTCACTAAGTATAAGAACCTTACCCAGATCCCCTTTATTATATCCTTTTACCCATTTAAAGACTTCAATCAATTCCCCTCTGACTCTTCTCCTTTCCAATGTATGTAGATTTAGTTTTCTGAGCCTTTCACCATAAGGTAAGTTCCTTAGCCCACCAATAATCTTTGTCATCCTTCTCTGCACAGACTCAAGCAAATCAATATCCTTCCTATAATATGGTGACCAAAATTGTACTGCATAGTCTAGATGAGGCCTAACTAGCGCCAGATACAGTTTTAGAATGACTTCAGCACTCTTATTGCTTACACTCCTCCTAATGAATCCCAATATCCTATTAGCTTTATTCTTAGCATTTAGGCATTGCTTTCTAGGACGAAGGTCTGAACTTACCAAAATACCCAAGTCCCTCTCACAATCGGTCCTCCCTAAAATTCTCCCATTTAATTTATAACTATTCAGTGGATTATTTCTACCTATACTAAGCACACTACATTTGTCTATGTTAAACTTCATTTGCCATTTCTCGGCCCAATTGGACAGAATGGTCAATTCCTCCTGCATTACATCTGTTATATTATATTGTGGGGGACTTTGATTTTGTCTTTCCCTGGCGATGGTGCTTTTTGTGGGTGGGTTTTGATGGATGCGGATGACCTTTGATAGGCCCTTGTGGCTTTTGTCATCCGTGAAATTATGTTATGTTATGGAAGTACTCTTTCGTCGGTGTTCTAAAATGATTCACGTTTTTGGAGTACATTTAAGGGAACGGCTCGTATGGGGGTAAACACAATGGAGAGACCACACTACGATGATCCTGAATTTCATTAAATTGGGGAGGTCTGGGGGTACAGCCCCCCAGTATATAATCCTAATTGTTTATAGACTAATGTGCTAACGTTTACAGAGGTGAATGATTTAACCAAATCATGTCAGCGCCTTTAATCGTTTTGCGAATTATAGTGGGGGTGGGGTCGGATGTCAGACGACTCAAAAGCGCATGAATATTCCGGTAGGGGTGAACGAAAATATTTACCAAAAAAACACTTTTTCGGCCGAGTCGCTAATCTACATATTTACCAAACTCATTTAGGCAAATTTAGAAGAGACTCCACCCCACAACCTTACCTACCTTTGTCCAATTCCATCTAGATTGATTCAGCTAATGTGGACATCCGCTGTCCCCAGGCAGCTCCTCCCCATTGACATACTGACTTAGTGACTCAAGAGAGTTGGTATTGGAGCTAGTGTACCCCAGTGTAGGTGGCTGGTCATCAACTGTGGGCAGTCACTTGCCCCAATACACTGTTTCGAAAATTTCAGTGACCTATCTACTACTCCGCCCAAGTCTTTCTCTTCCTCAAATGAATTCAGCCAATGTCTATCCATTTTGAAGCTAAATTCCCTATTATCCATTGCCATGTTAATAGCTGCCTTTTTTTAGGGTTAAAAGTCATCAACCACTTCTGAGCCAAGCTAATAAATTATTAAAGTCATTCTACACTTTAAAGCTACCCTCAAATTCTGGTAAATATGTAGATTATCGGCCCGGCCGATAAACCGTAGTTTTTTCGTCTGTGTTCCAAAATGTTTCACGTTTTTGGAGTACATTTAAGGGAAAGGCTCGTGTGGGGGTAAGCACAAGGGGGGACCACACTACGATGATCCTGAGTTTCATTAAATTGGGGGGGGTCTGGATCCTAATTGTTATAATGTTCTGCCATTTACAGAGGTGAATGCTTTAACTACATCATGTCAGCGTCTGTAATCGTTTTGCGAATTATAATATGGGTTGGGGGTGGGGGGTATGACGTCAGAAATGCTTGATTTCAATTTTTCTTTCCTACTAAATAGCTTTTTATTATTCTCATTCGGAGTCATTTTTATTTTTCAATATATTTTTCCCCATTTTACTATTTTTGTTACCTTCTTTTATACATTTAAATGTAATTGGCTAGATCATTTCAAGGAACTACTTGTATTTTACCAGTTTGGGTGTCAAATATTCTTCTTTTACGCAGTTTGAAAATAATCATCGAATTGTGAATTTTGTCCGTCGGCTATTGCGGAATTATTAACCCTAGTTTCTGATAAAGATAAATTAAACACCTTTTTGGATGTGTATAATTTAGTGCGAATTAAAAGTGAATGCGACATTTGTGGCCAAGCATTAGATGGGAACCCTAACTTCGAATTTAGATGATCGAAAATAAAATGTGATTCAAGTCAGCTAGATTTCGAATAGGGCGGAGACGCGCAAAATAAATAGGCTTTCCTCTTAGCTATTTTGGAAGTATAAACACTGCATTTAAGTATGGGAAACAAAGTGTTTCGTTTGGTTATTTTCAGGCAATTTGGTAACTAAAATGGCCTACGTTAACAGCATTTTCGGTGGGTTTAATTTCGAGATTTAAAAAAAAAAAAAAAGGCACCTAGCATTCAAACAAAACTCAAACGCGCCTGAATATTCAAACACGGGTGAACGATAACGCGAACGAAGATTCAAACACGGGTGAACGATAATATTTACACAAAAAAAATTTTTTCAGCCCGAGCCGATAATCTACATGTTTACCCAAATTCTTTGACTACGGCTGGAAATTTTGTGATAAGTGAAAATTTACACTTTGCTATTAACAGTCTCCCAAGATAATTTAGATAAACTATGAATAATAATGGTCCTAGAACTAATCACTGATAACGCCCCCTTCCCCCATTCAGCACAACTCTCTGTTTCCTGTCTTTCAGCCATTCAGTTATCCAATTAAAAACTTTACCACATATCCCATGCATTTTTAATTTGTGAACAAATGTCCTATGTGGAACCTTGTCAAAAGCTTTACTAAAATCTAAGTAAATTAGATCAACATTCTCTCCCTCATCTAATTGTTTAGCAACATAATCCATAAAATCCAGTAAATTTGTTAAACACGACCTCTCTTCTAAACCCAAGCTGAGCATCATTTATTAACTTACCACACTCTAGATGGTCAGAAATCCCCTTCTTAACTATCTCCTTAAGGATTTTACAAACTATAGAAGTTAAGCTTACTTGTTTAAAGTTATTTGCGTCTTCTTTAATTCCCTTCTTAAAAATTAGTACTACCTTCGTTATTGTCATCATTAGGTATTTCTCTAAACTCTAGTATATATCTTGTCAAGAGCTACGGCATTTCTATCTACACCTTTAAGTAACCTAGAATGAGTTGTCTGTGCCAGATGCCTTAACATAACATAACATAACATAATTTCACAGATAACCAAAGCCACAAGGGCCTATCAAAGGTCATCCAATTTAACTTAATTATTTTCATATGTCCATAAATGGTATTCAACAATACTTCCTTTGACCTAGAATTATCATGAATTAAACTATTCGGATTCTCTTGTGTAAATACTGAAGAAAAATGATCATTAAGAACCTCAACTATTTTCATCATTTTTTTTCAAAACGATTTCATCCTTAAGTCGAATGAGGGCATATATATATTTGTGCTTTCTTTTTTGGATTGGTATTATAGATCAATTAGATAACGTTTCGTTACGACGAGCCTTTTTTTTTTTTTTGATTTTATAGGTTTATTGTGCAATAGAGTACATTTACACATAATCATAATACAAATAATAATAAAATAAAAACAAAACAAACAAACAACAAAAAAAACGACAAAAAAGACAAATACAGTAATAATATGATACAATAATATAAATACATGTATAAATGCACACATTACACAAAGCGGGCAGCCCGTCAGTGTTGGCGTGCAGTAAGACGTGGTGGAGCGTCCCACGCGTTTCTTGTCTGCTGCAAGTGGGTGGCGTCGGTCTTCATCACCTGTCGCCCGGCTGGGCGCGAGCGGCGATCAGCGCGGAGGGGGTGCTGTTCTCAGCACCTCCAGCAGCTCGTTTGTTGGGGTGTGGCGGACCACCTGGGCGGCTCTTGCCTCTCGCGCCCTCAGTAGGGCGCCTCTTACAGGGGGAGGGGCTGGCGCTCGCTCTGGCCTGAGGCGGGTGGTGGCTGGGCAGGAGAGGAGGTAGTGCACCAGTGGGCGCCGGGAGCGGCCGCCGCAGTGTTCGCACCTCCCTGCCACAAAGTCGGCGTGCAGCTCTTCCCGCGTGGAGTAGCCCAGCCTCACACGTT
Source organism: Ceratothoa steindachneri (assembly GCA_963969495.1). NCBI lineage: Eukaryota > Metazoa > Arthropoda > Malacostraca > Isopoda > Cymothoidae > Ceratothoa > Ceratothoa steindachneri. The sequence goes on along the minus strand of OZ018333.1, from coordinate 71,943,461 downwards.
GTAGCAGCACGCCGTTCGCTCTGGGCTGCTGGAAGGATGGGTTCAGTGGGCGATAGGCTGTGGCTGCAGCATACCACGCCGCTTGCCTCTTGAATGCTTCCCATTCTTGGTGCTGCTGGTGGGCGTTGTGGGCGGCCCTGCGTTTAACCTGCACCTTGAGCTGCTGCAGGCTGGGGCGCACGGTCCAGGTGATGATGGGGCCGTGGGCGGCTCGCTTGGCAGCCTCGTCGGCAGCATCGTTGCCGCGCACGCCAACGTGGCTGGGAATCCAGTGGAGCCGGACACGCCTGCCCTGAGCTGCCAGGTCCTGCAGGGTGCACAGGATTGTGGTGGTGAGGTGGATGTAGGCGTGGGCGTGCTGCAGCGCCTGTAGTCCCGACCGAGAGTCAGTGTGTATCACCACAGTGGCCTCCCGGCGGAGCAGAGCGTGCTGGAGGGCGTGCAGGATTGCTACCAGCTCCGTCTGAAGGGTGGAGCAGTGGTCTGATGTCCTCCACGCTTGCGTCAAGCCGCTCATGACGAAGGCGGCGCCGGACCTCCCGCTGTCGGGGTCGACGGAACCGTCGGTGAAGTACACTGCGCTGCCTGGCTCCGTGACCTCAGACATGGCCATGAGGGCGTGCTGGTGCAGCTCCTCGGTGAGGCAGTTCGCTTTGCTGTCGGGCAACTGTGTGGCGGTGAAGTGTGCGGCGGGGGGGGGGGGGCATGGTGGTGGTGGAACGTGGGCGGGGTGGGGGGTGTCGGGGTCGCGCCACAGCCAGTTCCCTGCCCGGTTGAGGGAGTTGGTTGCTAGGCTGACGTTTTAGAGCCACCTGTTGTTACGCAGGCACTCGATGCCCTGCGCCACGGCCATTCGGAGTCTCCTCTGCGCAACACCTTCAACGTCGCGCTGGAGCACTCTGGCCACCCGACCGGCCACAATGCAATCCACCCTGGCGGTGAGGGGCACCAGGTTGGCCTCACTCTGCATGACACAGACAGTGCACCACCTGGGTGCCCCTAACATGGTCCTCATGGCGGTGTTTTGTATCACCTCCAGGCGCTGTTGCTGCTGCCGGGGCAGCGCTACAAGGACCGGTGCACTGTAGTCCACTAGGGAGCGCACTGCCTGGAGGTAGTAGAGGCGGATAACGGGGAAGGTTGCACCAGCGCTCGGCCGCGTCATGGCCCTCATCACATTGAGCCGGGCCTGCGTCCGCTCCCTCAGGTGCGTGACATGCTGCGTGAAGGACAGCCGTCTGTCCACCCACACTCCGAGGTACTGGTAGGAGTCGGTCCAGGCCAGGCCGACTCCTTGGACGCGAAGCTGCTGGCCAGCAGGTGTGCAAGTCTTGATGGCCATGGCCCGGGACTTCTCTGCCGAGATCTTGAGCCCCAGCTCTTCGCACTTAGCAGTGATGAGGTGCAGCGCTTCTTGGGCCCGCGCAAGCTTGTCGCCGCGCCCGGTGACGACGAGCGCCAGGTCGTCGGCGTAGCTAAGGAGGATGGTTCCTTCCCGATAGGGGAGGGCGACCAGCTGTTCCATCAGCACGTTGAAAAGGAACGGGCTGAGGATGCCGCCCTGGGGTGTCCCGTTCTCGAAGGTAAGGTAGGAAGACTTGTGACCCTGGAACTTCACGCGGGCTCGGCGCTGGTGAAGGTAGTCCTGGAGCCAGCCCAGCAGTCTCCCTCGGATGCCCTTCCTAAACAAGGGCGGCCAGTATGGCGCGGGGGCTAGCCAGCTCGAAAGCCTTCTCGAGGTCAAGGAAGACTACGATGGTGGGCTGGTTGTTGGCGTGAGCCAGGAGGGTGATGAGGCAGTCCGCCGTGCTCACCCCCCTGGTGTAGCCGAACACGTGGTGATGAAGGCTTCCCACGCTCCACTGTAGGCGAGTCAGCACCATCTTCTCCGCCGTTTTCCGGTGCAGCTCAGGAGGGAGATTGGCCTGAAGGTGGTGTGATCCTTCGGCTTGGGGATGGGCTGGATGTCGGCGTCCTTCCAGGAGGGCGGCAGACGGCCCGCCAACGAGGACGCGTTCAGAAGGGCTAGCAGCGCGGCGTACCCGGCGGGCCCAGCGTGCGCCAGCATAGAGTACCGCACTCCGTCGGCTCCCGCCGCTGTGTCACGTCGACGTTTCGCCCTGGCCAGCTCCTCAAGCGTGAAAGGCTGGTCCGTCGCGTGCGGCTGGCCCCGCACCTCCCTGACCTCTTCGTCGCGCTGTGGGCGCAGCTGCTGCTGGAGGTAGCTGGTGTGGGGAGGAAGCTGCTCGCTAGAACCCCTCGCTGTAAAGCAGTTCGCCAGCCGATCTGCCTCTTGTTGTGGGCGTGGGTGGGCAGCTGGGCGGGTCGGGGCGGCGCCTGAGGCTTTCCTGAAGCTCCCCCACAGCTGGCCGAGGGACACCTGTCGCGCGCGGGCTACCACGTCCTGCAGGAGCTGCAGGTTGATGGCCGTTGGGCGCTTCTCGTACAACCTCCTGTGGACGTTGACGCGGTGATTGTGCTCCCGGACTTCCTCGTTATAAAACCACCATTCCGGGCGCCGGCGGCGATTTGAGGCTGTCTTGGGCATGGCCGCGTAAGCTGCACTCTCTATGGCCACCGTAAGGTCCCTCTCCTGCAGGTGCAGGTCCGCCGGAGGCACATACGTCGACCACCATTCGGCCAGGGAGGCTTGGAACTTTGCCCAATCCGCCCTCCTGACGTTCCACTGGGGTGGCGGGAGAGGAGGAGCTGGTGGGGCCACAGTGAGGGTGGTGAGGGTCCCGTAATGGTCGCTGGGGAGGGTAGGGTGGACCTGCCAGGTGGCACCGGGCTGTAGGTCGCCTGACACCAGCGTGAGGTCGAGCCGCCCCCCATGGACGTGCGTGGCCTCCCCTGTGTTCAGTAGTCGAACGGCAGGAACTTCTTCGAGCAGGTCGGCCAGGTGGCGCCCGGTCACGTTAGTGGGTGACACAGACTGCAGCACGGGGTGGTGGGCGTTGAAGTCGCCCGCTACAAGGAGGCTGGAGTGGGATGCGAGGGAGAGCAGCTCCCCAACATCCAGCGGGTACCGCAGGCTCCTGTATATATTGCATACAGTGAGAGTGAGCGGCCCCAGCTGTAGCTCCAGTGCCAGGACCTCCACGCCGTCACCACAGTACACGGGTGCGGCGATCCTCTTGTGCGGGATGGTGTTTCGTATGAGGGCTGCACAGCCACGCCCATTTCCGTCACCAGCCGGAAGCGAGTGGAGGGTGTAGCCTGCGACTCGCCATTCAAAGCTGGCGGGCGTGAGAGTCTCCTGTAGGAGAACCAGGTCCAGGTCTTCTTGGAAGACGGCTTGCAGCAGCTCATGTTTCTTGGGGCGGAGCCCCTGCACATTCCACTGCAGCACCCTCAGCGTGGGCGCCGGTGCGTCGGCTGGGCTGTCAATCCGCGCTTCCATCTTGGTTGTGGGTGTGCGGTGGGTGCAGAGGGTGTTGAGTGGGACCTCTCGGCGTGGTAGATGATGGGGGGGGGGCTGGAGGGCACCCTCTGTGACGGCGGTTAACACCTCTTCGCGGAGGAGTGCGTCGAGGTCCTGCTCGGTGGGGGCTGCGGTGCCCTGCCGGCGGTCGAGCAGCTTCTTCACCAGCTGTACGACACACGCGAGAATGACGTCCACGATGGCTCTGCCCTCCTCATTGAGTCCCTCGCAATAACCTGGGGGTCCACGTTGAGACCCTGTCGCTGGTTGGGCATTGGGTAGCACCGTGGACTGCTCCTCGTCTGGGCGGGCGCGGTGGGCCCGACGCCTGTGTCACTTCCTCCTCTGCGGCTTGGGGACAGAGGGGGTGGGTTGCTGGGTGGAGGTGTGAGCGGAGTTGCTGGCTGTGCAGCTACTGGTACCCTCTCTCGCTCCCTGCCTGTCCTCTTCCCCTGTCTCGACCTGACTTGTGCCAGGCTGTTGAGGGGTAAGGGGTGGGTGGGAAGCCCACGCCAGCCTTTTTGGTGGTGGCGCTGGAACAAGGCGTCGGTTGCCTTGTTGCTGGGAAGGCCCACGTGGTTCCCCCTGCCTTTGCCGCTCCCCCTCCTGTGTACCCCCCAGACGTGTGCCGGGCAGGCCGAGAGTCGCGGGTTGATGGCTAACCCACGCCTACGACGAGCCCATAAATTAATGTTATTAACTCAGATAAACTAATTGAAAGTAATATTAGCATATTTATAAAATGATTCATTTAGGAGAAATCAAGTTCTCTGCAAAATATGTTTATCATATGTGATAGAAAAAGTTGTATAAATTTGTATGCACCGGTTCAAACAAAAATATTATTTCTTTTTAAATAAAAGTCTTTTTATCTATTAAGCTTTTGAAGTTGTAAATAAAATTATTAAAAAAAATAAAATATTTAATATATTTATTAATAATATAAATAGATATAATTTTCAATACTAACTAATTCAAAATATATTTTAGAGATTATTTTCTAATAATAAAATAGAAAATAAGAAATCACATTAAATAAAAAAATATTTACAATTGAAATTAGGGAAAACATATGTAACAAACCTTGGCGTCTGTACATATAATATAGTGGTGGAATTTTAAAAAAGATGCGACTTTCAACCCGATTCTTCGAAGCAAAAGTTCTTATACAACGCCATCTTTAAATGTCTTGAGAAGGGTTAAGTTAGGCTCGCTTGTGTTTGTTCCATCAACATGGAATGTAACAAGGGAGAGCACTGACCGAAAGCGTATCAACGAGTTAGACTGAGAGAGGGAGGCAAACAGTGTAAGAAGTGGCAGCAGCATAAACAGGAGATAACGGTGTAAATAGTGGTTTCACTAATGTCATAGCGAACCTAAAAGTTCCAGCCGCGAGCGATCCATAGAGGCATACATATTAGATGCTGCTGCTGCTGCTGGTTTCAGTCCTCCTCTCATGCTATGTTGCTGCTCCGGCAGATGGATACATATTTGCTGAGCATAACATAAATGCCAATGGAGGGGGAGATGGCTGTTGCTATATGTTACAGGTGTGCAATTCGGTATCTTTTGCACAGCGCTAATCTGGCGACTTCCTCCTAGGACATGGAATTCAGTAAGCCCGTGTACAATGGACAGTGTGACCAGAATGTTTAAATAAAATGAGGCTGCAATGGCAGTATACGGAAGAAAAGGGAATACGTATTCCAAATAAGAGGGGGAGTGTCTGTTTGAAAGAGAGTGGAAGTTGAAATAGAAGGAAGTAAGAGGTTTACATTGGGTTTCTAGGTTGTCTCGATGTCACACTAATCTCTGGCAGTTCGAGTGGTATTTACGTTAGAATTAGTATAAGTCTGTATTGGCTTATAGAGGCTTTTTGTTAGTATGTTTAAAAGATTTATGTTCCCTTATTTAATTATCATGACGTTCAAACGGTATTAGCTTTAATAAATAGGAGAAAAAAGTATCAAGGAAATAGGACTAGAAGCTAATACACCTCCCCAAGTCACTGCAAACGGCAATCTTATCTGCAGAAGAGTTGAAACGTGGATCGGAGTAAACTCAAGCAAATAACTGAAAATGGAAATAGAAGAAAAACAAACATGGGCTAAACTAAAGGAAATAGTAAAATTTAACCAAGCACACACTTCTTTAAGATCGTGTCCGCAACTCCAGAAATGGCGAATAAGGCAGCTACTGAAGGACATCTCCATGGGATGAGAATTCCAGGAAGTAGTATCGAGAGAGAAAATTAATTAATATCCAGATCTGTTTCAAACGTTATGAAATTGAGAGCCACATGACCCAACCATGCCCGAAAGGATGCATAAATATACATTCAGAATTCTCTGTAATGGACCATTAATGTAGGAAATGCAGCTCGGCAATAAAAAAAATAACTGATCTCTAGTGGACCCCATAGGACACTTGCCCTAGCAGTCGCCAAAAGAAGAGATATACTAAACAAGATGTGCTGACCAAAGTCGCTTGCTCTCACTTATTCTCATTTATAACCTTACGATCTTCAAAATATTTAATAATTCTCGGACTAACCTTGGGAGGACCTTGGTAATTATAGCATACAAAAGAGAATGTTAAACAACATAAGGGTTTTAAATTTCGTTAGAATCGGCTGAATAGTTATGATGTCATTGCCAAATAATTCCCCGGCTAGCCTCGGGAGGACCTTAGATATTATATCACTCGAAAGAGAATGTAAAACAACATAAGGGTTTCAAATTTCGTTAGAGTCGGCTGAATCGTCATGATGTTATTTCCAAAACCAAATTATTCCCGGGCTAACCTTCGGAGGACTTTGGCAATTATATCATTCGAAAGAGAACCCAAAACAATATAAGGATTTCAAATTTCGTTAGAATCGGCTGAATAGTTACAATGTTATTACAAAAACAAAAAAAAAGCAAACGGGGACCAACTGACACAGTAAGATGTAGAATTGCTCGCGATTTGACTCGCATGCGAATAAAAAACTCTGAAATGAGACCTAATTTTCCATACGCAAGCGATACAAAACACAACCATGTAATCAACCAATAAATTTACGTAAGCCCAGAAGATCACATGCAAACAGAATAAATATTATACAACCGGGCAACTATGCAACAAAACTCAACTCAATGCTAAAAAATAATGGAGTACTAACAATGGAATTCCCCAACAACCCAAACTCTGCAGCGATATAGGACAGATCTTTCGTAAACCTCCCTTCTGAGTCAGAAAAAGAAACAAACAACGAAAAGAAAAGTAAAGAAGGTCGAAGCCCCGAACAAAAACGAGAAATCCTGCAGAGCCAGGCAGAATTACAAAAACCAGATACATGAAGCACGACCAGAACCAACCAAGCCCAGAGAGACCAAACATGGATCGGTGGTTTATCCACACGAATATCGGTTCGTTCCTGGTCTCGAGAACAAAAAAGCTCGATAGAGAAAACCAATGAACTTAGGATGGTACACAACGCATGCCTTACTAAGTCAATCATTTGCATTAGCGACTGAACTTTTAGGAGATTTAGCAACTTACCATAAACATTGTTCTTTAGACAATGTATTTATTGAAAAAAACTTAATTAGTGCTAATACACGTTACTAGATATAATAAAATTCAATTATGAAATTGCACTAAAGAAACAATTGCAGTTCACAACATAAAGTTACACTTCTGTCAGAGTGAATCTTACTGTAACTCGTTGCTTTGCTGGTATGAATTGTTTAGAAGAAAGAATTAAAGGTTTTGTTTGTCTGTTATTAGGAAGGTCTATTTGCCTGAATTAATAAATGCTTATAGAGTCCATATATTATACCATATACTCTCCTTACGGTCATCTGAAATTTTATAAACTTCGGAAGGTATGGTAACTCCCTTACCAAAACGGAGTGTTGATAGTTTAGATCAGTAATTCCTAATGTGGTGATGTGGGGTTGGGATCTAAAGATATTTTTTGGACAATGAACACTCATTTGTATTCTTTTAACTATAATTTTGCTAAATGGCAAATTACCAACCAACAGTTACTTAAAGTGAGATGAAAATTGGTTTGGAAAACTTACTTGTCATTCCCATCTATGGAAGTTGCGATTCAAACCTTATTTTATCGAGTTGCAGAGACAAGGAAGGTTCTCCCTCACTAAACTGAAGGAGTCTCTACTTTTGTGGTCAATGAATAGATTAGATTCCTTTGTACTTAATAATTAAGATTACAATATTAAAAGTAGTTATATATTTTACTTTTTTTTAACCGGTAGGGCAGACGTTTTTATAGGGTTACAGTGGTATCATAAATTAATAATTGCATTAAGGTTTTCAAAAACTCTAACAAACCTCAAATAATAAGTTTCTATATTTAATTAAAAAATTCAGATAGGGTAATTTAAATGTTATAATGAAAATGCATACATGTGCATATAAATAAACAAGCCGCTGTTCTCTTCCTTAACAGGAATAGCTTGGTTACACAGGCACCCCTGCGGGGTGTGGCCTACGGCCTTATTGGCTAATCTTAACCGCCTTTTTTAATCCCATTTATAGACTCTTTATTTGAACACCCTGAACACCCTTTTCTTCATCTCCATCTTCTTCTTCTTCTTCTTCTTCTTCTTCTTCTTCTTCTTCTTCTTCTTCATTCGTCCCACCGACTCTCTTCATTCGTCCCACCGACTCTCTACTGAAAAGACGTGCTCGCTCTGTGCTCCCGCTAATTTCACTCTGCTCAGAATTTATCGTGCCTCTGCTACTGAATACTTTTATATATATCGCCTATTCAATATTCGTCGCCGTATTATAAAGTTCGATCTTTCAATTACAGTATATTAGCTTGTGCAGCTTGTTTTCTAAATTAGTTCCGAATTAAAAAAAACAAAAAACCGACAATGCCCGTTATAAAGATCGAATGCTCAAGGTGCGCTGCTTCATTTAATAAGGAAATTTACGTTCCCTCGAACCTTGAGCAAATTAGAATATGTCGATTTTGTATGTTGAACGAAGCGTTTGAACGCAAGTTGTCAAGTGCGATCAGCGAGATCAAACTGGAATTAAACACCGTTGCGAGGGATGTGATCTCGACTAACCGTAAAGTCGATGACTTAAATTCCAAACTAGACTCTGCTATTCACGACATGCGCGGGAGGGAAGATAGTAATAGAGATAGGCGGCCTGCAAATTCGAATCATCAGGTAATTGTTGACGAGCAACAACGAATTTTAAACTCGTTTAGGCCTCAGGAATCGCAATTTCGACGTGTTAGAAATGGGGCTAGACCAACGAGGGATCAGAACTTCGTTTTACCCTGTTCGAACCCTTTCGCGTTGCTAACTCCTTTCGAGGGGGAAGAGGAAACCGTTTTAATGGGGGACTCCTTAATTAGAAGGCAGGATCAGGAGTTTGCTGCGCGTAACCCTTCTAAGCGTAAGCGCTTTTGCTATCCCGGTGGCCGCATTAACAACGTGGCCGCCGAGATCGAGAAATTGGAAGATACGCGTGGTGAACGAACGATCATCACGATGGTAGGGGGCAACGACGTCCATAGGTATGACAGCACCCCGGAAGATATAGTTTATCGTGCCAGAACCATGATAGATACGGCGAAATCCAAAGCAACCAACGTGGGAATTATTGGTGTTCTCCCCCGACTTAAATCCACGTTGCGCCTCCAATCTAGAGCGATCTATACTAACGAATGTCTTAAGCGGTTGTGTCGAGAAACTGGTGTTAGCTTTTTTAACTTATGGGATTCATTCCAGGACCATCCGTCACTTTTCCAAAAGGACGGAATTCACCTAAGCGATGTGGGTAATAGTCGGCTGGGTAGGATCTTAGACGAGTCCGTACGTAGCATTTTAGGTAGGAGAGTTGCGCGGCCACGTGATGCCGATGCGCCGGGCCGGCCCACGCGTGAAGAGGGCACTATCGACGGGGTGCAGGGAAACGGAACGGATCTGAGTGTTATAGAAGAGTTAACGTAAAGCGCAAACTGAGATGCTTATATGCGAATGTTCGTAGCTTAAAAAATAAAATTGCCGAAATAAAAGCCGTTATTCTAGAGGGTAATTTCGACCTCGTATTCCTAAGTGAAACATGGTTAGACACTCATACGGGGATCAGTGTTTGCGAGTTCGATATAGCGGGGTACAAAATTCATTACAGAAATAGACAAACCGGTAGAGGAGGGGGCGTATTAATGTATATAAAAGAGGATCTAAACGCCATAACGATGGACTCGTCTAAGGATGATATGCGAAGTGATGCTTTATTAGTCCAGCTAAGTTTAGATGCTATAAATAAAATTAACTTAGTCGTGCTTTATCGTCCGCCTTGCCAATTGGAAAGAGAAGATGCTGCACTCTTCGATACGCTTACGTCTTGGATTAGAAAAGGGACCACATTAGTCTGCGTCGATTTTAATTTACCTAATGTTAACTTTAGCAACCTTACTTCTGATAAACCGGGTGAGAGGCTATTAAACTTTATGTTGGAGAATTTTCTCGTACAAAAAGTGGAAGAGCCTACTCGTGATAGCAATATTCTTGATTTAATCATGGCAACCGATGAGTCATTGTTAGAAAACGTACTTGTGGGTGAACATTTAGCTTCCAGCGACCATAATGCGATTAGATTCGATCTAAACACCTGCGTAGAAGTTAGAATGAGCTCGCAGCTCATCCCTCGTTTTGGTAGCTGTGATTTCGATATTTTTCGCGAAAGGATTAAGGATATAGACTGGGGAATACGATTCGAGAACAGGTCGGTAGGAGAGATGTACGCAGAACTTCGATGTACGCTGCTTCGTGTGAATTCTGATTTGGTTAAGTATGTGCGTAAGAGCGGGAAGTCGGTGAGAGCTCCGTGGCTTAGTCCGTTAATACTACGCTTAATCCGGGACCGAAATAGAAAATTTAAAATTCATAAAAACAATGGGTCAGTTATAAGTCGGCAAAATTACATAGATTCTCGTAGGGAAGTTAAACGTGCGGTCAGAGATGCGAAGAGGAAGTATGAAATAAACCTCGCTAAGGATTCAAAGAATGAACCGAAACGGTTTTATGGGTACGTAAATAATAGGAAACCCGTAAAAGGATCGATAGGGCCGATCAAAGATAAGGATGGTCGTTTGACTGAACTTCCGACAGAAATGTCTAAAATTTTAAATGAGCATTTTACGAGCGTGTTTACTGTGGAAGATTCTTCCGAATTGGAATCGTTAATTGGGGAAATTCGTAGTGCTGATAAATGCATATCCGATGTAAGTATAAAGGACGAGGAAATTCTTAAATTTATTAAGCTAATGAAAAAGTCGAAATCTCCGGGCCCCGATGGGGTATATCCAATTCATTTAAAGGAGCTTCAAAATGAACTCGTTAAGCCATTGCGTGAGATTTTCAATCGCTCATTAGAGGATGGCGTAGTTCCGTTGGATTTCAAGCGAGCAAACGTTACACCTATATTTAAGAAGGGGAATAGATTTGAAGCAACGAATTTTCGGCCTATTAGTCTAACTTCGGTAGTTGGGAAGCTTTTAGAATCTGTAATTAAAGATAGAATAGTGAGCCACCTCGAGGCAAATAAGCTGATTAACGATACCCAGCATGGATTTAGGCGTGCGAGATCGTGCTTGACTAACTTGCTCGAATTCTTCCACAAAATGATTTGCGTGTACGATGAAAGCAAAGCTGTAGACGTAATATATTTAGACTTTAAAAAGGCGTTCGACACCGTCCCCCACCAAAGGTTATTAATGAAAGTTAAAGCGATTGGGGTGACTGGTAAGATTTTAAACTGGATTAGAAATTGGCTGAAAGATCGCTCGCAGCGGGTAGTAATAAATGGGGAATGTTCAGATTGGGCCAGCGTTAGTAGTGGGGTACCGCAGGGCTCTGTTTTAGGCCCTTTATTGTTTTTAATTTATATTAACGATTTAGATAAAGGCATACTTAGTCGGATTTCGAAATTTGCGGACGACACGAAGCTGGGTAATCGTGCCTATGTAAGATCGGATGTCGATAAATTGCAGGGGGACCTAAACTCGATTGCCAATTGGGCGGACAAGTGGCAAATGGAATTTAATTTAAGCAAATGCAAGGTAATGCACTTGGGTTGCCATAATTTAAGAGTAGATTATACCATGAAAGGCCAAGTCCTCGACGCGGTTAAATTAGAAAAAGACTTGGGAGTATTAGTCTCAGACGATTTTAAATTCTCGAAGCAATGCGCGGATGCGTGTAAAAAAGCAAATCGCGTTTTGGGTTATATCGCGCGCAATTTCATCTTCAAATCTAAGGATGTAATTTTACCTTTATATAAATCCCTTGTGCGGCCACTTCTCTAATACGCTGTTCAATTTTGGGCTCCATATTTAATGAAAGATATTGCGCAATTAGAAAGAATGCAGCGTAGGGCTACGAAATTAATTCCAGAGCTGAGGAATAGATCATACGAGGAAAGGCTCAGGGCTTTAGATTTGCCATCGCTAGAAAGCAGAAGATTACGTGGCCAGCTAATAGAAGTATTTAAAATACTAAAGGGTTTCTCAAACGTTGACTTTCGCAATCTGTTCGAACTGGATCATAGGGGAAATACTCGTCAGCACGGGTTAAAATTAGTGAACAAGCGTTTTAACACTAGTATAGCCCAAAACTATTTTACATTTAAAGTTACTCAAAATTGGAATCGGCTGCCCACCCACGTAGTAGATAGCACTTCGGTTAATATGTTCAAAAATCGTCTCGACGTGCATTTGAATAGTTTAAATATAACGTAGTTGAGCACTGTGAATTTGGACGTCCTTGCAGAGAGAGAGTTTGGAGCGGAGGTTTAAGGATATGAAATTATGATGACTAAAAATGATGCCGGCGATTCTCTGCATGTGTAGCTTAGATGTCCCATTTCTTTTCCGCCTATCCTATAAGTAGTCTCTATCCCTAAATTAGCTTTTCACCACTAGCAGTCGAGTGGCTGCGGAAGATGAGAAGAAAAACTTTCTATCTCCCCCGACCCCTAGTTTGATTAGTTAAAATTGCACGATAATGTACACATGTAGATAAGTGTGTACAGTAGATAGTATTAAAAAAAAAAAAAAAATAGCATGTTAGAGATACACTCGTAGATAAGGGTGTATCGTAGTTTTTGATTTAGTGTAGCGGACTAGCCTCGAGCGGACCTTAGGGTCTTTGCTGGTCCTAGATTCTGTAGTTCTGTAGTTCTTCTACTTCTTCCGCCCGCTGAGTCTCATTCCGCCCGCTGAGTCCTGACTTAAAAGGCGTGTTATCTCTGTGCTCCTGCTTAATTCATCTGTGCCCATAAATTTCGTTTTCTGAGTAACTTAATAATTCTAGATACTTCCTGCGCTCATATAATATTAGTCGCTGTATTAAAAAGATTGGCCGTCTTATTCGCTGTGTTAATTTTATTTATCTTCATCCGTATTCTAGAAATCGACAATGCCCGTGATCAAGTTTGAATGTTCGAGTTGTGGGGCTTCCTTAAATAAGGAAATTTACGTTCCTTCTAACATCGAACAAAATAGAATTTGCCGTTTCTGTATTTTAAACGATGCATTGGACTGTAAGTTTGCTAACGCTATTAGCGAAATTAAATTAGAACTAAATTCCGTCGCGAGAGACGTTATCTCGACCAACCGTAAAGTCGACGAATTAAATTCGAGTCTAAATTCTACCATTCATGATATGCGTGGGAGGGAAAATAGAAATCGCGACAACCGGCCTACTCGTATGAATCATCAGGCAATTGTTGACCAGCAACAAAGGATTTTGAACTCGTTTGGACACCAGGATTCACAATATAGACCCCAAGATTCGAAATTTAGGCCCGTTAGAAATGGGGCTAGACCATCGAGGGAACAGCATTTCACATTACCATGTTCGAACCCCTTCGCACTGCTAACTCCTATCGAAGGGGAAGAAGAAACTGTACTAATTGGGGAATCTTTAATTAGAAACCAAGAGCCGGAATTCACAGCGCGTAAGCCGTCAAAACGAAAACGATTTTGCTTTCCTGGTGGCCGCATAGATAAAGTAGTTAGTGAAATTGAAAAATTGGACCAAACACGTGACGGGCGTACGATCCTGACACTGGTAGGGGGGAATGATGTGCACAGATACGACAGCACCCCAGAGGGAATAGTAAACCGCGCTAAGACTCTGATTCATACTGCGAAAGTTAAAGCTGATAACGTAGGAATAATTGGTATTTTACCCCGACTAAAATCCACGAGGCGTCTGCAGTCCCGTGCTATATATACAAACGAGTGCCTTAAGCGCTTGTGTCGCGATACTGGAGTTAGCTTCTTTAACGTTTGGGATACATTCCAAGACCAACCTTCACTTTATCAAACGGACGGAATCCATTTAAGCGATGTAGGGAACAGTCGGCTGGGTAGGATTTTAGACCAGTCAGTACGTAGCATGTTAAGTAGGAGAGTTGCGAGGCCACGTGATGCCCATGCGCCGGACCGGTCCTCGCTTGAAAGGGCAATGAGTATTGGGGAGCAGGGAAACGGAACCGATTCGCGTGTGATAGAGGAGTCTACCTAAAGCGCAAATTGAAATGTATATATTCAAATGTTCGTAGCTTAAAAAATAAACTTGCCGAAATAAAAGCCGTAATTCTAGAGGGAGACTACGATATCGTATTCTTAAGTGAGACTTGGATAGATTCACATTCGGGGATCAATGTTTGCGAATTTGATATACCAGGTTATAAAACTCATTATACAAATAAACAAACTGGTAGAGGAGGGGGCGTATTAGTGTATATAAAAGATGACTTAAACGCTATAACTATCAACTCGTCTACGGCAGATATGAGAAGTGAGGCCTTATTAATCCAATTATGTTGTAATGCAAAGAATAAAATTAATTTAGCCGTCATATATCGTCCTCCATCGCAAATAGAAAGAGAAGATGCTGCACTCTTTGATATGCTTTCATCTTGGGTTAGAAAAGGGACCACATTAGTCTGAGGCGATTTTAACCATCCAAACGTTAATTATAGTAACCTAACGTCAGATAAAGCTGGGGAGAGACTACTAAAGTTTATTCTGGAGAATTTTCTCGTTCAAAAAGTGGAGGAACCAACTCTTGATAATAATATCCTCGATTTAATCATGGCGACTGACGAGTCATTGGTAGAAAATGTTTGTGTAGGAGAGCATTTAGCCTCGAGTGACCATAATGCGATTAGATTCGTAGTAAACACGTGTGTAGAAGTAAAATTTAGTACACAGCTCATGCCACGTTTTGGTAGCTGCAATTTTGATACTTTTCGCGAAAGGATTAAGGATGTAGACTGGGAAATACGCTTCGAGAATAGGTCAGTAGGAGAAATGTACACTGAGCTTCGGCGTACACTCCTTAGTGTAAATTTCGACTTAGTAAAGTATGTGCGCCGTAAGAGCGGGAAGTCGATGAGAGCGCCGTGGGTTAGCCCACTAATATTAAGCTTAATTAAGGACCGAAATAGAAAATTTCAAATACATAAGAACAATGAGTCATTTATAAGTCGGCAAAATTACATAGATTCTCGAAGAGAAGTTAAACGGGCGGTTAGAGATGCGAAGCGGAAATATGAAATAAAACTCGCGAAGGATTCGAAGAAGGAACCGAAACGGTTTTACGGCTATGGATTGGATTGGATGTAGAAAGTGGTGAAAAGGTGCAGTAGATAATGATAGTGTTGAAGGAGATTTAGTATTGCCCTGGAGCAGAGGGCATCACAGGCATGATACTCTTTTCTTGGTTTTTAATGGTTTCCTCCATTTGGTTGGAACAGCGTCAGCTGACCTTCCTGTAGGGTTAAACTACTCTTTCCTTTTTTGTTTATCTTTCCTTTTATATATATATATATATATATATATATATATATATATATATATATATATATATATATATATATATATATATCTTTATTAAATATCTGTTTATGTATAAAATTTTATCCTCCGTCATTTGAAATGGGCATTCAAGCCTTTCAATTAAACTTTGTGCTAACTCGTAGCTTTGTTATCCTTTTTTTTTGCTTTGTTTGGTGATATAAAGTTATCGCCTTTGGGGGGATTACTCCCCATTTATTCTTCTTGCTTTGTTTGTAGTCTTTATAACTTTTTATTGTTTGGGCACTACGCCTCTTTTGTTTATTGTTGATTAATTTGTTTGTTTATATTTTGGGGCACTTCGCCTCTTTTATTTAATTTTTGATTTCTCTCTTAGGGGTTTGGGTACTTCGCCTCTTTTTGTCTGTTTTGATTTTCAGAGTAATAATCTGTGGTTGGGCACTTCATCTCTTTTTATTTTATTAATTGTATTGTTATTTCTAGTCATTGTATGAGTAGAATTAGTAAGAACGGTGGTCTTGTGGACTGATCTTTTCGCGTCCTGGATGAGAAGATTTGCTCGCTAACTGAACAGGGCTACTTGGTTTTCACGGGAGCACATTCTTCCACTGGGGAATAGTGCTCTGCTCTTAGCCCGTCCAATTGCTTGCTGCGGTATCTCGAGGCCCGTATCTATTTGCGGGAGGATCTCGCTTTCGACCTTTTCCCAGGTCTTTCTCCCTAGCCTCTGAAGGACTATATTCAGTGGCTCAAGTCCTGCTCTTGCGTGCAGTTCCGTCTGCCGAATATAGTCCAGTCTCCTCGCGCCGGTTATAAGCAGGGTGGCCTTGTTCTGAACTCTCTGCAAGTGTTTGAGAGAGGATGAACTGGCCGCCTGCATAACCACCGCGGGGTACACCAGAACTGGTCGCACCATAATGTTGTAGAGTTTACTGATGTTTTTAGAACTGAGATCTTTGAACCTGTAAAGTTTCCCAAGTTCTCTTTTGGCTAGGGAGACACGGCTGTTAATGTGCGCCTTGTACCCCGTCAAGGAAAGGCGCAGACCCAGGACTTTTCCCTCGTTTGAGTACGGGTGAAGCTCGTCTCTGACGATGACGTCGTCTCTCTTCCGGCGGTTCATAGGGAGGATTTGGAACTTTCGGCGGTTTCTTTTTATCTTCCACTTTCTTTCGAATCGGTTGATGTTCTCGATTTCGGTAGCTGTCTCCCTTGCTTGAACTCCAGCGTT
This sequence comes from Ceratothoa steindachneri, assembly GCA_963969495.1. NCBI lineage: Eukaryota > Metazoa > Arthropoda > Malacostraca > Isopoda > Cymothoidae > Ceratothoa > Ceratothoa steindachneri. Next base: position 71,926,943 of record OZ018333.1, on the reverse strand, counting down.
CCTATAGAAACCGGGGATGATTTGAGTGATGTCGTCTGCAAACTGCAGATACATCACATCCTCCCCAACTGGAGCAGGTGAGTCCAACGTGTACACAAGGTACAGCAGCGGACTCAGACAGCTACCTTGTGGAACCCCCGCCTCTAGCTCAAATATGGGTCCTTTGTTGCCCTCGATTGAGATACGGGCTGTTCCCTCCATGATGTAATCACAGGGGACCCTTTCCAGGACCACGTTTAGCTGGAGGCCTAAGATCTTGTATTGTAGACCTCTCATCCAAACCTTGTCGAAGGCCTTCTGTACGTCGCGCAACACCACATCTACGTACCTCTCATCAGCTTTGCAGCGGGCTAGCTTTTCAGTGAGGAGGGCAAGGGCTGTATCAGTCCCCCGCCTCCTGCGAAACCCGTGCTGCTGAGGGTTGTGAGCTTCCAGCTCAGTCAGCTGATCTTGTAGCCTGTTGGCTAGAAGCTTTTCGTAGATTTTACCTATAAACTCCAGGAGGGATATTGTCCTGTAGTCCACCTGTTGATCTGGGGGTTTGTTCCCTTTAGGGATAAAAATGATTTTGGCCATTTTTAGCCCGTCGGGGAAGTAGCCCGTATTCAGGGAAGCGTTGAAGATGTTAGTGATTCCCTGAATGATCTGCCGGGGGGCATGCACCAGATTGGGCTTACTGATGCCCGTCCAGCCTGGTGCCTTTTGTTTAAAGGTTTTTAAGACTTCCATGAACTCTACCGTTGTTATTGGTCGGCCATGGTCTACCATTTCCCTCCTTTCGTCAACGTAGGCTTGCGGGTGCGTACGATGTATGATCTAATTGAGTTGCTCGATCAGATGGTCTTCGAATTCCTGGTCAAATTCCACATCGTCCTCTGTTGTTATAGAGAAGATTTCCTTCCAGAACGTGCGGTATCTTTCCTCCAGTACCGCCGGATCCTCCAAGTAGTCATCGCTCTCCTTGATGCGGGTCTTTTCTCTACTTGGAAGTCCTTTTAGTCTCTTCACTAGGCGCCAGAATTTGTCGGGGGCCATCTCGCTGTCCAACCCGGCTATTAGGCTGTTCCAGATTTCAGGCTGTTGTTGGTTAATAGCCTGTTTTAGTTCGTCGCGTAGGCGACGGAGCAGCGAGGTTCGCTCCCGATTAGTACCTGTTCTTCTTATCTCCCCGTACACCTCCCGGTGCTCCCTAGCGATCTCCTTCATCTCTTCGGTCCAACGAGGTTGTGGAAGAGTCTTGTACCCTGTCAAAGGTACGCACTCGCGGTCAGCTTCGATGATGAGGGCTGCTATCCTCTCCAGCTCCCCGTCGATCTCCTCTAATGTGGCCTCGCTTAGGTCGGCTGGTTCGTAAACGCCTAGGATTTCTCCGTAGCGTTCCCAGTCGGCCGAGGCGTAGCTCTTGCGGAGAGGGACCGGAATCTGGATCGGAGCGAGTGAGATGGTGGTGAGGATCGCTATATGGTAGATGGGCACTGCTGGTCCTGGCTCGCTATAGTAATTAAACAGGAAGCCACCACTTGTCATGATTATGTCGGGCTTGGTTGCTGCCCGAGAGGTGATATAGGTCGGAAATTCCGGTCCTATCCTCTGGATGTTTTTACTTCTCATAATCATTTCAAGTTGTGGCCTCTGTTATTCGTGTTAACATAGCCGCCTGTTCGGCATCTGGCGTTGAGGTCGCCGCCAAGGAATACCATCCTGCCGTGACCAAACAAGGTGTAGAAGTTATTGAGGGGCAGGTACGCTCTGCGAGGGGGTTGGTACGCTACCGCGATCACGAGGTTGCCCACTCTTGTGGGCATCTCAATCGCCACGAATGACTCGTCCAGTTCTGGAAGGTGCCTGAACGAGCGATTCTTTTTGATAGCAATCGCGGCGCCGTCAAACCTCTCCTGAGAATGGTTTTTAGTAACTACTCTGTAGCCCGGTATCTTTATTTGGTATGATGTCGTGTTGATACCGTGCTCTGAAATTAATATGATGTCGTGGTCTAGCACACGGAATATGTTTTCATATGCCGTTACTTTTCCCTCCCATCCATTAACATTAAGTGTCACTATCTTCAACCTGTTTTTCGGGTTTTCCATTCTCTTTTCTGGCTCCTAGTGTTTCTTGGTGAAGGGACGCTTTTTCCCGTTCCTTTTCTTTTTGAATTCCGTCGTGGGTAATTCCTCCAGTGTGTCCCTGTAGAGGGTGATGTTGTGGTTATTTAGGGCCTCTTCGACGACCTCTTCATCAAACTGGGCATCGAAATCCCACTTATAAAATTTCTTTTTGATACCAACTAGTATCCAGTTGGTATCGTAGTCCTTTGGGAAGGGAAGTTGTTCGGATGCATAGATCCTCAGATTCAACTCATCCGCGTCTAAGACTTTCTTGGTTGTTCTCTTCTTCTTCCCGTTCTTACTAACGCTTGTTACGGCTTCACTGTCTGAGGACTCCGTTGACTCAGTCATCAGAGCTCTCCTTTACCGTTCTGTTGTCGATCTTTGACCTAACAGCAGCTTCTTTCTTTTTTGTCCTCCACTCTTGGATCCGGCCTTTTGGGCTTCTCCTGTGGCTTACTTTCATTTTTGTTCGTTGATTGCATTTTCTTGGTAACCATCTGCAGTTGGAGAACGTCTCCTGAAGGAGGTCGTCCGGGAACCACATCTGGTTCAGGCCATTCTTTGCCAGCATCTGGTTTAGCTCTTTTGCGAAGCAACCTAGCTGGGTCAGATTCCTGACGTGTGCATACAGGATGCACGTCAGGATTTTTGTGGATTTCTCGTTTTGTAACTTTAGGTAAGTCTTATTGATAGCTGCCACAGGCTGAGCTGATTTGGCGACTTGGGCGTACGAGGTGTGTGCTTTCCTAGTCGCCTCTTCTTGACTATTTTTTTGCTTGATTTTGATTATTTTCTTTTTTTTTGGACAGGCCATTGCCATTGTCCGGTGCCCTTGTCCACAATTTATACATTTCTCCCGAGGGCTCTGGCAGCTCTTCCAGTGGTGACTGGGTTCGCTGCATCTGGAGCATAGCTCCTCGGGTGCCTTGCAATCTCTTTTCATGTGTGCCTCCATTTTGTAACAGCGGAAGCAGAACTGTACCGAGTGGAATTCCTCCCTCTCGATCTGCTCCCCGCTGATTTTGGCATTAAAAAGCAGGAGCCTAGACTCCTTCGCCTTCCTTGCCATGGAGGTTTCCCCGAAAACAATCTTGAACACATGAGAGTATTCTGAGTTATCTCTTTTGTTCTTAAATTTGACAATTTCTGTCACTTTTGCCCAAGAGTGGTTTCTGAGAATTTCCTCCTTTATCTCTTCTCTAGTATGTTCCCCTATCCACCGGTCCAATTTCCGGCAGATCACACTCCTGTGTGATTGGATCTGCGGGGGAATAGCTGGTTGTAGGCCAAGCTCCCGAAGGACCTCAATGGCAGCTTCTTTTGTTAAAGCTTCTATGTCTTTTTCCGTCTCACAGACGGCGACATAACCAACGGAAACTTCCAGTAATCTTACCATAGCAATTTTCAACTTCCCGTAGACGGTTTCGAAGACCGTCTTTCTGGCGGGTCTGCTATGACCGCTCATGGTGCGCAGAGGCAGCCGGGGAAGTTGGTTCTGTGCCATTACTCTGCACGGGCCCCAAGGGGCGATGAACCACTGTGTGGTAGCTCCTGCTTCTTGGTTATCAGTGTGCTTGCCAACTTATTAAATTGAATGGTTTGTCCAAAATAAACAAATTTTTCTTGGTTATTTAAGAGCTTTTGGGGGAGGGGGGCAGCTCCCCTCCCCTACCGCCGTTGCAAGCGAGCCTCCATGAACGTGAACTGCTGGATGGAGGGAAGAAATGAATGTGGGTGAACCCGGGGAGGCCCCTCAGACGGTTGGTTGTGGCGGACTTAATGATGGGTGGTGATTGAATCAACTACCACCACCCGAGGGGTGCCGCCCCGTCCAGGGTTTGGTTATCGATGCTGCTTCCAACTTACACAGGGACGGTTGTGTGTCCCCCTGTGGTCTTGGCCGGAAACTACCCTCAGAGATTAGAGCGAACTCTTCCCCAAAGCTTTCAGCATCGCCTCGTAACCGGGTTACCACTGACGCCGAGTTCTGCAGTGGGCTAGTCCACAAACCTGCTTTCCTGGGCGCCCCCAATTATGCCTATCACACGAACGGCATAGTTGGGACGTGGCAAGATGAATGGCAGTTCAGTTCACTTCAGCTCCCCAGCCCCGGCAGGGAGGGGGGATGCGTGGTCGAATTAGACCGACATTCGTGGGCTCGTAGTGCTCTCTTTATAAAAGTATTCTCTTTTATTCCCCGTCGGGAAACGTGAATAAATTCACGTAAAAAGCCTCGTTGCTTTATCAGCGAAAAACGTCTTCAGAGTTAGATGAATTGTAGAAATTTTCTTTCCCGTCTTACGGCTATGTAAACAGTAGAAAACCCTTAAAAGGTTCAATAGGGCCGATTAAAGACAAAGATGGTCGTTTGACGGAATTTCCGGCGGAAATGTCTAAAATTTTAAATAAACATTTCACAAGCGTCTTTACTGTTGAAGATTCGTCCGAATTAGGATCGTTAGTTGAAGAAGTAGATAATAGTGATATTTGCATATCCGATATAACACTTAATGAAGTGGAAATTCTTAAATATATTAACCTGATGAAAAAGTCGAAATCACCCGGGCCCGATGGCGTTTACCCCACTCATTTTAAGGAACTTAAGAAGGAGCTTGCGAAGCCGTTGCGTGCAATTTTCAATCGCTCATTAGAAGATGGCGTAGTCCCTTTAGACTTCAAGCGTGCAAACGTTACACCAATATTTAAGAATGGGAATAGATACGAAGCAACGAATTTTCGTCCTATTAGTCTAACTTCGGTAGTTGGAAAGCTTTTAGAATCGGTAATTAGAGATAGAATAGTGTGCCACCTCGAGGTAAATAATCTGATTAAAGATTCCCAACATGGGTTTAGGCGGGCGAGATCGTGCTTAACAAATTTGCTGGAATTCTTCCATAAAATGATTTGCGTTTACGACGAAAGCAAAGCTGTAGATGTAATCTATCTAGACTCAAAAAAGGCGTTTGACACCGTTCCCCACGAGAGATTATTAATGAAAGTTAAAGCAATCGGTGTGAAGGGTAAGATATTAAATTGGATTAGAAATTGGCTGAAGGATCGTTCGCAGCGAGTAGTTATAAATGGTGAATGTTCTGATTGGGTCAACGTCAGTAGTGGAGTGCCACAAGGCTCAGTTCTTGACCCATTATTGTTTCTAATATATATAAACGATTTGGATAATGGCGCATTTAGTACGATTTCTAAATTTTCTGACGACACGAAGCTGGGCAACCGTGCCTATGTAAGATCGGATGTAGAAAAATTACAAAAGGACCTAAACTTGATTGTCAGATGGGCGGATAAGTGGCAAATGCAGTTTAATTTAAGTAAATGTAAGGTGATGCATTTGGGTTGCCATAATATGAGGGTAGAGTATACCATGAAAGGCCAGGTCCTCGACGTGGTTAAATTGGAAAAAGACCTGGGAGTTTCAGTCTCGGATGACTTCAAAGTTACGAAACAATGCGCGGATGCATGTAAAAAAGCAAATCGCGTGCTGGGTTATATCGCGCGTAATTTCACGTTCAAATTCAAAGATATAATTTTACCGTTATATAAATCACTTGTGCGTCCACTGCTCGAATATGCGGTTCAATTTTGGGCTCCATACTTAAACAAAGATATCGCGCAATTAGAAAGAGTGCAGCGTAGGGCTACAAAATTAATTCCCGAGCTGAGAAACAGGCCCTATGAGGAAAGACTCAGGGCATTAGATTTGCCATCTCTCGAAGGCAGAAGATTACGTGGCCAGCTAATTGAAGTATTTAAAATATTGAAAGGATTTTCAAACGTTGATTATAGGAATTTGTTCGAATTGGATCATAGGGGAAATACTCGGCAACACGGATTAAAATTAGTGAACAAGCGATTTAACACTAGTATAGCCCAAAACTATTTTACGTTTAAAATTACTCAAATTTGGAATAGGCTACCCACCCACGTAGTGGATAGTAGGTCGGTAAATATGTTTAAAAACCGTCTCGACGCGCACTTAAATAGTATAAATATAACGTAGTCTGAGCACAGTAAATAATAACGTCTTTGCAAAAGGAGTTTGGAGCGGAGGAACAACGAGAGTAAAAATGATGACTAAAAATGATGCCAGCGATTTCTCTTGCATGTGTAGTTTAGATATCCATTTTCTTTTCCGCCTATCCTATAACTAGATTTTCACCACTAGCAGTCGAGGGCTGCGGAAGTTGAGAAGAAAAACTTTCTATCACCCCCCCTTAGGTTGAAGTAGTTAATATGCCTGACATTGTACACATGTAGATAAGTGTGTACAGTAGATTATATATTTAAAAAAAAAAAAAAAATATATAGCATGTTAGAGATACACTCGTAGATAAGTGTGTATCGTAGTTTCGGATGTAGTGTAGCGGACTAGCCTCGAGCGGACCTTAGGGTCTTTGTTGGTCCTAGATTCTGTAGTTCTGTAGTAAATGTTGAATAATTTTTCGGGGATGCTAAGCACCTCTGAACACGGGCCCGTGGCTACGGGGCCGAATTCAGAGGTACTTCCGTGATCCCCACCAGCCAGCATGTTGGTTGAAAGAATTGAGTGGTGTCTTACCACAACTTCACAATAATACAAGGAATATTCAGCATTCTAATTCCTAATTAAAAAATTAATCAAGTTGGAAAAATATTTCATCATTCACAGTTTGTACATTTTCATGTTAACATATTCTTGATATTACATCTTAATTTTCAAAAGGTTTTGCATGTTTAAAGATAACATTAGTTACACTTTTAGAAAGTATTGTAACTTCTGGTTGCTTAAAAAAAATGATTACAATAAATAAATCTTTATTTATTGTAATCCAATGCGATCATTCAACTATTGACAAGTAAATCTTTATTTACTTGTCAATAGCTGAATGATCCCATTGGATTACAATAAATATAATTACATTGCAGATGGTCCAGTCAAAGAGCACTGCTTAGAATCATTTGCGAAAAATCATCCAAAGTATGTAGAAATACGGGACAGAGAAGCTCATAAAATGAGTACAAATTTCCTCAATCATATTGACAACCAACTTCTACTTGTGGAAGCAGGAAACCTGCTGATGCATTTTAAGACAATTGCTATTGCTATGGACTTCTTCCAAGTGAGTTTCTAAAACATACAATAATTACCAATAGAAAAAGTCAATGCTATAATAAATATCATGCAAAGTATTTTCTTTAATAATATTTAATTCAATTTCTAGATATTAAAATGAATTTTTAAATATTATAGTAATTAGCAATTGAAAAACTAAATATAAAAATAAATAAAATGCAAATAAGTGTGTTTAATAACAATTAATATAGGTAATATTTATTATAATTTTTTAGATTAATAACATTCAAATACATTATATATTATTGACAGGATGATCATAATAACCTGTCAGACTGTGTTACTACTGCTTGGCGTAATCTCATCGCAGATAGCAACATCAATGAAGAAATAAGAACCGAAGACGAGATGCCATTGAAAAAATGAAAATTGGATTGCTTTAACAGACGAACAACAAGATATTGCACGTAACTATGTTGATAATTTGGATAAAAAATTAATGGTTGTCCTGGCAGCATATGAGATAGAAGACATCACAATATTTCCAAAAATAGCTTTCCAGAAATCTCTGAGCAAATTATTACCTCTAAAATATTGGCAGTATATGACAAAAGTTTATTCATTAGATCTAGTTAAAAAATTCTGGTCCCTGATGTTATCTATTTCATCATGTCCACCTTCCAGTGCTGGGGTTGGAGGGTGTTCAGCACAGCAGGCCTTATTCATACAAAGCTAAGAAACAGACTCAACAAGGAACGTGTTGCTAAGCTTATTCACGTATACAGGCACTTTGGATGGAAGGAACCAAAGGATAATGAAAACAATAATAGCATCATAAGTGAAAGCACATGGCAATCAACTTCTAGATATTCAAAGGATGACCTTAATGAATTCATGGACTTCTGATAATCAGAATTATGTGTATCTTTGTTTGTCGGAGGCATCGTTTAATTTTCCCAACTAGTAATGAAAACCTATGTTACGCCAACTAATATATTATCATTATTATTATGAAGTTATAGGTATATAGTTTAGTATCTCTGTTCTAATATAGTAAATATATCAAACTTAAGTGCATAACTTTATTAGTAATCAATTAAAAGTTCAGTTCTTCCTTTTTTATCCTTTTTACTAGTTTTTCACAAAATAAAATCAGTTTTACCCAGGGAAAAACTTACCTTGCCAACCCTGGCTAAGGAAGCTACCGCTCACACCAACCTCCCTTAGTTACTCGCTTAAACTATCTTTTTATCCCTGGAGCAATCTTAAACTTATACTTAACTGTAAAATTTCTATTTGGGCACCCTTAAGTTGGCCCCCACACTTTCAACTTGCTTCCTACGCCACTGAATTCTATATAGATAGTCACAAAATGTGCTTGCTATAATAGAAGTGATTAAATTGTTTTTAAGCGACTACTGTTTTCTAAATATTAATTTTAAAAATTGCCGCACTCTGTAACATTGTTAAGTAGTCTAAAAACCCCAATTATAATTTTATGTTCAAAAATAATATAATACAGCGCATAAAAATTAACTTAAAATAGTTACTCCAAATAATATAGTTTTAATTAAATTATAATATTATTTCAAATTATTTTAGTTTATTTAATTTTTTAAGAGTATTGAGTAAATCTTTGATTATTAACTGAACATGATTTTTTAATATTTTATTTCTAAACATCACTTGTTATGACCTGTTTTAAATTATGTACCTTCCTAATACATATTTTCACTTTATTTTTAAAGGTTTGCGAACCGAATATTTTTTACTAATCTAATGTATATTGCACTAATTCTTTAATAATTTAGTCTACTGGTATTAGATAAAGCTACCCAACCCCAACAAAGCTTAACCCCTATAAATGGGTAAATTTAACTTTACTATGATAAAAAAGTCCCGTCTAGACCTGGAGCTTTGTCGCAGGTAAAAACAAGAATTTTTATATGGAAAGTAAAAATATAAACAAAATTCAGAGAACAAAGGCTCCAATGCCTTTGTCAGTCAACTTGGCATAAATCGCCATCATCCTCATTCCAATAATCTTTCATAATCTCCTCCTCTCTTCACCCATATCATTAACATTACTCATCCTCTAATTAGACAATTATTTCTACCTATCCTTATTCTCTCACACATTCACCTCTTTTGCTATTCTAATCCCACCTACATAGCCCCCCTGCTCTACGACTCCTTCCTCCCCGCCTCGTTCAAAAGAAATATACTGAAAGCAATCACTAATATTTACAATACTTATTTAAACAATGGAAAATTCCCACATAGATTTAGAGTGGCCAAAATGTTTTCCTTCTGGAAAAAGGAAAACCAGTGACTCAAGTCAATAATTATAGATAAATATTGCTGTTGAATTTCGTGGTAAAAGTGCTTGGAAAGATATTAAATAGAAGACTGGTAGAATTCATAGAGGTCAACGGACAAAATTCTAAACTCTTTTGATTTACCTCTACAGTCCAACTCGATCATTCAACTCATTTGTTTATGCATTTAAAAATGTAAATTTAGTTTCAATGACAAGTTCTACAAACAAGTGTTTGGCATGGATATGGGCAATCCCTTATCTCCCATATTGTCAAATATATATATATATGGAATATTTTGAAACGAGGCTGATTCCACCGGTTTGGTCCACTTAAATTGTTTGGTACCGCTATGTAGACGATGACCTGAGAATTCTAAAGGAAGATTTTGATCTCTATAGTTTTCTTTTATTTATTAATTCATTAGTTCCGTCAATTAAATTTACTTTAGAAAAAGAAGAAAATAATAGCCATCCTTCCCTAGATGTTCTAATAATTAGACAACCAGATAGGTTTAAGTTTTCTATTTTCAGGAAACCGACAAAAAATTTATCCTCAGTCCATTTTTATTCAGGTCATTCAAAAGATATTAAAACATTAGTATTTTCTTCCATTTATCTTAAGGCCTTCAGACTATGTAGTCCTGGCTATATAAACCAAGAATTAACAAAAATTAACTAATGAATTAATAAATAAAAGAAAACTATCGAGATCAAAATCTTCCTTTAGAATTCTCAGGACATCGTCTACATAGCGGTACCAAACAATTTAAGTGGACCAAACCGGTGGAATCAGCCTCGTTTCAAAATATTCCATATATATATATATTTGACAATAAGGGAGATAAGGGATAACCCATAGCCATGCCAAACACTTGTTTGTAGAACTTGTCATTGAAACTAAATTTACATTTTTAAATGCATAAACAAATGAGTTGAATGATCGAGTTGGACTGTAGAGGTAAATCAAAAGAGTTTAGAATTTTGTCCGTTAACCTCTATGAATTCCAAGTCTTCTATTTAATATCTTTTCAAGCACTTTTACCACGAAGAGATTGACTTTAATTTGTTTAGCCGAAATATTTCTGGAAAACATCGTGTATAAAGGTAAAAAGTAAACATCATATAACGACAAGTTAGGGAAAAGAGAGCCTTTACACAACATATTAATTTTACTTTACCATGATAATTTCTTGTATGAGGTACCAATGTTAAAACAACTTGATATAAATGTAACTTTTAAATAGAATTATACATTAAAAAATATGTTAATAAAACACAGCCCAAGGAACGATAATAATGTAATATGTTACCTTGTTTGGATTGTAATTTATTCTATGTAGGTCAAACTTCTAAAAATATCTCTGTAAGGATTAAGCAACATCAAAATGTAGTATCTAAGGGATATACAAATAATGCTTTGGCCGTCCACAGGCCAAATTGACCAGATTAGCTGGTCAAAAGCAGATACCATAATGCATGTAAATGATTTTATTAGCAGAAATATCTTTGAATCGTTCCTAATCTCCAGCACAAAGGAGAGAAATGTAAATATTAGCCCCGGTTTGTTTTCTTTAGATCCAGACCCATCTTTCTTCCTCAAATCTAACTTAACAGAGGCCCCCCAAAAATCTGCCCTTATAGGTAAAACATTCCTTTGTATAAATAGTGTGTCTCTCTATTTCATAAACCATTGTGAGTTTGAAAATGTTATTAAGATAAAGAAAGTACTAGCTCCAATTAATCTTTCTTTTCCCTACGTTGTACAACCATATATATATATATATATATATATATATATATATATATATAAAGGATCGCCTTCACTGTGCCGCCCTCTGCTCTCTTTGATTCTGGATTCTTCTAATGTCCCTCTCTCTTGCCTTTTTTTAAAAAAAATAAAAATCCGGTTTCTTGTCACATTTGCTCATTCACGTCCAATTCTTCTTTCTTTTGTACTATATGTATTTATAATGAGCTATACAAGGTTTCTGCATCTTTCTTTCTGTCTTAAAATTTATTTGAAAGGTAGAAAATAAAAATAGCGTAGCCTTGTGGTGGTTGTATTATAACCAGCAGAACCTGTATTTGCTCTTTCTTTGTATGTGACATGGACAATGAGCCTTTAAATTGAGAGTGGGTAAGAGGATGTGGTATAAAAATTCCTTGGAGGTTCCTAGTTTAGGGAGATACTGGGTTTGATGCGGGTAACGCTTTGGGCGAATTATAGTTACTGTGCCTGGTAGCTTAGTGGTAAAGCATCTGATCGGCAATCAGCAGACCCGGGTTCGAGTCTCGGCCAGGAATTCAAAACCTTTTTTCCCCTGGCATTATTTCTGTCTTCTCGGTAAAGGATTGCCTTCACTGTGCCACCCTCTGCTCTCTTTGATTATGGGTCGTTCTAATGTCCCTTTCTCTTGCCTTTAAAAAACTCCGGTTTCTTGTCTCATTTGCTCATTGACGTCCAATTCTTCATTCTTCTTTCTCTTGTACTATATATATATATATATATATATATATATATATATATATATATATATATATATACAGGGTGTCCACAAAGTCTGGGTACATAGGGGATAAATACATACCTTTAGAACAAAACAATATTATTTAATTATAATGTTAAGAAATTATATTTTCAATATGATTTCCATTATTTGCAATGCATAATTCGATGCGCCTTGCTAAATTCTGGTGAACTCGATTGAATAGGTGTACATTGCCGTCGATTTCAGCACACTGACTGATAATGCGTTCTCTCAAGTGGTTTAGATTTGCAATCTTCATTGAGTAAACTTTCTCTTTTAACATACCCCAGAAAATGAAATCAAGGGGAGAAACGTCTGGTGAACGAGGGGACCACTCCACATGACCTCTTCTTCCAATCCAGTGAGGAAAAGTGCCATTCAGCTAATCTCTAACATTTGTAGCAAAATGGGCAGGGGCTCCATCCTGCTGAAACCATTCCGGAAGTCCCTCGCCTAGGCGCTCAATTTGAGGCATTAATTTGTCTCTCAACATGTTCAGATAAGTCTCACCGGTTACATGTTCATCAAAGAAGAAGGGTCCTAGCACATGAGCTTTCCACAAACCACACCACACCATCACCTTTTGGCAGCCTTGCTGTTTGGATAGATCTATCCAATGTGGATTGTCTTAAGACCAGTATCGAAGATTCTGTCTGTTGACTTCACCATTAACATAAAACAAAGCTTCATCACTGAACAACAAAAGGTCTTTAGTAAAATTGATATTTTCATCCAATTTATCTGAAAACTATTCGCACATCTGCATTCGTCTATTGGGGTCGTCTTCATTTAAGTGATGCAATATCTGTAATTTGTACGGATGGAACTTCTGCTCTACCAGGATTTTGTGGATAGTTGACCTTGGAACACCCAACTCTATGGATGTCCGACGAAGTGATTTCTTTGGGCTAGCAGCAATCTTGGCCATGACAACCTCTTTCGTTTCGTCTGAAGTCTTTGGTCGGCCGGAACGGGGTTTGTCCAAGACACTGCCTGTTTCTTTAAACTTCGTGACCAATTTCCCGACGGCAGTAAAATAAATAGGTTGCCGATCAGGCTGTCGAAGGTTAAATTCATCGGCGATTTTGCAATAAGACCATCCTTCTCGTCCACTTAAGAGTACCAACTCGATTCTTTCTTCTTTAGACAGAGCCATCATTCGATCTGGGGAGGAAAAATAACATAAATAAATAAAATATTAAAATTCCTATGTACCCATACTTTGTGGATACCCTGTATATATACATATATATAATGAGAGTATCAAAAATAATCGAAATAACAACACTATCCACCACGCACACACTGAAATCTATACTATAAGTAAATTGATTTCTTTCACTATTTATCAATGTATTTATGTTTTAACAAATCCACGACTTTTTATATGTTATTATGATTTGATGGGTGAGACGATTAATTGCGACGACAGACGACTGTTAGATTATTTTTTAAACTCTCTCATTAATTATATCTTTATAAGACAAAGATTCCCCCTCAACCAATTCATTTTGTCCTTCGACTTTCAGAATGAATTGGTTCATATACATTCATGTGACCGACGATTGAATAAAATGACCTTTGACCACCGTGTTTCAAAAGGAACATTTGTATATTTAAACTTCATCATGTAAATACCGTCTTAATAATTATTACGCACTCTATACAAATCTGATAGAATTATCCTGTATAACTATTTTTAATCATTCTTTTATTTTAATGATATTTGATGTATCGAATTAACATTTTGTTCACAAGAAGTAATGTAATTTTATACTCATGTAGTATTTTAACAAACGAAGTGGTCTACATCTTACCTTATACGTTTTTTTTTATTCTATTTACCATGCGAGTGAATCTTCATTATTATATTTTTACTTAATTGAATAATTCCGATTGAATTATATCATTATTTTGATTCGAATGTCCTTAATTGTTGCTACTTTCATTATATTTCATAGTTTCAAAATTTTATATGTAACCACACAAATGTAACTACATTTGCTAATTCAAAGGGCTGGGTGATTTGTGGAGATCCATTTACACAAAAGATGACACACTCATGTACACGTTCTTTCCCAGACTCAAGTGTTCTCCTCAAATTGCTGTTTGATGTTCTTCAGATGTTCTTCATTTAGGACGTTGATGTAGATGTCATCTACGTATCGGCAATATGTGTGTGGCTTATTTTCGCTGTTGTCAAATAAGCTCTCTTCAAGTTGATCCATAAAGTAGATGGCGAAGGTTGGCCTCAGGGGTGATCCCATAGCCCCTCCATCCACTTGCGTGTATAGATTACCGTCCGGTGTCCTGAACGGAGCCTCTGATGTGCATGAACGTAGCATATTCCTTAAGATGTTTGGGTCAAGATTTGGAGGAGACATTGTAGGATGGTGGTACATATTTTGTATAATGATGTCGATGTACTGAGCGATGGGCACGTTCATAAACAGGCTTTCCACATCAAGGGATGCTATTAGTCATGCCTGTCTTGTAGAGTGGAGTATATCGATAAATTCCTCCGTAGATTTTATGCTATACTTTGAAGAGATGTACGGTTTTATTAATTCATTAAGGGTTTTAGCTAAACGGTACTTTGGTATCGTGACTTGAGAAATGATATACCCCAATGGGTTGTTCGGCTTATGAATTTTTACGTTGCCATACAGATATCCTGGTGTATAATCGCCGATGATTTTTTGGAAGTGAAGTCCTCCAATGAGTGCATTAGCTTTAGTTATTTGTCCATTTATTTTTTTATTTTAAGTCTTCTTTTGGATCTTTTTTCATTCGCTTAAATTTAGTGGTGTCGCTTAGGATGGTATTCAATTTGCTGTTATACTCTTCTTTGTTTAGAGTAACGTATATGTTAGATTTGTCAGCTTTTCTTATGACTATTTATTTGTTGTTCTTTAGAGAGCTGATGTCCTTGCGTATCTCTAGTGTTATGAGTTTGCTGTTGGAAGGGGGATTCTAGTTCAACTTTTTTAAATTGGATCTAATTTGGCTTGTAAGTGGCAGTTCAAACCGAGGTTAAAAGCTTCTATTTCACTAGTGAAGAGCTTATTCCGGGAGAGATTGATGAATGATTCATTGGATTCTGGCAATGTTGTACGTCCCTTCTACAGTTTATTGAGATTGTTGGTCTTAATGCTTCTTTTAGAGTTTTCTTTTTGTAAAGCGCTATTGGAGAGAGCTGAAATCGAACATTAAAGTTGTTTTAAAAATTCCATTCACCGGATTGGCTCATTTCCTGTGAAATTGTGGGGGTCGAGCCTAGTAAACCTTCGTTTGAAAATTTTAAATGATTCACACGTTGAATCTTATAAATAGGAAGATAATCTTCCCGCTTTTTAGTATTTCTCTTTCGTAAATAGGAAGATAAACTTCCCGCTTTGTAGTATTTCTCTTTCGTAAATAGGAAGTTAAACTCCCCAGTATGCAGTACTATATCATGGGTCGGCTATACGTGGCTCTATACAAAATAGATCTTGTTCTTGAAGTCTTCTTGGGGAAAAGGTAAAAATCGATGGCGTTTTCTTGAAATGACCACAATCGCCTTTGCCTCCTTTGCCGGCTGTGAACTTTTCGGTGAGCTTAATTTTCTTTTAGATTTCTTCCAAGTCTAAAAATTTGGAAAATTAATTAATTAATTAATTAAGGTAATGAAATGGTGGTAGGTTTATAAAAGTGTAAAAATGTTTCTAGGTTGCCCTGGGGTTAGGGCATGACTAGCATGCTTTCTTATTGTTTAGTTCATAAAGTTTTATTCCTCAGTCAATAATGGTGCTGACTGTAGATGACAGCCAGGTTCCTCCATTGTTATATATATATATATATATATATATATATATATATATATATATATATATATATATATATATATATATATATATATATATATACGAAGGGCGGTCAATAAGTTTTGCGAATCGGTAGGGCAAAACAGTGGAAGTGGGATGGCTGTTTGTGAGGGTGTTAGGACAAGTTATGACAAGTCAAGACCTGCAGCCGCACGCTCCTGCCTCGTCTATTTAAGAAGCAGTAGCTGATCGTAGATCGTCAGTCACAAATTTTTCAACAATAGAGAAGGTTGAGCACCACGCAGTGATCAAACTTTTGACCAAGGAAGGCAAGAATGCAAAAGAGATCCATGGACGCATGGTTGCAGTGGGCACCTACACCGCCCCTTCCTATGCAACCATTGCTCGCTAGAATAGGGAGTTCCGCCATGGTCGTGAGTCCTTTGAAGATGACCCCCTTCCAGGACGTCCATCAGACGTGACCAACGAGGACAATGTGGCTCGTGTGGAGAGGATGATCTTCGAAAACCGACGGGTGAAGGTCGAAGAAATCGAGTGAGAACTTGGAATATCACATGGAAGTGTTATCAACATCATCCACAACAATTTGGCCACCACCAAGGTCTCTGCCCGTTGGGTCCCTAGAAACCTCACGCCCCATGATCGACTTCAACGTCGTCAAAGTCCACAAGGCCAGAGTTGCACAAGCTGCTCTGTGCGAGTGCGGATTCGAGGAGCTCAACCATTCCCCCCTACAGTCCAGTTCTGGCCCCTAGCGAATACTTTTCATTCTGCCAGCTCAAGGCTGCACTTCGTGGACGCCGGTTTAGGGACGATGAAGATGTCCAGCTCGCCGTCCAGGAGTGGATTGAACAGCAGTCGGGAGATTTCTGGTTGTCGGGAATTCGAAGCCTCAGGGACAAGTGGCGCAAGTGCATTGAAGTCGAGGGTAGTTATATTGAAAAATAATAAAACACTTTTCCTCATATCTCGTTTACTTATATCCGAATTGCAAAGCTTATTGACCGCCCCTCGTATATCCTCATATATATATATATATATATTTGTTTGGTTTAATTTGATCCTCCGTCGTGGCTTTCAAGACTTTCAATTGTTTTTTTATTATGCTAATTATCTCTATTTTTATTTTATTAAGTTATTCATTCATTATTTTCAGTTTAAGTATTAGTTTGGGCACTTCTCCTCTTTTCGTTTATTTTAATCTATCTACCTCTTCTTATTATAGTTGGTTAATTTTGTTGATTTGTTCTTCTTCACTTCACTGTTTGTTTAATTTAAGTTGGGCACTTCGCCTCTTTTTGTTAAGATGAATTATCTTTGATTTAAGTTTTAATTGAGTTAAATTTGAGCACTTCGCCTCTTTTTATTTTAATTTTTAATTTGGGCACTTCGCCTCTTTTTGGTAAAATTAGTTATCTTGGATTTAAATTTGTTTGTTTCCTTTGTATAATTCTATGTATATATCGTTAGTACGTTCTCTCTCGCACAGGCTCTTCCTCTTGGGAATAAAGCTGTTCTTTCAACTGTGCGTCTTATGGTTCCTTGTATGTCTAGATCGTTGTTTATAGTTAGGAGTATTTCCTGATCGATTCTGTCCCAAGTCTTTTCCCTAGCCTTTGGATCTCCATATTCATCGGTTTTAGTCCGATTCTTTCGTGTAGAACCGACTGCCGAATATGGTCAATCGTTTGTGTGCAAGTTATCAGACGTGTGGCTTCATTCTGCACCCTCTGCATCGTTATGAGAGAGGTACAGCTTGCCATCTGCGTGATCACAGCCGAGTACACTAGGACTGAGGGTACCAAGGCCATGTACAGCTTTTTTTTATTTGGCACGCCAAGGCTTCGGAAACGGTTAATTTTCTTCAGCTCTCTTTTGGCTAGGGAGACTGGTATTTACGTGGGCCTTGTAACCTGTTTTGTAGAGTCGTAAGCCCAGGACTTTTCCCTCGTTAGAGTACGGATAGAGTTCGTTGTCGACGAGGACGTCTTTTACTTTCTGGCGGTTCATTGCAATTATAGTCAACTTCTGGTGGTTGGTTTTTATCTTCCAATTGTTTTCGTAGCGATTGATGTTGTCAATCTTGGCAGCTGTTGCCCTTGATTGGCTTCCAGTGTTCCTGAATGGGGGCGGTTTCCGTTCCTCGTCCCCTGCAGAACCCGTGCTGCTGATGGTTGTGAGTTCCTAGCTCGGTTAGTTGTTCTTGGAGCCTATCAACCAGGAACTTCTCGTAGACTTTCGCAACGAATTCCAGCAGGGCGATTGGCCTGTAATTTACCAGTTAATCAGGGAGTTTACCTCCCTTGGGTATGAAGATTATTTTAGCAATCTTAAAGCCCCCAGGGAAGTAACCCGTATTCAGGGAAGCGTTGTAAACGTTTGTAATTCCCTGAATGATCTGCTGTGGGGCATTTACTAAGTTGTTTTTGGTGATGCCCGTCCAGCCTGGCGCCTTTTGTTGGAAGGCTCTCACAATGGCCATGACCTCCTCTGGTGTTATGGGACGGCCATGGTCCGCGATCTCCCTGCCTGGTCTACTTGATGTTGTTGGTGCGTGCGGTGCATAACCTGATTCAGTTCTTCGATCAGTTGGCCTTCAAATTCCTGGTCGAACTCATCGTTTTCTTCTGGGGTAATCCTGAGGACGATTTTCCAGAAATTCCTGAATCTGTCTTCTAGACTGCCGGGTCATCTATATAGTCTCCGTTCTCTTTTATTCGAGCCTTTGTTCTTGCTGTTAGTCCCTTCATGTTCTTGACTTGACGCCAGAATTTAGCCGGGTTGAGTTCGCTATCGACTTTAGCTAGCAGGTTGTTCCAAATTTCCCCCTGTTGGAGGTTGATAGCTTCTCTATTCTCTGAGCTTAGGCGTCGAAGGAGCGAGCTTCTTTTCCGGTTAGGACCTTCCCGTCTTATCTCCTCGTAACCTTCCCTGTAAACACGAGCGATCTCTCTCATCTCCTCTGTCCATCTGGGCTGAGGAGGTGTTTTATACCCAGTTTTGGGTATGCACTCGCCGTCCGCTTCTAGTATGGACATAGTTATCCTCTCCAGCTCCTCGTCTATCTCCTCCAATGGCGCTTCGCTGAGGTCAGCTGGCGCGTATTGACTGAGTCGTCTCTTGTAACGATCCCAGTTGGCCAAGGCGTAGTTTTTTCGGAGAGGGACTGGAAGCTGGATCGGAGCGAAAAATACTGTGGTGAGGATCGCTATGTGATCACTTGGGACTGTTGGACCTGGCTGACTATGGTAGTTGAATGGAAAGCCTTCACTTGTTAAGATTATGTCAGGTTTGGTTGCTGATCTGGAAGTGATAAAGGTCGGGAAAATCTGGCCCTATTCCCTGGATGTTTTTCTTCCCATAATCAGTTCCAAGTTTCGGCTTCCTTCGTTGGTACTACCATAGCCCGCCGCACGGCATCTGGCATTGAGGTCTCCCCCTAAGAATGCCATTCTGCGGTGCCCTAACAGGGTGTAGAAGTTATTTAACGGGAGATAGGCTCGACGAGGGGGTTGATAAAATGCAGCCATCACGAGGTCTCCTACCAATGTGTGGAGCTCGATCGCCACAAAGGATTCATCAAGTTCTGGTAGTTGTTTGAACGAGATGTTTACCTTGACAGCTATTGCAACACCATCAAACTTTTCCTGAGAATAATTTTTCATGACTACTCTGTAGCCCGGTATTTTAATTTGACCAGATGTAGTGTCGATACCGTGCTCAGTTATAAGAATGATGTCGGAGTCAAGCAATCAGAATATGTTTCCATATGCCGTAGCTTTCCCCTCCTATCCGTTTACGTTGAGTGTCAGAATCCTCATTCTATTGCTTACTCTCTCCAGGTTGTTTCTTTTAGTGTTTTGAGGTGATGTTCTTCTTCCTCCCACTTCTCTTTTTTTCTGAACTCAGCGTTTGAAATCTGTTCGCAGGTGTTGTGATGTAGAATCACATTATGGCTGAGCAGAGCTTCTTCCACCGTTTCAGGGTCGACTTCGTAGTCGTATTCCCATTTGAATATTTTAGTTTTGATTCCATGGAAAATATCCCTGGGCTCCATTTCATCGGGAAAGGGAAACTGATCGCAAGCGTAAATTTTAAGATTGGTGCTATCCGCGCTCAGTCTTTTGTTTTTTTCTTTTCTTTCCCTTGGCCTTCTTAGTTAATGGGACTTCGGTATCCAAGGAGTTTGAGGATTCCGATGAACTGTTGGTGTCAGTCCTAGCATTTTCTCTCTCTATGGTGTTTTCTCGTTTCTGTTTAAGGGCAGAAGTTTCCACATCGACTGCTTGTTTCTTCTCTTTCTTGGTTACAGTTTTGGTAGTGTCTTGACCGTTTGCCTGTTGGTTTGGAACCATCTGCAGTTGCAGTACATCCCCGGATGGGTGGTTGTCTGGGAACCACATTTGTTCCATCTCGTTTTTAGCTAACATTTGATTTAACTCAGTTTCAAACATGCCAGGGCGTGTGGTATTCATTACCTGCACTTCATAATCTTCGTCAAGTTCGCGTTTTGTAGTTTGAGATATGTTTTCTTATTTTCTACTTCCGAGAGGGCCACCTTTGCCGCTTGGGCGTAGGACGTATTCGCTCTACGTGTTTCCTCTTTCTTCTTCGCTTCGTATTTACTTTTAATTATTTCTTTAACTGTAGCCAAGGACACTTGGCCACAGTTAATGCACTTCTCAAAGTTATTAGTGCACGGCCTCCAATTGTGCCCTTTATCACTGCATTTAGAGCATGATTCCTGTGGCTCTTTACAGTCTTTAGTAGCGTGTTTTTCCATCTTGTAACACCTGAAACAGAACTGGACCCGAGTGAATTCTCCCTTCTCTATCTGTTCCCCACTAATTTTGGCATTGAACATTAATAGGCCTTGTTCCTTTGCCTTTTGTGCCATAGTGGTTTTGGTGAAGACTACCTAGAAGACATGGGTTTAGTCGCTGTTATCCCTTCTATTTTTGAACTTGATCACTTGGCTACCTTGGTCCAGGTTTGCCGAAGCTAGATTTCCTCCATGATGCCATCTTTGGAGTGCTGTCCGATTCACGGATAGAGTCCCCGGCATACCACGCTCCTGTAGGCCAAGATCTGCAGTGGTACTGCTGGCTGCAGCCCAATTCTCTTAAGGACATCTACTGCTTTCTCCTTGGTGATATCCTCGATGTCTTTTTCCTTTTCGCAGATTGCGATATACCCCGAGGTTATCTCCAGCAGTCTCACCATGACAATGCCCAATTTGCCATACACAGCTTCGAATACTTTCTCTCTGCTGGGCTTGGGCTGTCCGTCGACTGTCCGCAGAGGTATTCTGGTTATATGGTCTTGGCCATCTCTTCGAGAGAGTGGTCCCTCGGGACTGGGTTCTTCTTTTTCTCCCACGTCTCTTTTTTTTGTGGTAACTTGATTCAAGTAAAGTTTCGTGCTCCCTTTCTTCTTACGATGATATTTTCTTCTTTATTTGTTTGTTGATGACTCCCTCTACTTCCTCGCTCAGCTTCCGTGAACGTAAACTGCCAAATGAAGGGATGAATGATGATGGGTGAACCCGAGGAGGACCCTCAGACGGGTGAAGTGTTGCGGACTTAATGATGGGTGGTGATCGAATCAACTACCACAACCCATGGCTGCCGCCCCGTGTTTGGTTATCGATGCTGCTTTCAACTTACACAGGGACGGTTGCATGTCCCGATGTGGTCTTGGACGAAAGCTACCCTTAGAGATTAGAGCGACCTCTTTTCCAAAGCTTTCAGCATCGCCTCGTAACCGGGTGGTCTCTTCCATAGAGTTCCACAGTGGGATAATCCTCAAACCTGCTTTCCTTTACGTCTCCAACTATGTCTATCAAAGTGGACCGACATAGTTGGAGCGAGACTAGATAACTGGCAGTTCAGTTCATTTCAGTTTCGTAACTCCGTCAAGGGAGAGGGGGGGGGAGGTTAGGTTGACATAAAGTCGTCTAGGAGTAGGTTAAAAAAGTCTTCAGCACAGTCCCCGTGGGGATAGTGAAGAGTTTCTTGACGTTTTGAAGCAGCCTTCCTAATTCTTTTCCTCCTTTATCGGGTAAGAGATGTAATATTAGCGTAGTTTTTATCAATAAATTCTTCAGCCTTCATTCGGAAAACTTCAACTTCAACTTTTCTAGAGAAAGTTGGGAAAGAGAGTGGGTGATTAGCTAAAAAAGAGGGGGAAGGGAAAATAGTGCGGAAATGATAGAAGCATTAGATTTTTAGATTAGGTGCCCGGTGTTCGAGCAATCTCCATTGGTTTTGATTCTTAAGTTTTTCCGTGAACTGCTTTTTTTACATATATAAAAATTATATATATTTATCTGTATATATATATATTTTTTTTTGGGGGGGGAGGGGGGTTTAGCTCGGCTCTATTGGTGTTTGGGAGGTAATTCTTATATGCTCCATCCTCTAGATCGAGGATGCCAAGTGTATCGTTGGGGAGAATGATTTCCAGTTTCTCCCAAATGTCTCTTCCTCTTTGCTAGAGATACAGGTTCAAAGGCTAAATTCCTGTTTGCCCGTGCAGTCTTCTCGAGGTCCGGAAGTCGAACTACTTGGTGCCAGTGATGAAACGAAGTCCTTGGTTCTGCACTCTTTGAAGCTTCGACATGTCTTTGTTAGATGCTGCGTTAAGTGGTATACTGGGATACACCAGTTTGGATCTAACCAAACTGATGTATAGCTTTTTCTTGTTCGCTATTGTGAGGTTTCTAAATCGGTGGAGTTTGTCTAGTTCAGCTTTTGTGTATCCGATTCTGGTGCTCACATGTTTACTCATTTTGGTACTGGAGAGTCTGTATCCGAGAATAGACGCGTGATGAGAGTATTTAATATCGGTGCCTCCTATATTGAAAGGGACGGTACGATGTCTCCCTATTGCAGTTGCAGAGAACTTAGACACATTTTCTTGGATTTTCTAGCGTCTTTCAAAGTTGGAGATTTATTCGGGTCCTGCTGCCGTGGCTCTGGCAATCAGCATTGCCAACTTTGTCCTCCGCACTACAACCTGGGTGACATCATCCGCGTATTGTATGTTTAGTGTTTTTTCGTCTCTCGTGTAGATGGTGAAGAGAGTGGGTCTAAGGCATCCTCCTTGTAGAACACCGGAGTCAAGGTCGAAGGCTTCCCCTGTATGCACTTCGAAGGCTATCACCGCTCGCCTATTGGTTAAATAGCTACAAAGGATCTTTTCGAAGTGGAGCGTGAGTTTCAGTCTGGAAATTTTGTATTTCAGGTCTTCGATCCAAACTTTATCGAAGGCCTTCTTTACGTCCCTACAGACGACGTCAACCCAGCAAACTTTAGCTCGCCATGCTGCCGCGTGTTGCAGCATATGGGCTATTGCTGTCTCCGTGCCTCGGTGCTCTCTAAATCCGTGTTGTTGTTCGTTCAGTAGGTTCTTTTCTGCTATGTGTTTTGCCAGTCTGCTGTTGAAATTTTTTTCAAAAACCTTCCCAACGGTCTCCAGCAGTGCTCTATAATTCATGACCTGGTTTGATGGTTTTCCCGGTTTGGGTATGAATATTATTTTGGAGGTCTTAAGGCCATCCGGGAAGTAGCCCATTGCTAGAGACGCGTTGAATAGGTTCAGCAGCCTGGTCCTAAGTTTCTCCCGAGCTTCTTTTAAATGCCTGATTGTAATTTGGCTGAGCCCTGGGCCTTTAGACTTGAATAAAGAAATTGCATTTGATAGTTCCTCCATTGTTATTCTTCTTCCTTCCTGAGAGTTGCCTTGAAACCGATGGAAGCATGTGGTTTTATAAGGGTCAAACCTGCCTTCTCTCTTTTCCAGATACTCGAGAACCTGGTCCTCAAAGTCTAGGTCAAAGTCTTCTTCTTCGTCTGATATTTTGAAGACATTTTCCCAGAATCCGTGGAACAGCTTCTCTTTCTCGCTGGGAGTGACCACCGTAGTTCCTTCATGCTTGATTTCAGATTGGCCTAGGGTGCGAGCGTTCCCTTTTAATTTGTTGATGGTCGTCCAAAAAGCCTTCGGGTTCATCTTAGTGTCTAATTTTTCTATAAGAATATTCCATTTGTCTCTGATTTCTATTCCTAGCGTGGAGTTCAGCTGACTTCTGAGAAACTGATCGAAGCGAAAGTTCATGGGTCTGGTATAGCCCAAGTTGAGGATGGTCTCGTAGACTCTGGAGAATCGTTGCTGTAGCACCACTCTCTCTTGCGTGGGTTTTTGGGGCATGGTAATTTTATGTGATGTTATAGGGATAGCTATAGCGTCGGCGTTAGAGATGCAGTCGCTAATAGCAGTTAGCTCTTCATCCAGATCTTTTTCGGATGCGTCCTTCTGACCAGGGATACCCTCTCGGAATGCCCTTCTGTAATCTTCCCAATCGGCATTCCAGAAGTCTTTTCTTGGGATAACTGGGACTGGGATAGGAACAGTTGTAATAGAGATCAGCATGGGCAAATGATCACTTGGGTGAGTGGCCCTGGAGTGATGAGTTGGTGAAAAGGAAAGTTAGGTTTGGACATTGGACATTGGACAAAATAGGAGATAAAATATAGGTAGAATTAGAGAGAAAATAGTAAGAGAGTAAAGTGGTTAAAGGGTGAGTTTAAAGAATAGATGTTGTGTAGGAGACAGAATAAAAAGATCCCTGGTGAAAGGGTAGCTCTGTCAATTTGTAGTTTTGTGTGTTTTGGGGTTGTTTTTGCATTGTTTAATAAACTATAAATTATAAATTTATAGTTCATATAATTAAATTAATCGTAGTTAATTTAATTATTATTTTCGATCATATTGATCGATTGATCTTAGGCATTCAAGCCTTTATTTTTGGCGGGGTTTTTATTCCCGCTGTGACTTTTGCAAAGTTTTTGAAAAGTTTTTTCGTTAGCATTTTTGAATGAATTTAAAAGTGAATTTATTTCTAGCTTGCGTTTTGCAAGTGGTTTTTATTTGAATTTTAATATGCTAAAGGAACCTGCGCATTACTTTGTATGTTTTGTCAGTTCTGTCAAGTGTATTTCGGAATCACGTCGTTGTCTGTCTGTAGCCTGCTACTTTTGAATGGTCTTTTTTGTCAGTCTGCTTCGATTTCTAAGTGTGTGCGAGAGAATTCAGGGGTCAAGCGGGCGCCAATGGCTTGCCATATCCTCTTAGCTCTCTCGTGGAGCACTACGTTGATCGGAGATAATCCAACCGAGTCGTGGAGCTACCTCTGTCGTTTGCGTTCTCTTCTTCGGGTGTTTGTAATAAGTAGAACCGCTTTGTTCTGGATGACTTGAAGTTTCGCAATGTGGGTCCTGGCGCTCGCGTTTAACGGCACCGGGGGGTATAAGAGTCTCGAGCGAATGCACGCATTGAATATCTTGAGTTTATTTGAGAGAGTTAGGTCAATGAACCTAAAAAACTCCCTCAAATCTCTCTTGCTATTCGCGACTGTCCGCCCGATATGACTCTTGTATCCCCCTGTGGTGATTTTGAGCCCAAGAACCGTCCCTTCCGAGCAGTAGGGGATTCTCTCCCCCTCTACCCGTATATAATTGAAGGTCTTGCGAAACATGGAAATTATTTTGAATTTTTGGGCATTGGTTGATATCTTCCATTTCCTCTCGTAAGAGTTGATGTTAGATATCTCCCTAGCCGTATTTCTCGCCATAAATTCCCTGTGAACGTAAGCGGCTGTACAAATTTGTGATATATCGTCAGCGAACTGGACGTATATCGTACCCTCGGAGAGAGGTTGTGGTAAGTCACGTGTATAGATGTTGTATAGCAGGGGACTGAGACAGTTCCCTTGCGGGACCCCTGATTTGAGCTCGAATTCGGGGCCTTTGTGTTCTTTGATTTCTATATATGCTCTCCTCTCCATTATGTATTCGCATAGAATCCTCTCAAGAATGGGGTCGAGGCCTACTTGCAGGATCTTAAATTGCAGGCCTCTCTTCCAAACCTTGTCAAAAGCTTTTTTAACATCGCGGAGCACCAGCTCGGCATGCCTTTTGCTTGTCTTGATGTTTGCAAGTTTTTCCGTAATAACGGCTAGTGCCCTGTCAGTCCCTCTTTTCTTTCTGAAGCCGTGTTGCTGCTCGTTATGCAAGTTGGCTTCGTTGAGAAAAGAGTTGACCCTATTTGCCAATATCTTCTCGAAGACTTTGCCAGCAAATTCTAAAAGAGATATCGACCGGAAGCTGGCAGGGCAGTCCGGGGGCTTTCCCGATTTGGGAAGGAAGATCATCTTGGCCACTTTCCACTGGTCGGGAAAATAGCCTGTGTTCAGAGCAGGATTCATGATGTTAAGAAGCCCACTCAAAACATTAGGCGGGGCCTTGATGAAATTTCCTCTGGTCAGCCCCGTGGTACCTGGTGCTCTTTGACGAAAGGGTGTTAGTGCAACGGAGAGCTCTTGGGCAGTTATTTTACTCCCATAGCCCTCCATCACTCTTTCCTGCGACACACAATGATGAAGGGAGGTTTTATGTATTTGTGTGTTTAGCTGTTGGATTATGTCATTTTCGAAATCGATGTCATAATTGTCATTTTCTTCGGGGGTAATTTTGAAGATTAAAGACCAGAAAATCCTAAAAATTTCCTCAATCTCTATAGTCTCGTCAATTTCGTTCTCTTCATGTTTGAGTGTAATTTTCTTCTGTGGGGGTTGTCCTTTTAATCGTTTATACGTCTGCCAAAATGTGCGTGAGTCTCTCTCTATGTCGAGTCCTTCAATCAGTCTGTCTCATACCTGTATTTGTTGGTCCGTAATTAGTGTCTGGAGTTCGTTTTTTATCTGTCTTATTCGTCTATGTGCATTGTGGTTGGGGCCTATCAGCGCTATTACATTGGACAGTTCCTTATATTCTTGGGCCAAGGCTTTCATGGGAGGGGTCCAAATAGTTGCTGGAAGGGTTTTATATTTGATACGTGGAATTCTATTTTCATCTGCTTTAATTAGGAGGTCGGTGATTTTATCCAGCTCTTCATCTATCTCTTCTAAATTGGCATCGAGTAAAGGGTCTGGGATATAATTTAGAAGGTAATTTTTGTAGCTTTCCCAGTTCGCCTGCTTATAGCTTTTGCGTTCTGGGATTGCAACTTGAATGGGATTTACGCCAATTGTGTTTTTAATAGTCTGGTGGTCGCTCGGAATAATGGGGCCCGGTTCAATGTAGTAGTTGTACGGAAACCTGATACTGGATAAAACCGTATCAGGTTTCGTTGCTGCATTTCCTGTAATGCATGTCGGGAATTCTGGTCCGATTCTAGTCCCGTATTTTCTGTCAAGTAAGACTTCGATGTTCCTACCTGCATTGTTGTAGGAGGTATACCCTGATGCTGCACATCTTGCATTCAGATCTCCAGCAAAGATTACATTTTTCTTATGGCTGAAGACCAGTAGAAGGTTGTGCAAGGGTACATAGCCGCGTCTTGGGGTTGGTACCCCGTGTCCACGACCAGACCCCCCAGGGTAGTGCCTACCTCAATGGCAAGGTAGGATTCATCTAAGTCGTGTAGTTTTTTGTATTTAAGTCCTTTTTTGACGGCTATTGCGCAGCCGTCATACCGTTTCTGGCTATAATTTTTGCTAATGACGTCGTATTGAAATATTTTGAATTCTTTTTGTGTGGTCATTCCGTGTTCGTTTATAAGTATAATGTCAGGGTCACTTTGTCGCAGAATGTTGCCATAGATGGAACCTTTACCGTCCCACCCATCGACATTCATTTGTATGATTGTAAGTCTGTTGGTCATTTTGAGTAATGTAGGTTCTTTCAGTGTGGGGGATTAAAGTAGACGCTTATTCGCGATCTACTTTAGCCCCATGTGGTGTACTGGGTGGAGTGCGCTCCCCGCCGTTTCTTTTCTTTCGAAATTTAGTATCGGTTATCGTGTGAAAACAGTCCATGGCTAGCTTAACCTTATTTTGTGCGAGGGCCTCCTCAACCTGTCGCTTCGGAACCTCGTCTGAGCATTCCCACTTGTATCGTCCGGTCCTAAGACCTTCCGATACTTCACGGGAGTCAATCATAGCTGGGAATGGAGCCAATTCAGGGGCGTACAATTTTAGGTTGAAGCCTCTGGAATGGTACTTGAGTTGGTGTTCCCTTCCTCGGGATGAGGAGGTAGACCGTGGGCCACGAGTTTTGGAGATTTTCCTCGACCTAGGAGACCTGATCTCCTTGGGTCGGACTGCCTCCTTTGTTGGTGTGGGGGTGTGTATTTTTTGGGAGTGAGCGGTGCTTGTTTTTGTGTCTGTGTTTCTTTTGGTTTGTTGAGTCGGGGGTCACGTGAGATGGCTGTGTTTGGGGTTGGTACTTTTTGGCACTTGTATTGGCACTGAGGAGCTACGGTTACACGCATAACCTCCTCTGAAGGGGGGTTATCGGGGAACCACATCTCCGCAAGCATGTTCTTTACGAGAATGCGATTGACTTCTGTCGCAAAGGTACCAGGGCGAGTAATGTTTGCTATGTGTGCATAATAAATGCGACACATAATCTTGGTGGAGTGTTCGTTTTCGATGTGTAGATATGTCTTCTTGCTGTTCGACTCGGCGATGGCGGCTTTGGCGGCTTTTGCAACTTTAGCGTAGGTTGAGTTTGCTTTAATCTCTTCCGTCTCACGTTTGAGTTTGCTTTGGTTTCTCATTTCCTGCTTTTTAATTGGACATGCCATAGACATGGTCCGGTGCGGGCCTTCGCAATTTAAACATTTGGTGGTGGTGTTCTTACATTCGCGCCAAAAATGGTCGCGACCGGCGCAGATGGAGCACAACTTGAGGTCCTTGTTTTCAGGGCAGTTGGACGTGGTATGTTTGTTGTATTTGTAGCACCTAAAGCACATTTGCAAATCAACAAACTACTCACGTTCCATCTGTTCTGGGCAAACTCTCACGTTAAAAAGAAGCAGTCCGTTGTCCTTAGCCTTTTTAGCCATAGCCGTGTCTCCAAATACAACCTTAAACACGTGCGTGTAGTTTTTAAATTTGAAGACCTCTGCTACCTTTGCCCATTCGTGGTTCCTCTCGATTTCCTGTTTTATTGAGTCCAATGAGTGGCTCCCAACCCAGGGGTCGAGGCGCCAGCCGATTAAACTGCGGTGAGTCCTTATTTGTGGCGGTGTGGTCGGTTTTAGATTTATTGTGCTTAGGCATTCAACAGCTTTCCCGGAGGTCAAGGCTTCACAATCGGCCTCTTTCGCGCAGATAGCTGAGTATCCATTATTTAAGTCAATGAGTCTAACAAGGGCAATGCGTAGGGTTCCATATAGTATCTCAAAAACTTTTTCACGGTGAGGTTTCGGGCCCTCCGGGAGGACCCGAAGAGTTATTCGCAAGGTTTCCCTCATCTCAAATGCATCATATGATGCGTTATGGTGTGTATGTGTAAATGTGTTCACTTGAGGTTTTATAAAAGGAAAGGGGTAAGAGAGAAAAGGGGGCCAATGTCCAATAAAAATTTACTTTACCTTAAAAAACTTCCGTCAGGCTAGCGTGTTGGCCAGGGAAGGCTTCGGTCTCCGTTTCCACGAAGGAGCGAAGAATTCTTCCGTAACCGTCTTCAACGAAGAAGGCCAGTGGTCCACTTATTAATGAACTATCGAGCTACTATCAACAAGGCGGGTCACTCTGTACACTTTCTCGCTAAAAATTCACTTTATGTAAATCCGTACAAAATGCTGTCAGAGCGGGAGTCAGACTGGCTCAGGCAAGCAAAGGGAAGTTAGTTTAATGGATTTCAGCCATGTTTATGTTCAAACGGTTTGAGCGTTAGTAACCTTTTAAATATATCATGGCGCTGATTAGACAATTATTACAGTGCTTATGTCTAAAAATTGATTGGTCAATTTGTCAACGCTAAGGCTGTTATTCCAAAAATGAACGTAAGAATGACTATTAAATGTATATCAATCCTGATTAGTTAAATTTTTGTAGTGTTATGAGTAGATGAAATAATTATTTATATAAGTGTATTTTTGTGTAATATATATATATATATATATATATATATATATATATATATATATATATATATATATATATATGAGGAATTAAACCACATTCTCCGAAGACAATTTAATTCAGAACAGTTTCGGTGTATCGCACACCCTTTTTCAACTGACATTATCAGTTAAAAAAGGGTGTGAGATACACCGAAACTGTTCTGAATTAAATTGTCTTCGGAGAATGTGGTTTAATTCCTCATCTTTTCTGGCGATATTGCATTAATTTTCATTATATATATATATATATATATATATATATATATATATATATATATATATATATATATATATATATATATATTTTCCTTCATCCCATAAGGAAGCGGTTGATCACTTAACCCAGCCTACGAAACTACAAGATTGAGAATACCTTACTCAGACCATATAACATTACGCTTAAGCGAGTAGGAATAAATATCCCCTAAAAACCGTTTTCTTTTCATTCAACCTGATTCGGACTCCACCATAGTCCATCGGTAAAGGAAGAAAGAATACCTAAAGACGCTCCGAAGATGATCGAATAGATCGAAAGATCAGCAATTTAAGTTTGTTTTTTACCAAACGCATTTATTAAAACGAGATATGAACATAGGGCAAATTATCTACCATCTACAAGATGGACTAAAAAAGACAGTAATAAGAATAGAAAGTTGCCAAAGGAAAGTGATTAAGACGAAATATACCTTGGCCTTTAACAAAATTTGCAGCCAAAACAGACTGCTAGTCATCTAAACTATATATATATATATATATATATATATATATATATATATATATATATATATATATATATATATATATATATATATATATATATATATATATATATATATATATATATATATATATATGAGGATATTATAAAATTGTTTCACAAGAATACTAGGAGCACCGAACATCAAACAGATGAAAGAGCCATCACGGACATTATAGACCGAGGAATAAAACCCATAAACGCCGAGCAAAAGATCGCACTAACCATCTACTATCAAAATAGACGTACTTCAACCATCTTAATGAAAAATAACGCCTAACCTCCGCTACAACCGGAACAAAGGACACATCTGATATACGAGTACACATGTAAACTAGGAGAATGTGAACTCCTACCTAACTCTTATATCAGCATGACCCAAACCACTCTCTCAAGAAGAATGTCATACCATCGGAACAACGGTGCACCTAAAAAACATACTCAGGAAGTATACGGAACATGCCTCAACCGAAAAATGATAGAAGAAAACAACAAAGTTTTAGACTATGCTTCCAACAGGCGTCAACTGCTCTTCCTTGAAGCTACGAGGGGCGGTCAATAAGTTTTGCGAATCGGTAGGGCAAAACAGAGGAAGGGGGATGGCTGTTTGTGGGGGTGTTAGGACAAGTTATGACAAGTCAGGACCTGCAGCCGCACGTTCCTGCCTCGTCTATTTAAGAAGCAGTAGCTGATTACAGACTGTCAGTAAAAAAAAAATCAACAATGGAGAAGGTTGAGCACCGCGCAGTAATCAAATTTTTGACCAAAGAAGGCAAGAATGCAAAAGAGATCCATGAACGCATGGTTGCAGTGTACACCGACACGGCCCCTTCCTATGCAACCATTGCTCGCTGGAATAGGGAGTTCCGCCATGGTGGCCAGTCCCTTGAAGATGACCCCTGTCCAGGACGCCCGTCAGACGTGACCAACGAGGACAATGTGGCCCGTGTGGAGAGGATCATCCCCGAAAATCGACGGGTGAAGGTCGAAGAAATCGAGCGAGAACTTGGAATATCACATGGAAGTGTTATCAACATAATCCACAACAATTTTGCCATGACCAAGGTCTCTGCCCGTTGGGTCCCTATATACCTCACGAAACCTCACGCCCCATGATCAACTTCAACGTCGTCAAAGTTTACTAGGCTAGAGTTGCACAAGCTACCCTGCGCGAGTGCGGATTCGGGGAGCTCAACCACCCCCCCTACAGTCCCCATCTGGCCCATAGCGACTACTTTTTATTCCATCAGCTCAAGGCTGCACTGCGTGAACCCCGGTTTGGGGACGATGAAGATGTCCAGCTCGCCGTCCAGGAGTGTATTGAACAGCAGTCGGGAGATTTCTGGTTGTCGGGAATTCGAAGCCTCAGGGACAAGTGGCGCAAGTGCATTAAAGTCGAGGGTAGTTATATTGAAAAATAATAAAAGACTTTTCTTCATATCTTGTTTACTTATATCCGAATTGCAAAACTTATTGACCGCCCCTCGTATATATATATATATATATATATATATATATATATATATATATATATATATATATATATATATATCCAAGAGAAACAACCGAATTTAAACATACAGTCTAACTCCAATGAAATCCTGCCCAGAGCAAGAAAAGCAGAGGGACAGGTGTTTTCAGAGCTGCCCCTAGCCACTAATCTCCTCTGGCAAGCAGCTTAATTCCCCCCCCCCCTCTCTCTGGCTACCTACTCCTCTGACTTTTTATTACCTGGATCCAACCTGCCTATACTTGTATAGCTTGTTTCGTAATTTTGTTAATACATTTTGTAACATATATAAACTGAATACTTTGTAATAATTCCCCATTGTAACTCTGAAGATGATACTCGATGTATCGAAACGCGTCAGTTAAATTAAAGAAAAAGCTAGATTACATTAATTTACTTCTACCTTTGGCAAAATAACAAGCACCAGTCCCCGATGAACTTTGGTACGCATATCCACAGGTTAAACAATTAAGAAAAGCCGAATATAAGACAAATCGAGAAGGTTGAAAAAGAATTATTAATTCGAAACTAGCGGTCGCTTTTAATAAAACATTCTATAATGAAAATATACTGCCCAAATTTACACGTATATATATATATATATATATATATATATATATATATATATATATATATATATATATATATATATATATATATATATATATAACTCAATTTAGAATTCCCTTAGAACCGCCTTGCTTTTAAATATGTCACAACTAATTTTGCTCTTCCTCATTGTGCTTTCGTTTTCCGACTCGTAAAGTTTGTTCAATAAGTGTTCCACAATTCAGGTTAACAAATTCATCTCAAACGTGTGAGTACTGTACTTATATAATATTCATTTAATACAGACCCCAATTTACTTATTACTATTGTGATCCGTTAACATTCTTTGTAATCTTAATACCCTGTTACTATCCGTTAACATTCTTTGTTTTCTTAATACCCTCTCACTATCTGGTTAACATTTTTTATCCTGTAAATACCCTATCTTGTTAAATAGCATTTTGTTAACATCAAATTTGCATCCTGTTATTATATACCTTTAATTAACAACTAAAATCTAGTGAATATACTACTTAGCCACTTGTCCAGGTTCCTCTTGAATGTTTCTGGAGTCACTCCAGTGAAGTCCCGGATGTCATTTTGCATATCCATTAAATAATAACCAGGATATTGTAGTTATATGCTATGCCAATTTCTATCAAGTTATATTCAATCAATTATCTTTGTTTTCATTGTTAATTCTTAAATATAATATATTTTCATACCTTGTGTATTCAAACCTCCCGTGTTTACCCCATTCCCTCACGTTGGCCGAATCTAAAAATTAAGCCTTTATCTTACTTTTTTTGTTACGTTTGTAGATTAGTGGCATAGCTGAGGTAGTCCTCCACTTCAGTGTTTCTTATGCCTCTCGGGGGTTACTTCTAGGAGAGTGTTGTCATTCTGGACTGCGTAACCTGGTGTTGGTGGTTGGTCAGGTATACTAC
The DNA here is from genome assembly GCA_963969495.1 of Ceratothoa steindachneri. Lineage (NCBI taxonomy): Eukaryota > Metazoa > Arthropoda > Malacostraca > Isopoda > Cymothoidae > Ceratothoa > Ceratothoa steindachneri. Next base: position 71,893,355 of record OZ018333.1, on the reverse strand, counting down.
TTAGCCACTTGTCCAGGTTCATCTTGAATGTTTCTGGAGTCACTCCAGTGAAGTCCCGGATGTCCTTTGGTATGATGTTGAACAGTCGGGTTCCAGTGTGTGTCTATCAATCTAATTCATTTGTACAGGATATTGTATTTATATGCTATCTAGGTCAACAATATAATGACCAGTACACATAAGCATGCAATTTACCTAGGCACCAGATCTAATAATATATAATTATAATATATATATATATATATATATATATATATATATATATATATATATATATATATATATATATATATAACTGAATCACGAAAATAAGGAACGTGAGGAATTTATGAATAAAATACAGCCACGAGGAAAATGAAACAACGGAGAACTGCGAGGCCTTTCGACTAATGGTCCTTTACTAAGCAAGCTCTGCTTAGTAAAAGACCATTAGTCGAAAGGCCTCGCAGTTCTCCGTTGTTTCATTTTCCTCGTGGCTGTAACGTTATTCATATATATATATATATATATATATATATATATATATATATATATATATATATATATATATATATATATATATATATATATATATATATATATATATATAATACCCAGCTGTAGTAATACACTATAATTAAAATAAATAATGATAAATAATAATAATATAATTTGGCAATAAATAATTAATAAGATACTTTTATTCTATTTCTTCGATAAAATCAGTTTATATTTACAGCGTTTAATACATTCTACTAGAAGTTTGGGAGTTTATTTTATTTTTATGGTCGGTTTTTAATTAAAGATATATCAATTTTTACAGAAATTAAACAAGGTCATTATTTTGTTTTTTTTCTTCTAAAATTAATGTCATTTAATGGCTAAGTTTCACTATTTAAATTTCGGACATGGTGACATTTGGAAATCATCCTTTCTATAGTTACCAAATGCCACCGTAACTTATTTGTGTGCTCACACACAAATTTCTCCTCTGAATAATCGATTTAATCTGATTTAAATTAAATATATAGAATAAATGGTATTGTAATTATTACTTACAATTTTGTATTTAGATTTTTGTAATTATTCAACCAAAATTAAGATATTCCTGTCTTTTGTTTCTTTTAAAAACCCTAATAAAGTTCCTCGAGTTATGGAAAGAAAAAAATAATTTAGTTAGTCGTACAAATAAGGAATTGTTTACGAAAATGCCTTAAATTTGGTAAAATGTGACTAATATGTTTATTCTTTTAACGTTATAAGACATATAAATTATAATGTAAACAATATTTACTGTTATAAAATTCACTAATTACTTTTTGAACCGAACTTTCACAAAGGTAAACGTCTACAGGAGGTTGTATGAGAAGCGCCCAACGGTAATCAACCTGCAGCTCCTGCAGGACGTGGCTGGAGTGGTGCGCCTCTTTCAGCCCCCACACCTCCCTCGGCCAGCTGTGGGGGAGCTTCAAGAAGGCCTCAGGCCCCGCCCAGCTGCGCACCCACGCCCACAGCAAGAGGCAGATCGGCTGGCGAACTGCTTTACAGTGAGGGGTTCTAGCGAGCAGCTTCCTCCCCACACCAGCTACCTCCAGCAGCAGCTGCGCCCTAGCGCGACGAAGAGGTCAGGGAGGTGCGGGGCCAGCCGCACGCGACGGACCAGCCTTTCACGCTTGAGGAGCTGGCCATGGCGAAACGTCGACGTGACACAGCGGCGGGAGCCGACGGAGTGCGGTACTCTATGCTGGCGCACGCTGGGCCCACCGGGGACGCCTCGCTGCTAGCCCTTCTGAACGCGTCGTGGTTGGCGGGCCGTCTGCCGCCCTCCTGGAAGGACGCCGACATCCAGCCCATCCCCAAGCCGAAGGATCACACCACCTTCAGGCCAATCTCCCTCCTGAGCTGCACCGGAAAAACGGCGGAGAAGATGGTGCTGACTCGCCTACAGTGGAGCGTGGGAAGCCTTCATCACCACGTGTTCGGCTACACCAGGGGGGTGAGCACGGCGGACTGCCTCATCACCCTCCTGGCTCACGCCAACAACCAGCCCACCATCGTAGTCTTCCTTGACCTCGAGAAGGCTTTCGAGCTGGCTAGCCCCCGCGCCATACTGGCCGCCCTTGTTTAGGAAGGGCATCCGAGGGAGACTGCTGGGCTGGCTCCAGGACTACCTTCACCAGCGCCGAGCCCGCGTGAAGTTCCAGGGTCACAAGTCTTCCTACCTTACCTTCGAGAACGGGACACCCCAGGGCGGCATCCTCAGCCCGTTCCTTTTCAACGTGCTGATGGAACAGCTGGTCGCCCTCCCCTATCGGGAAGGAACCATCCTCCTTAGCTACGCCGACGACCTGGCGCTCGTCGTCACCGGGCGCGGCGACAAGCTTGCGCGGGCCCAAGAAGCGCTGCACCTCATCACTGCTAAGTGCGAAGAGCTGGGGCTCAAGATCTCGGCAGAGAAGTCCCGGGCCATGGCCATCAAGACTTGCACACCTGCTGGCCAGCAGCTTCGCGTCCAAGGAGTCGGCCTGGCCTGGACCGACTCCTACCAGTACCTCGGAGTGTGGGTGGACAGACGGCTGTCCTTCACGCAGCATGTCACGCACCTGAGGGAGCGGACGCAGGCCCGGCTCAATGTGATGAGGGCCATGACGCGGCCGAGCGCTGGTGCAACCTTCCCCGTTATCCGCCTCTACTACCTCCAGGCAGTGCGCTCCCTAGTGGACTACAGTGCACCGGTCCTTGTAGCGCTGCCCCGGCAGCAGCAACAGCGCCTGGAGGTGATACAAAACACCGCCATGAGGACCATGTTAGGGGCACCCAGGTGGTGCACTGTCTGTGTCATGCAGAGTGAGGCCAACCTGGTGCCCCTCACCGCCAGGGTGGATTGCATTGTGGCCGGTCGGGTGGCCAGAGTGCTCCAGCGCGACGTTGAAGGTGTTGCGCAGAGGAGACTCCGAATGGCCGTGGCGCAGGGCATCGAGTGCCTGCGTAACAACAGGTGGCTCTAAAACGTCAGCCTAGCAACCAACTCCCTCAACCGGGCAGGGAACTGGCTGTGGCGCGACCCCGACACCCCCCCCCCCGCCCACGTTCCACCACCACCATGCCCCCCCCCCCCCCGCCGCACACTTCACCGCCACACAGTTGCCCGACAGCAAAGCGAACTGCCTCACCGAGGAGCTGCACCAGCACGCCCTCATGGCCATGTCTGAGGTCACGGAGCCAGGCAGCGCAGTGTACTTCACCGACGGTTCCGTCGACCCCGACAGCGGGAGGTCCGGCGCCGCCTTCGTCATGAGCGGCTTGACGCAAGCGTGGAGGACATCAGACCACTGCTCCACCCTTCAGACGGAGCTGGTAGCAATCCTGCACGCCCTCCAGCACGCTCTGCTCCGCCGGGAGGCCACTGTGGTGATACACACTGACTCTCGGTCGGGACTACAGGCGCTGCAGCACGCCCACGCCTACATCCACCTCACCACCACAATCCTGTGCACCCTGCAGGACCTGGCAGCTCAGGGCAGGCGTGTCCGGCTCCACTGGATTCCCAGCCACGTTGGCGTGCGCGGCAACGATGCTGCCGACGAGGCTGCCAAGCGAGCCGCCCACGGCCCCATCATCACCTGGACCGTGCGCCCCAGCCTGCAGCAGCTCAAGGTGCAGGTTAAACGCAGGGCCGCCCACAACGCCCACCAGCAGCACCAAGAATGGGAAGCATTCAAGAGGCAAGCGGCGTGGTATGCTGCAGCCACAGCCTATCGCCCACTGAACCCATCCTTCCAGCAGCCCAGAGCGAACGGCGTGCTGCTACAACGTGTGAGGCTGGGCTACTCCACGCGGGAAGAGCTGCACGCCGACTTTGTGGCAGGGAGGTGCGAACACTGCGGCGGCCGCTCCCGGCGCCCACTGGTGCACTACCTCCTCTCCTGCCCAGCCACCACCCGCCCCAGGCCAGAGCGAGCGCCAGCCCCTCCCCCTGTAAGAGGCGCCCTACTGAGGGCGCGAGAGGCAAGAGCCGCCCAGGTGGTCCGCCACACCCCAACAAACGAGCTGCTGGAGGTGCTGAGAACAGCACCCCCTCCGCGCTGATCGCCGCTCGCGCCCAGCCGGGCGACAGGTGATGAAGACCGACGCCACCCACTTGCAGCAGACAAGAAACGCGTGGGACGCTCCACCACGTCTTACTGCACGCCAACACTGACGGGCTGCCCGCTTTGTGTAATGTGTGCATTTATACATGTATTTATATTATTGTATCATATTATTACTGTATTTGTCTTTTTTGTCGTTTTTTTTTGTTGTTTGTTTGTTTTGTTTTTATTTTATTATTATTTGTATTATGATTATGTATAAATGTACTCTATTGCACAATAAACCTATAAAATCAAAAATTTCACAAAGGAAGAAGGCAGCATAATTTCACTTCAAAAGTTGACGCTGAAGACTTCTCATTTTCGATAAAGGAGGAAAAGGTTGACGAAGGGAGGCTCAAAACGACAAGTTTTGCCTCATCAACCCTACGGGGACTATTCGCCATAGAATTTTACACCGGCTTCAAGACGAAGGGCCACTCTCGAGAAGAGATGGCATAGAACCACACGACCAGGATACCTTTGCGGGTTGTCGACGGGCAGCCCAAGCTTAGCAGAGAATCCGTTTTCGAGGTCATGTACGGCAAATTAGGCATTACCATGGTGAGGCTGCTGGACATACCATCTGGTTATATCGCGATATGCCAGAAAGATATAGAGGAGATAACCAAAGAGAAGGCAGTTGGGGTCTTACGAGGCATTGGGCTGCAGCCAGCAGTACCCCCACAGATCCTGTCCGTCGTATCGACCCATGGATAGGGCAACATACCGCAGAGGAAATTAGAGAGAAGATACAGCTTCGGCAAGCCTGGGCCAAGGTAGCCGAAGTTATTAAGTTCAAGAATAGGAGGGACGGTGGCGAGTACACCCATGTGTTTAAGGTGGTCTTTGCGGAGACTACCATGGCACAAAAGGCAACTGAACAGGGCCTTCTAATGTTCAACGCAAAAATCAGCGGGGAGCCGGTGGGAAAAGGAGAATATACTCCGGTCCAATTCTGCTTCAAATGCTACAGGATGGAGTCCCATGCCACCAAGGACTGCAAAGAGCCGCAAGAGACGTGCTCTAAATTCAGCCAGAAGAGGCACAATTGGCGTAATTGCAACAGCAATACAGAGAAGTGCGTGAGCTGCCGGCAGGGGCATAGGACTATGGCCATGTCATGCCCCGCTAAGAAGGAAATTATAAGGAAAAAACAAGAAGCCAAAAGAAACGAGGCGCGCCTAGAGCAAATACGTCCTAAGCCCAGGCAGCAAAGGCAGCCATCTCAGAGGTGGACGCCAAAAAGACATACCTCAAAATTGAGAACGAGGGCTCCACTAAAATCATGACGTGCATCCTTAATGCGCACGTCATGAACCTGGCTCACCCGGGCACATTCGCGAAAGTCCTAAACCAGATGCTGGCAAAGAACGGGATGGAACAGATATGGTTCCCGGTCAACCCCCTTTCCGGGGATGTACTGCATCTGCAGATGGCTCCGAAAGAGCAACAAACAGCAGAGCAAGTAAAAACTTGCAAACAGACAAATAAGAAGGAAAGAAAGCAAACAGTCGAGGCAACAACTCCTGCGCCCACCCAAAGCAAAGTAAACACGGCAGTACAAGACAACTCGGACACAAACAGTTCCTCGGAATCATCAGATTCCTCAGACACAGAAACAACAAAATCCCAGGAAAAGAAGAGACAGAAAAAGAGAGTGAATAGATTGCGGACGAACTATATTAACCTCAAAATATACGCCTGCGATCAATTCCCCTTCCCAGAGGAAATGGAAACCAGGAGTATATTCCAAAGAATAAAATCCAAAATATACAAATGGGAGTACGACTACGTAGTGGATCCTGGAACAGTGGAAGAGTCCCTGCTCGCACAGAATGTGACTCTACATCACAGTACCTGCGAGCAAATCTCGAACGCTGAGTTCAGGAAAAAGAAGAATGGAGGAAAAAGAACGTCACCCAGAAACACTAGGTGATAGAAGATGGAGAGAGTAAGCAACATAATGAGGATTCTGACACTCAACGTGAATGGATGGGAGGAGAAGGCCACGGCATATGGAAACATATTCCGAGTGCTTGACCCCGATATCATTCTCATTACAGAGCACCATATCGACACTACAGCTGGTCATATTAAAATACCGGGCTACAGAGTAGTCATGAAGAATCATTCCCAGGAAAGGTTCGATGGTGCTGCAATAGCTGTCAAGAGGAACATCTCCTTTAAACAACTACCAGAACTCGATGAGTCCTTTGTGGTAATCGAGCTACATACACTGGTAGGAGTCCTCGTGATAGCTGCAGCATATCAACCCCCTTGACGAGCATATCTCCAGTTAAGTAACTTCTACACACTGTTCGGGCACCGCAGAATGGCATTCTTAGGAGAAGACCTCAATGCCAGATGCCGTGCGACGGGTTATGGTAGCACCAACGATAGAGGACGAAACTTGGAACTGATTATGGGAAGAAAAAAACATCCAAAGGATAGGGCCGGATTTTCCGACCTAAATCACTTCCAGATCAGCAACCAAGCCTGACATAATCCTAACAAGTAAAGGCTTCCCATTCAACTACCATAGTGAGCCAGGCCTAACAGTCCCTAGTGGTCACGTAGCGATTCTCACCACAGTATCTCTCGCGCCAATCCAGCTCCCAGCCCCTTTCCGGAAAAAACTACGCCCTGGCCAACTAGGTTCGTTACAAGCAACGACTCAGTGAATATGCGCCAGCTGATCTCAGCACGGCATCGTTAGAGGAGATAGACAGGGAGCTGGAAAGGATTACAACGTCCATACTAAATGCGGACCGCGAGAGCATACCCATAAGAGGGTATAAAACACCTCCTCAGCCTAGGTGGACAGAAGAGATGAGAGAGATCGCTCGCGTTCACAGGAAAGTGTACGAAGAAGTAAGACGGGAGGGTCCCAACTGGGAAAGAAGCTCGCTCCTTCGACACCTAAGCTCAGAGAATAGAGAAGCTATCAACCTCCAACAGGAGGAAATATGGAACAGCTTGATAGCCAAAGTCGACAGCGAACTTAGCCCGGCTAAGTTCTGGCCATAAGTCAAGAACTTAAAGGGACTTACACCTAGACCTAAGGTTTGGATAAAGAAGAACGTAATCTACATAGAGGAGCCAGTGGTTCTCGAGGACATGTTCAGGAACTTCTGGAATTTTTTTTTCAGGATTACCCCTGAGGAAAACGACGAGTTCGACCAGGAATTCGAAGGCCAACTGATCGAAGAACTAAATCAGGAAATGCATCGCACGCACCCACTACATCAAGTAGACCAAGGCAGGGAGATGGCGGGCCACGGATGTCCCGTAACATCAAAGGAGGTCATGGCCAATGTAAAAGCCTTTCGACAAAAGGCACCAGGCTGGACGTGCATCACCAGAAACAACTTGGTTAATGCCCCACAGCAGATCATTCAGGAAATCTTTAACATTTACAACACTTTCCTGAACACGGGCTACTCCCCGGAAGGTTTCAAGATTGCTAAGGTGATCTTCATTCCTAAGGGAGGTAAACCCCCCAATCAACTGGTAAATTACAGGCCAATCGCCCTGCTGGAGATCATTGTGAAAGTCTACGAGAGACTCCTAGCTGACAGGCTTCAAGAACAACTAGGGAGCTGAGAGCCCACAACCCTCAGCAGCACGGGTTCGGCAATGGACGAAGAACGGAAACAACCCTCACCCTCCTTGCGGAAAAACTCGCTTGCAGTAAATCTGAGAGGAGGTACGTAGACGTGTTGCTGCGAGATGGAAAGAAGGCCTTCGATAAGGTTTGGATGAGAGGATTACAGTTCAAGATCCTCAACCTCCAGCTTAACCCACTCCTGGAAAGGGTCCTTTGCAACTATGTCTCTGATAGGAGAGCCCGAATTGCAATCGAGGGCTGCAAAGGACCCGAATTCGAACTCGAGGAGGGAGTTCCACAAGGTAGCTGTCTCAGCCCTCTGCTGTACCTAGTGTACACGATTGACCTGCCTGCTCCTGTGAGGTACCATTCGATGTATCTGCAATACGCAGATGACATCACCCAAATCGTCCTAAGTCCATTCAGGAACTCTGGAAGTCAGGCGAGGGCGACAGCTGTCGAAATTGAAAATATCAACCGATATGAGAAGAAGTGGAAAATTAAAACCAACCACCAGAAGTTAACTATCATTCCAATGAACCGCCGGAAAGTAAATGACGTCATCGTCAATAACTAAATCTATCCGTACTCCAACGAGGGTAAAGTCCTGGGCTTACAACTTTTTAAAACGGCATACAACACGCATATCAAAACTAGAGTCTCCCTAGCCAAAAGAGAGCTGAGGAAACTTTACCGTTTCCGAGCCCTCAGCGTGCCAAACATCAAAAAACTGTATATGGACTTGGTACGCTCAGTCCTAGTGTACCCGGCCGTGATCACGCAGATAGCAAGCTGCACATCTCTCAGAATGATGCAGAGGGTGCAGAATAAAGCCACACGGCTGATCACTGGCACGCAAAGGATCGACCGTATTCGGCAATTGGTTCTACACCAAAGAATAGGACTAAAGCCGATCAATACGGAGATCCAAAGGCTGGGGAGAAAGACTTGGGATAAAATAGACCGAGTGATACTCCCGACTATGAACCTAAACCTAAATATACGTGCGAACTGAAGACGCGCAATAGGTAGAACTGCTCTGTTCCCTAGTAGTAGAACCTGCGCGAGAGAAGTGGTACTACCTATGTACACGTAGTAGTAGTCCACTACTCCGATGTAATAGTGACAGCAAAAATTCAATAATTATAAACAAATAAAAAAGAGGCGAAGTGCCCACACTAAAGAACCCCCCCCCCCATATAAATATAGTATAAATTAAAAATTTAACTAACTTTAAATATAAAAGAGGCGAAGTGCCCAAATAAAAGAGATAAACTAAGACTCAAAACTTATGAGATTCAGCATAAGAGAAACCTTTGAAAAGCTCGAATGCTTTGACGGAAAAATACAACTAATCAAATACATATATATATATATATATATATATATATATATATATATATATATATATATATATATATATATATATATATTATAATGGAGGAAACTGGCTTTCAACGACAGTCAGCAACTTTAATGACGGTGGAAATTTTTAATATTAAATAATACAAATAAGAAGAATGCTATTGATGCCCTAACACCAGGGCAAACTAGAAATCATTTTCACACCTTTATATACCTACCACACAATTTCATCACTTTAACCTAATTTGTATAAAGGAAAAGCTCGACGAATCTTACATCGCGATCAAAGTAAGAATAGACCTAATCAACATCATCATAACAACGGGATATCAACCGACAAGGAGCGACCAATTGCCTATTAACAACTTTATCATAAACCAAAGACCAATCCAAATCCTAAGTAAGGCAAGAAAAATCTTTCACAGAACAGACTGGGAGAGATATAAGAGAGAACTCAGCACATACACACCAGAAACACTGGAAGAAGCAACACTAGAAAAAGTAGATCAATGATTGGACATAATAAGAACACAGCTGACGAGAAAGCCATACCGAAAAACAGCTACAGAAGAATCAAAACATTCAGTTGGACACCAGAAATGGTACGGAAACAAAGAAAACTCAAGGAAATATAAGAGGAAATCAGGATAAACGGACCGACGAGGTAGCTACACAACGAAGTAAGAAGGACAAAGCGAGAACTGAATTCGGATATAATAAACAGACACAAGGGACACTGGAACGAAACAATACATAAAATTGACAACGAGGCACCTGTAAAAGAATTTTGGAGTAAGATAAATCGACTGAAAGGCAAAACAGGACAAAAAAAATGAAAATAGACCACCAAGGAAATACTATAGAGGACGAAGACAAGAGAGAACAAATGTTCAGGGACTACTGGAGAAAAATATTTAGCATAAGTGAAGAGGACAACTAGGAATTTGACATCGACTTCGAAAGAAATTTCGTAAGAGAACTCAACGAGGAAATTGATATAACTGTTCCACATCCAACAGTGCATGCATCGGGAGACAGCTTGGATGGGATTGACGCTAGAATCACCCTGCAGGATATCAAAAACACAATCTCTCAATTCAAAGAGAAAACGCCAGGAAGATCCGATCTCACCAATAAACACGACGAAGAAGCACCGGAGAAGATATTTTAGGGAATCTCAAACGTATTTAACGCTTGCCTTAACACCGGCTACTTCCCAAAAGAACTTCCGGCCAAGATGATCTTTATCCCTAAAGCAGGCAGGCCACCAACTCATCGGGAAGGTGTTTGAGAAAATACTAAACCAACAACTGAGTGAGTACCTGGAAGAAAACAAGCTTCTGAACAAACTACAATTTGGATTTAGGAAGAGAAGAAGCACGTAAATGGCCCTCATGGTCATTACGGAAATGATAGCGAAAGTTTAAAAGATAAAAGCTAGCGTCGATATAGTCTGCAGGGATGTTTCAAAAGCATTCGATAGAATATGGATAACGGGAATGCAGTACAAAATACTACAGCTACGGACAAACAATAAACTCAAAAGATTAATCTGCGACTAATCTGGGGAACCACCGAGGCAATATTTTCGACATGTAAGCTGGCCTTCCGCAAGGAGGATGTCTGAGTCCCACATTATATTCTGTGTACACCTCGGATATCCCTCCACCATTTACGGAAGGATGCATGCCTCAATATTCAGTTTGCAGATGACGTCACACAAATCGTTGTTTGCCCTTGTAGGAACCCTGACATACAAGCCAGACTAACAGCCGAAGAAATAAGAAGAATTAACGCCTACTAGAAGCAATGGAAGACCAGCACAAACCGGAACAAGTTTAAGATCGTGCCAATATACAGAAGGAAATTGAGCGACATAATAATTCAAGGAGACAGATATGACTACGCAAGCGAGACCAAAGTACTAGGACTTACGATGACAAGGACTGGATACACATAACACGTCAAAGAGAAAGGGGAAAAAGGAAGAAGGTACCTGGTCAAACTCTACAGATTCAGATCTCTTAATCAGGAAAATAAAGGAAAATCTACCAAGCAATCATTCAATCTGCAATGGTATACCCAGTAATACCCATGTACACCATCTCTAGAAGCAACAAGACTGAACTGCAGCGTATAGAAAACAAAGCAGTCTCAGTTATCACCAACACAAGAAGAAGATACATGAGAAGACCGCAAGACTTACATAGATAAGCGAAGATAAAACCACTGAATAAGATAATAGAAAAGAGAGCAAAGAAACTGATATTAAAAACGCAACAAGAAGTAGGACAGGAAATCATGGAATTGATAACCCCAAGAGAGGAGGGAAGAGCACATAGACCCTTCCCTACATATACTCCAAGAATCTACCAGGAGGAACTAGAAATCTACACAGGATAAAATTGACCAATGAAAGAAAGTAAGTATTAAGAGTAGTAAACGAGAATTTACTTATTAACAGATCGAATTTACTTATTAACAGATCAAAAAATGAAAAAACAAAGTGCAATAGAAAGAGTAAAACTTTACCAGTAATAATAAACACTAACAGCTATAACGGTTTGAACGCCAATCTACAACAATTAAAACACGTAAATAACACTGGCATGTCACAGAACAAAGAAGGATAAAAACTTGTAACTCAGGCAATTGTTAACTTAAACTAATAAACTTCATAACTAGACATACCTAAAATGGCAGATATTAGCATGACCTCCATGCACCCTAGCCTTCAATTGCAAACGTACTACTTCATTCTTTGCACCATACACCTTTTTTCTATCCTTCACATCGAACGGGCCAAACACGGAATACGTGGGACAGGGGCACTAGTGAAAAAATGAATAGAAAAAAGACATATGAAACACCGGGGTAGGGATTCCACGTAAAGTTGTAGGTTCATCGACCACCTAGGTCACCTTTCAAGTCTTCTACGATATTTCACCCTTGGCTCTCTCTTACCTTTATTCTTCTTCTCCCTCTCTACCTCCTGGTCTTCCTCTCGCTCCTCTGGCATCTAGAGGAGCAAAAGAAGGCCACGGGGGGACGGGTCACTCCGCCTCCCACCCCGGTCATCGCCAATGACCGGGGTGAAAGGGGAGGGAGTAGCACTCTTTCTCTGTCTCTCCTCCCACTTTTCCTTTCATTCATTCAATTCAGGAAAGCAATGGTCTTTGTTTTAGAGCTTTTTATTCCTAATACTCAACACGAGGTCTTCCCATTTCTTTAAGGGGTCTGATAGTATTTTTAGGCGCTCGTTATTATTTTTGCAGTTTATTAACTGTAGTATTGCATGTCTTGCATAAATCTTATCAGCTTAGGGGAAAATAACCCGCTCATTTGACCATTGTCCATTCAATCTTTTCCCAAAAGAGAGGTATTTACGATACGGGATCAGAGCTCTTTTTAGAGCATTTATCCACTTGGATTCCCTTACATCAAATGTTATTTGGGGTCAATGTGAACCCATTATAAGATTTCAATCAAACTTAAAAGTGCAAATTTTTTAGGTTTCTTTGAGTTCCGATAGACATCCCTTTTTTCCTTCCTCTATCTAGGATTAAGGACCTGACCAGGTACCTTTTGCTGTGTCAGAAGGGAGGCTTTGAAAACTATCTAAGCAACGCTCACATGTCGCAAGGGTCCAGGTGTTGATGGGTCCTAAGCGTTTGGGGCGCGGTTAATGGGAAGATTGGCTTTTCCCCAAAATAACCCTTTCCCTGCGCCTAATGTGCTGACCACATCTTTGCAGCCATCCTCGGGTGCTTATGGGAGACTGGGTTTACTGCCTTGTTAGTTCTAAGACCAACTAAAAGTCTTGGATATCATCTCTGGGTTTATCACTTGACAGATCTTCGGATCCTGGCCCTCTTTTTGACGCTTAGTAGGACTTACTAAGTGATCCCCTTTGTCACCCAGTATCTCTGGCTGCCTACATGGGAGCTAATGCCTTTTGGGAGCGACCGTCTACTGGGAAACTGTTGTGCCACTGCACAGGAGGCGCGAACACCACGCATTAACGCGCCTATAGTTGAAACACTGAAAAATCCGAAATACAGTGACGGGAGAGGTGGAAGCAGCTGGACTAGGGAATATAGCTTATTTGTTGGCAAACTTTATCTTAATAATTTCAGACTACGTTCCAAAAAGTAAGACTTCGTCGAACCTTGCTGCTTGAGTAGGTGAGGAATCCGACAACACTTCTCCAACTGGTAGAGTCTCTTCCCTCTCCCCTCTCCCCTCTCCCCTCTCCCCACACTATTGGTAACGGGGTTTCCCTTTATTACTTCTGGAGATGCCCTCAGGCAACTACACCTATTTAAACGAAACGTCCTTCTTCTGCTTTTTCAGAAAAGTGAGCTTCCCGATAGAGAGTTCGACCTTTCCACATCTCGGAGAAGGATCAGGCTAAGGGCGCACTTGTCCGTTCTTGGGGCCATATCTAAGTGGGAGGGAGATAAGCTCTAAAGCTTTGCGCACGCCAAAGGTTTCGATGCAGGTAGAAATGAGGTTCTTATGACGAGTCAAGCCTCCATCATAAACCCTGAAGGCAACATCTACTTCAACTCATTCTGCGGCCAAAGGCATTCGTAGCTCTGTCTCCCGTCAGGCTCTCTAAATCAAAGAAGGTACCAGCATCTCCTTCAAGCTAGGCATGGAGGGTTTTCTTATTTGATGGACTTGCCGGGCATTACGAGCTAACTAGAAGGATATGCTGATGTTCGTCTCTTCCAGCTCCCCTTTAAGTATTGCCTTCAGGAAACCATGTTGAGCGCCTGATTCCTGCCCATCCACACGGTGTTCAAGGGCTTTGCTTCCTAACACCTCGCAATTTACGCCCCGCATGAGGTCTAAGTTATCAACTTTACTTTAGATACCCTTTTTCACGCACTAGAAGTAAAGCTACACTTGAATAGGAGATATACCTTTATTTCACTGTATATTCGGCGGTAAACTGACCTCGATGCAGCAGACTTCCACGCGTCGTGGCACTGCTGCCGAGGCCCTTTCTAATTCTGGGGGATCTCAACGGTAGCCTTATTGGAAAATATACCTTCGGACATACATACTATAATATAAATTCATGTGATTTAGTAATAAACCTTATTATGAATTAGTGGTTTAGTTTTTCACATTGTTAATTGCGGACTGTGATTCGCTATCTTCCTTTCTTTTGCACTGTTGGCTAATTGAATTTGTTTTTGCAGAGTAGATTATGTGTGGGAAAATTGTCCATAGCTTTCTTAATATTCGCTTTGAATTTGACCCGTATGGTTCAATGTAATTATCGCTCTCACTGTAAAGATTTTGTGCTTTCTCTCGAAATTGTTCCTCAGTCATATTCATTTGACATTAATACTGATTGCCAGTTTGACAAGTGTAGAAGGTGTAATTTTGCATAATATCTATAAGGTGTAAGTATTTGTACATATATTAATTTAAGTGTAGTGATTACACTTTCATTTCCAAGCGCCTAATGCTGTTATTCATAGCTTTAGGGCAGAAATCTCTTCGCTTGGCGAGTAAAGTAAGGTGTTTAATTACATTAATATTTCTTTACAAGCCGTACCTTCCTAGGGTGAATACATGATCAATTTTAGGCATCTGGTCTTTGCCAATCTAATCGAAGAGTTGGAGATCGGTGGCCTAAATGTGGATGAATTCATTCATTATCAGACAACCACTTCATTTTCTTCTTTAGATTTATCTATGTGTTCTCAACGCAGAGCCTCATTTTTGGTAAAAGGTGATCGTTGACCTTCATGGTTGTGATTACTTTCCTATTCACCATTCTTCTGGCCTGCTGCCGCCCGAGAAACCAATTTAATGGTGCTCGGGATGGACGCGTAACCTGCATTTCAGGAAATTGCTTTTTTTTTATCTCATTCGAGTTTTGATCGGTTGATGAGACCGTCGAGTTTTCCGACATCCATATCTATATGTGTACAAGAGCTGCTCAAACAATTTCGTCGAATGGGGGCTAGGTTTCAGAATGTTTCAAATTACGCACGCCGCTCTTATAGGCGGGTCTATGCGTCTTCACTTAGCGGGGAGACCCCTCTTGTAGAGTTTTGGAAACGTGTCAAAAATGATTTGGAGTAAGTTCACGCATTATCCGTAGCGGATTCCTTCGTAACCGTTTTCTCAACATTCTCTAGCTGGGATGCTGCTCTGCCAGCATTTAAAAGACAACGTAGGATCGCTGAAGAGCTCCGACTAGACTACGATATACCGTACGCCATGTTTAGAGACTTGGATATGCGAGTCATGGCCTTTCTGCTAGCTTTATTCAACAGAATCTGGACGGAGGAAGGGGGGATATCCTGGCCCCTACTTAGTGCACTTGCTTTTTGCAAACCGGGGATAAATCAGTCTACTGCGTCTGGGTTTTGCCCAATTTCTATAATTTCCTGCGTATGCAAATTAATGAAAAATTTGGTTAACCTTCAATTAGCTTAATTTTTGGACTGCGGTGGCTACCTGTCTCTTACGCAATGCGGCTTTTGCAAGTTCCATTCCGTGTCAGATATACTTTTCCTGCTTGAAAATGCTTTCTGTGACGCCTTCCTTCGTGAACAGCACTTTGCATCGGTGTTCTTTTTTATCAGAACAAGGCTGACAAGACCACCTGGCGATACAGTATCATGAGGACCCTCCACACTATGGGGTCAAAATTTTGCCTATTAGTCTTCGTGTGAGTTATTTCGAGATCGTTGATTCTGCGCACGGATGAGTTATCTCTTTTCGATCCAATGAAACAGGAGCAGGGTGTCCCGCAAGTCCTTAGTGCCGCTCTTTTTGCCTTAGCCATCATTAGGATCACCTGGGTGCTGCCGGAAGATTTTCTCCCTACCCTCTACGTAGACAACTTTTCGCTATCTTTTTCTACTGTTCTAATGTTCGCTGTTTTCTAAAGAGAGCTCGACTGGATGTGCCAGTTGCATATATTCCTTGCTCTTGTTTTTGACAGACGCTTCAACTGGGATACACGTATACGTACCTTATGGTCTCTTGTTTCCGCGCCATAAACATCCGTTATCACTTGCGCTGCTGAAAGGGTTACCTATTTACTTTTTTATCGCTCTTTTATTTGTTGCAAGTTAGACTACGGATGCTAATTCTACGCACGCTCAGCCGAACTTGAGCTGCGGAACAGGAAGTTGACCGTTCTTTTGCACGTTCACTTTATAAAGTTTAATTGTCGATGCAGGAAAGATGTCCCTCGCGTTGCGCCATACGCAGGGCAATATGCGCTTGTAGGTGCGAGCCAAATGTCTTCCTCCGTCACTAACACTTCTGGTTCTGCCTAAGATGCCAACATAGATGGTAATACCTATGAATGTGTGTCGCTATGAATCTGCTTCCAAAGCTTCTATAGCACCCGGAGCAGCAGCATTCTCACTTTTTGGAGCATTCAAAATCATTAAAACGATCTAATAACTAGAAAAAAACACTAAAAAAATTCATATTGAATATGAACAATATGGTTATTTCCTCTCTATTCTTCTTACTCTCATTTCACTATTTCATGGATTTCCACCTAACATCTTCACACCCCACAAACTCTTCCATCAGCATCTCCAAATCCCCCTCTCAGCCACTGACACCAGACCATGACTAGAGAGAAACACAGCCTCCATCACCATCAACTCATTACCACCAGCAGGAGAATGACAGGTGTATAATTGACCACCATGCTATACTCTCCATCTAGAATGATCTGCGTCTATATATCTTCGAAAAAGTTTTACCGACATCATCACCACCACTTTCTTTACAGATCTTTCCTTACAAACTTTCTGCAGATTCTCTCGTTGTTCTTTTAAATAAATAAAGCCCCCCCCCATCCCTCCGATTTTTTATCAAGGCTTAACCTCCCTGACCCACAATTCCACTCGAAATACTTTCATACTTTCACCCACAATGAAATAAAACAAAAAGCAAAGGTGACATCACCCACCTCTGTTGCATACCTCTAGGTATATAAATTCATTCCCTTATCTTAACTTTCTTCTTAACGTACGCCTTTCTTTTAAAATAATAAAAAAAATCACACCAACCAGCTGTTTGACACATTCTTTAAACATGCCATAGCGTTTTCGCTATCGACAAGATTATTACTTTCTCCACAACCATAAACGCAACATAGCTCTTATCCTGTACTCTTTAACCACTTCCTACAATTCAAAGGACTGACCCAAACAGCCACTACCAGCTTTAAACCCGTCCTTGATCATCACCTGCTTCTGTTATCTTTCTTACACGTTTACCTAGAATTGTCTAGATAGATTACTAAAAACTAAACAGATTTATTTCGTACATGATCTTCACCTTCCTCTCTTTATAAAACAGTACTGTCACAGGTATTCCACTCTTCAACCACTGTTCTTACATTGAAGTCACCAGATCCAATTATTAAAAGGTTAATACATTTTTTTTACTATCTATATCATCTAATTCAACCTACAGGGTACTAACAACCTCTTCAATACTTGTGCGTTCCACACTGAGGTAGTTCCAGTTTGCATCCAGTGATCTCTTTTTTATCTACTTTATACAGCTGATCAAAAGTTATCCTTCGCTCTACTTTTAACTCCTCTATACTATAAAATTACCCCCACCACTTCCAGATTCTTCTTTGGATTTATGACTATATATAGCCACCCTACCTAAATAAATTCCTTTTCCATCTTAATCCTCATTCTGTAGATAGAGGGAAGTAGGAAAGAGGGCAAAGAAAAAATAACAGCGTAGGCGAGTTGCGAACAGCTTCCCACGTCTCTGGACCACTGTTAGCCAGCGGCGAATCTACTCGGCCATCATGAGTCTCAAAAAGACTCATTCAAGCAAAGCTTTTAAGCCACTCGCCTGCACTTCTCGTATGCTACACAGCCCACTCCTAGAAACGGGGCGTGAATGAATCATTTTGAGACTCAGGATGGCCGAGTGGATTCGCCGGTGGCTAACAGTGGTCCAGCGGCGCGGGAAACTGTTCACAACTCGCCTACGCTATTATATTTTCTTTGCCCCTTTTTCGATTCTCCTCTATCTAAAATGGTGTCCCAGACTCGGGAGTGGGAGCGTTAGCCCTTGGATAACATTTCCAAACGAGTTCTCTTTATTTCTTCATACACGCTCCGCTTCTAGGAGGAGGGTTGTGTAGCGTACGAGAAGTGGAGGCGAGCGGCTTGAGAAGCTTCGTTTGAATGAGTCTTTTTTGAGACTCAGGATGGCCCAGTGGATTCACCGCTGGCTAACAGTGGTCCAGCGACGCGGGAAGCTGTTCGCAACTCGCCTACGTTAGTATTATTTCTTTGCCTCTTTTCCTACTCCCCTCTATCTACAATGGTGCCCAAACCTGGAAAGGGGGGCGTTAGCCCTTGGATAACCTTTCTAAACGGGTTCTCTTCATTTCTTCATACACGCTCCGCTTCTAGGAGGGGGGGGTGTAGCGTACGAGATGTGGAGGCGAGTGGCTTAAAAGCTTCGTTTGAATGAGTCTTTTTTGAGACTCAGGATGGCCCAGTGGATTCGCCACTGGCTAACAGTGGTCTAGCGACGCGGGAAGCTGTTTGCAACTCGCCTACGCTATTATTTTTTCCTGGCCCCCTTTCCTACTTCCCTCTATCTACACTATGTTTAATGACTACTTTACAATTACTCACACACATCGTGTTCATCTCGAATCTGTCTTTGACCAGTTCTCGCGCACCCAGATACAACCTTTTATTAACCTTCTTCCATATTTATGGAGCTCTTTCATCTATTTACATCCTATCTCTCCTGCTATCAAACATCCTCACATGCCCTTTATCTCTCAGGGATTTAACAGCTTGTTATTTCTGATTATCACCCTCTTTGACGCTCTCCCATTTCCTACATACCCACCAAGTTTGGCCTTGTACTACACCACGATGCGATAAGATAGGTCAATACTCATCCATGTCACACATATTTGTACTTCTACCCGATATGCGTGGATGCTCAAGGTCAAACGAGTGATCTCGAATCAACTCTGCTCACAACAGAGATGGGGGATAGAAGTGGGACGAAGTTGGGGACCAATTTCCCTGATGGAGTGCGGGGATTTAAATTCAAACGATAGGTTGAAATTGGCCGTTATTAAACTATTAAAGGCTACGGGCTATGAAGCTTATGAGAAGTAGGAACAAAAATAAACTTAAATATTTACAAAATATACACAATAAATAGTTTAAAATAGAATAATGACAATGAATACTCAATGTTTACAATAATCGATCTAAAGAGCTACTCGGAGCAAACTTTACGGGAGTGGTCGAGGGGCTATACGAGCCTCTGTACGTAAGCACACAGGGATTGACTGGCAAGGAAGTCACAGATGATTCGTCTCAGCCTAGCCTTGAGTTCGAGGCTTTAAGAGATGAAACGAGTATCGGATGGTTGTACGAGGTACTTTAACCATGGGGAGTTTAACCACTAGTAGTAACACTAACTGAGGGAGTATTCGTGCCAAACAAAATGTACCAACACCAAGGATGGGCCAATCGACTGGAGCTCAGATCCGTCGGTAGAATTCAAGCCTTTGGGCTTGTAGGGAAATGAAGCGTGATCGAGAATGACGTGTTTCGTTGTAAAAGGCAGGCCTATACTGTTGATGCCCAATTAGGACCAACAATATATAGGGACCAGCCGGAACCGTTACTGCCTCCGTCAAAGGGAGTCGCTGGGAAACCTCTCCTTGGACCAACACGGCGCTTGGGGGATGGGAAGTACTCTCGTGGGTTTTTCTTGATAACGCCCCGGGAGGCGACAGAGGCGCGCGTTTAAGATTCCAAACCCTCGCTTATCTCAGAAGGTAGTTTGATATTCTCACTGTTCCCACAGTCCTCGCTCACGTTGACTGACCTCGTGCCTGACCTCGTGGTTTCGACGGGGCACATGGCGGCAAGGAACCTCTATTTTCGACAGTTTCCGTTTTGCTTTTTTGTTTGTTTTAGTAATAACATTGTAACTATTCGGCCGATTCTAACAAAATATAAAACCCTTGCTTGTTTTTTTTTCATTCTCTTTCGAATGATATAATCACCAAGGTCCTCCCAAGTTTAGCCCGGGAATTATTTTGTTTTGACAATATCATAACTATTTGGCCGATTCTAACGAAATTTAAAAACCTTATGTTGTTTTACATTCTCTTTCGAATGATATAATTGCCAAAGTCCTCCCAAGGTTAGCCTGGGAATTGTTGACAATAAATTCATAACTATTCGGCCAATTTTAACGAAATTTGAAACCATTATGTTGTTTTTCCTTCTCTTTCAAACCATTAATTGCCAAGCTCCTTCCAAAGTTAGTCCGGGAATTATTGAAAGTTCTGTAGGTCATAAGGTCAAAAATCAAAATAAGTGAGAGCAGACACCTTTGGTCAGTCAACCTTGTTTATTAAACACCTGATATTTGGTATCGGTAGTTGTTAGGGCACCAAATGGAATAAAATATATT
The DNA here is from genome assembly GCA_963969495.1 of Ceratothoa steindachneri. Taxonomy (NCBI): domain Eukaryota; kingdom Metazoa; phylum Arthropoda; class Malacostraca; order Isopoda; family Cymothoidae; genus Ceratothoa; species Ceratothoa steindachneri. The sequence continues at coordinate 71,872,787 of OZ018333.1, read as the reverse complement.
TTTTACATTGTTTGCTGGTATCAATCATATATGCAGAGAATCTCCACCAGGAAGAAATAAAACCAATTTTTAAAAATGGATTTAAACATTTTACTGAGATCGTTGCGAGATAATAATTCAAGTTATTAATTATTTTGACAAAAACGAGAAGGTGTTTATTTACATATTTTAAGTTTTAGTTTGGGTTTAGAGAGTTTTAAACTGCCATTTTGGCAGAAACCCGTTGCAAAGGCATCCAACGCTCTCGATTTCAAGGCAAATGGACGAGTAAGCAATCAGCTAGAATCCTTCCTCTGCTCTTCCGGCTGGAGGGCGCATCTGAAATCTTCCATACCTTTGACCTGCGCATACCATTTTTCATATGACCTATATTATAAACCTTCTCTCGGGGAACTCAAAAATCTCTTTATTCAGGTTTGATTTCAGGCTAAATACAACTCTGGATTTGCCTCTCTTGAATCAATATTCACTTGTTTAGATTTCAAGGATGCCAATCCACGTGAACGATCAGCCCCAATCGTGGTCGAGTCATCCCTAGAAGGGGGACGTCACCCTTTGTTAGTCTTTCCATAGAATCGCATTCAGTGGAGGTTTCTGGCTAGTCCCCATGGACAAGAACTGGCCTCAAGTTTGGCTTCTAGTCGGTCGTTGCGCACCGTGGCTGAAAAAGGGCCGTCGCTACAGCGTCCCGTCCTCGTCCGGGGGTTCCCCTCTCTTCAGTTTGGCGATGATCTGGGGGATGAATGGGGTTGGATCGAGGTTAGGAGACTATGGTGGGAACTCCGCCTACGTTTTAAATGCTGTTGTATTCAGCTTCAAATCTACACCTTCCTTCTCCTTCACCCCCTATCAAAGAGACCTGTTTCCGCTCTACCAATGGTATAGTTTGGGAGAGATGCGCGCTACTCGGGTCTCAGGCTACCCTCAAAGTCTCCTATTTTGGATACTCTGGTTATATACCTTTTACACACCATCACTTCCACTAACTTCACCTCTTATCAAAATCTTTTCTGAATTAAACCTTCAAGCAACTGCACTCTTCAGCAAATCCACTGCCCTTGACATATGCTCCGACCTTATGTAAGCCGGCACCGGAGGAAGGGGCGGAGGGGCTTTCCAGTGGGGAACGTGAGGGTGGCCTATGGGAGAACTGAGGGTAACCTGCGGGAGACCTGAGGGTGACCTGCGGTAGATCTGATTGTGACGTGCGGGAGATCTGAGGGTTACCTACGATTGATATGCGGTTGACCTGCGGGAATCTGAGGGTGACCTGCAGGAAACCTGATTGTAACCTACGGTAAAACTGAGCGTGGTGTGAGAGAGACCCGAGGGTGACCTACTGGTAATATGCAGTTGACCTGTGGGGAATCTGAAGGTGACCTACGGGTCATATGCCGTTGACCTACACGAGGCCTGAGGGTGACTTGCGGTGGATCTGTTTGGGAAATCAGAAGTGGCCTGTGGGTGACCTGCGGGAGATCTGAGACTGACCCACGGGAGACCTGAGAGTAACCCTCGGCAGACCTGAGGATGACCCGGGGGAAGCCTGAAGATGACCCGCGGGAGACATAAGAGTGACCTGCGGGAGATCTGAGGGTGACCTGTAGTGCGATGTGCGGATGAAGTGAGGGTGACCGAGGGTAGTTGGAGGTAAAAGTGATCAGGCAGTGAAGTAGGGTGACCACGAATTGAAGTGGGGTGACAAGGATGTGGTTGTGGTCCATCGGGGAGCCTAAGGAACTTACCCCTTTGAGTCGAGCCAGTTCCTTGTGGTCGGCGTTCTTGGATGCCTGGTTCGTGACGCTTCTTATCCGTGATGCATACCTGGTGGTGAGAAACGTGAGGGGCAAACGCCTAAATTTAACACAAGGACGTTCATAAGTACTTCACGATTGGGCAAAAAAGTGAAGGAGAAGGTTAAAATATGATTGATCTGTGCCTAGTAGGAAAAAAGATGCCATGGAATGTATTAGATGTGAATGTTGTGAAATGTATAAGTGTCGAACTATTTGACCACATAATTTTGTTGTGTAAGGGTAAATATAGTGGGTATGGAATAGTGGATGTGTGGTAGGAGGCAAAGAGAAGTCCAAAGTGAAAGGTTAATGAATTGGAGATGGAGAGAAAATGGCGTGAGAATATTTTAGAGAGGGTGTATGAATTTTGAGAGAGAACAAATGAGGAATATTTTGAAGCCAGGAAGTGAAATGGTGTATAAGAGAGAATAGCGCTGTGAAACTTAGGGTGGAGAGATTCTATGAGAGTTAGACCAGGCTATTAAAGATGAAGGCGTATGGGTGAGAGAAGTGGAACGAAATGGGACAATGCATTAGAGTAGAAAAGACACGAAGCATCCACGGGAACTTGTTTTGCTACCATCCACAGCACATGCAACACCAACCACCAGCAACCTTCAAACATCCAGGGGACCTTTAAACTTCCAGGGGACTTTGAAACTTCCAGGGGACCTTCAAACATCCAGGGGACTTTCAAGCATCCAGGGGACCTTCAAACATCCAAGGGACCTTCAAACTTCCAGGGGACCTTCAAACATCCAGGGAAACTTTAAGCATCCAGGGGACCTTCAAACATCCAAGGGACCTTCAAACATCCAACGGACCTTCAAACATCCAGGGGAACTTCAAACTTTCAGGAGACTTTCAAGCATCCAGGGGACCTTCAAACATCCAAGGGACCTTCAAACTTCCAGGGGACATTTAAACATCCAGGGGAACTTCAAGCATCCAGGGGACCTTCAAACATCCAAGGGACCTTCAAACTTCCAGGGGACCTTCAAACATCCAGGGAAACTTCAAATTTTCAGGAGACCTTCAAACATCCAGGAGACCTTCAAGCATCTAGGGGACCTTCAAACATCCAAGAGACCTTCAAACTTCCAGGGGTCCTTCAAACATCCAGGGAAACTTCAAGCATCCAGGGGACCTTCAAACTTCCAGGGGACCTTCAAACTTCCAGGGGACCTTCAAACATCCAGGGGAACTTCAAACTTTCAGGAGACCTTCAAACATCCAGGAGACCTTCAAACATCCAGGAGACCTTCAAACTTACAGGGGACCTTCAAACATCCAGGGGACCTTCAAATTTCTAAGGGATCTTCAAACATCCAGGGGACCTTCAAACATCCAGGGCACCTTCAAACATCCAAGGGACCTTCAAACATCCAAGGGACCTTCAAACATCCAGGGGACCTTCAAACATCTAGGGGACCTTCAAACATCTAGGGGACCTTCAAACATCTAGGGGACCTTCAAACATCTAGGGGACCTTCAAACATCTAGGGGACCTTCAAACATCTAGGGGACCTTCAAACATCTAGGGGACCTTCAAACATCCAAGGGACCTTCAAACATCCAGGGGGCCTTCAAACCTTCAGGGGACCGACAAACATCCAAGGGACCTTCAAACATCCAGGGGACCTTCAAACATCCAGGAGACCTTCAAACATCCAGGGGACCTTCAAACATCTAGGGAACCTTTTTTTCGGAAGTCTATGGATCTCGTATTTTTTTTAGGGGGAGCTATGAGTCCGGTAACTTATTAGGAGTAGACTAGGTCTGAATTTATTAGGAAGATACTAGGGGTCAGGTAACCTTTTAGGAGTAGACTTGGTATGAACACATGTCCAGGAGAGTTGCGCAATTTTGTCAGCCTTTCGTATCAATGTAGTCTACTTTGAATATTTGTCTCCAATCCATCACACATCGTCACTTTATGAGACCAATTGTTGTGGCCACTACTGGCATTAAACTATGCCAGTATGACTTATTTGCTTTTACTTTGATTTACATCCGAACCTTTTAATGGCTTTGATTGCTTATAGTGAATTTGGATGACTTTGAATGTATACCTTTTTACTCTGAAAGATACCAAACGTTGAATGTATACTCTACTTTGGAAGATAGTAAGCGTTGAATGTATACTCTACTCTGGATGATAGTAAGCGTTGAATGTATACTCTTGAGGATACGCAGCGTTGAGTGTATAATCTTTACTATGGAGCATAGCAAGCGTTGAATATATACTCTTTACTCTGGAGCATAGCAAGCGTTGAATTTATACTTTTTATCTGGAAGATACCAAACGTTCAATGTATACTCTACTCTGGATGATAATAAGCGTTGAATGTATACTGTTTACTCTTGAGGATAGGAAGCGTTGAATGTATACTCGTTACTCTGGATGATAGTAAGCGTTGAATGTATGCTCTACTCTGGATGGTAATAAGCGTTGAATGTATACTCATGCCTTTGGATGATAGTAAGCGTGGAATGTATGCTCTTTACTCTGGAGGATATCAAGTGCTGAAATCTGTACTTTTTACTTTAGAGGATAGCAAGCTTTGAATGTATAATGTTTACTCTAAATGATAGAAATGGAAGGGATTGCATTTTGTGCCTTGTTACATAAAATAATTAATTTAACGATATTAATTAAATACGAGAACACATTATCTAACATAAAATGTGGAATTATTCCCATCATTATAAATTACTACTGTGAATTAAGTTGTTATTATTGCACTTGATTTATTTGCTTCACTATAGGAACATTGAATAAACTGTAATTATACTGTATATTTCAACATGTGTCTTCTCCTTGTCTCCTAGGCGTGGTGTAGAATGGGAAGAACTCTGACTTGACTTGTTTGAACTGATCTCTGTTTCAGCTTTACAAGCGAGTTTTATTACTGCTCAAATCGGTGAATCTGGCGCGTTTCCTGCTTGGAAAATAATTTTGTTACCAGAGAAAATGGCTTCTAAATTTTATACTCAATGCAGTTCAAAGCACACGGAATAGGGAGCACCGATTACTAGTAAAGTTTCCAAGAGGGACCGTACTTTTCGAAAATATACAATATATATATATAATATATATATATATATATATATATATATATATATATATATATATATATATATATATATATATATATATATATATATATATATATATATATGTATATATATATATGTATACAAAATGTTAAAATGTTACACAGTAACAGGAGAACAGATATCTTACAGGAAATAACTCTGAGAAAAACTACAAGAAAAAACACGCCACCCCAGAAAAGACTCGAACCTCAAAAACTAGATTAATGCTCTACCGCTGAGCTAACGCGACCGATAGCCTTTAAAATCTCTGTTTTCCTGTTAATGTGTAACATTTGGCACGCATTTCCTCTATCAGGTAGTATAAGCCTGAATGTAGTAGATGATTGCTAGTTTGCACGCCAGCCACAAATGGCTGATAGTTTTCGCTTGTACAAAAAGAAGGAATGCGTTCCCCTTGTAGACTCATATATATATATATATATATATATATATATATATATATATATATATATATATATATATATATATATATATATATATATATATATATATATATATATATATATATATATATTACCTATCTAAAATATCATCAAAATTTGCCGATGCTATTTAAGTTGGTATCAGGACAAAATTTAAATGCCATATTCTTGAAAAATGACTTGGAGAGATCAGCCGAGTGATCGGAAGATTCCAGATACACTACAATCTAGCATGGAAGTGTGTAAGGTACAGTAATGCACTCATGTGTTAGGTACAGTAATGCACATACGTGACGGTAATCTATGAACTAATTACAATTTAGGGGGGGGAGGCAAATTCTAAACTGTCAACATAGAGAGGGATTTAATTTTTTTAATCTCGAGTGATCTCAATTTTTACACTAATGGACTGTAACTTTACAGGGGGAAAATAGGGTTCTATTCTACATTTCTAGATAGTTTGCATTTGAATAAAAAAAACATTATATTTCCTTTCTATAAGGCGCTCGTACGACCTTATTTAGAGTATGTGGTATAATTATGTGTGCTATATATGCTAAAGGACATTACCATATTGGAACGCCTCCAACGTCGAGCGTCGAAATTAATTCCTGAACTAAGAAATAGATCGTACGAAGATAGAACGAGGCACCGACTTATCGAAGATTTTAAAATCTTAAACTGGTTCATAAATATAAACTTTAATTTAATATTTGAACTAGATAACCGCATGGCGACTAGAACTAGACGTTAAAAGTTAGTAAACAAAAGATTTAACAATGCAAAAGAACAAAAATTCTTTTCCTATAAAATACAAAAGTGGACTACATCACTATGTTTAAGAATACAGTAAAATTGATAAATATTAATTTAAAGTATAACTTATAGAAACAAAAGTTGTTTAATTAATTCTTTTTGTAAATCCTCTATGGCTTTTAATTTTCCATTCTCTCTGATTTTCCCCCTTTCTCTTTTGAACTAGGCTCGAGTTGATCTTAGTTTTTACTAGTTGGTAATTCTGTTGTTAAAAGACGACTATGTACTATGAAACCCACCCTTGATAACGACCCACTTACATCAGGGAGACGAGTGTCTCGTCGAGGTTGAAAGACGCAGGGGATACGTTGACGAAGACGAGGGTCTTGGCGTTGCCTCCGACACTATCCTGAAGAAGCATCGTCAGTTTGCTGTTCCTGCGACGAGAATAGGGCGGTTATGGGCGAGGAATTGGATTACCCAACCATCAACAGTATCGAAGGTGCCAAACACCCATGTCACGTCACACACAAGAGATCACCCAATACTTCCACACACACTGGTCGATGGGTGTGTAACGTCTAGAGAGATTATGCAATTTTGAATGACTCTTTATTCACCCCTAAATTTGATTTTACCTTAAGTTGTGAATCAGATTTGTATCAAAGGGTTAATAATAAAGATGTCACCCCCACAAACAAGGGCTTGTAGTCACCCCATGGGTTGTCACATACCCCATGGACAACATGGACAGGGAATGCATCATCTAACATCGAGTTAAGATAAAGCAAACACACAAGCAGAAAGGTCCCCTGATAAAGAACGTACTAGCTTCTAGACATCCGAGGTATTGCCTTGCTACTCTAGAAGTTTGCTAATTAACTTAATAGGAATTATACTTTTAAAGAAAATGGAATCAAATTATGATGACAAATTCTAGATTATAAGAAATATATTCGGTCTCATGCGTAATAAATGGGTAACTAAATTATATATTAACTCAGCTCCCGTTACTTAATTCAGTTTCCAATACAGAAAATTCAAAGGAACGACACGGCATCCTGCTAGGCAGCAGCCTCTCCGCTTGAGTTGAAATACTATTTTCGCTATCACTCGTCATACCATCAAAACACAAGCTCGAAACTACTCACACATACAAAACATTCACAAAATACTCTAACTCGATTTCTGCTATTATCACATGGAAAATATCTTCTATCGTGCACATACAGTCCGATCGGCTCACTACATAAATGTAGGGAAGCTTAGCACTGTGTCTGACTACTTTAGCTTGCGAGTCTAAGACAATTTCGGTACGCACTCACACTAGTGCATGTTCAAGAGAGCCGAATTGTGCAGAGGACAACTTCACGCACCAGCACATTTATCATTTCAGATAATTCAATTGCATTTCATATCTTAAGCTCAATTTCTCTCCCAATGCCATCAGCGACCTTATAGGTGGTACTTCGATCAATATATTTTTTTTCTCGGGAAAATAAGGAAACATTTCATTGAGTAACTATTTCATTGGCACTTGTTTTATTGGGCACCTATTTAATTGGGCACTGGTCTCATCGAACACCTGATTCACAGACTACCCGTTTCATCGAGTACCTGTTTCATTGGGCACCTGTTTTCATTGGGTACCTGTTTCATTGGGTACTGGTTTCATCGAGCACCTGATACACAGACTACCCGTTTCATCGAGTACCTATTTCATCGCGGAAAACCAAATGGTGATCCAGACAAACCAACCCATCTGCACTTAACTCTTTACCATCCTCACGTTACTATAGCAACCTGAGGCCGACTTCCAAAGTCTAAATAAAATAGCCTGGGCTGAATCGACTATGTGGTCCTTGACGAACACTTAAATTCTAAACCTAAGGTCGGACCTGCTCGTTCGAGGTCCACCATTACCGGCGAATATCCCAACAGGAGAGAATCAAACGAATCAACCAACAAAAACAAAACTGAAATACAGACAGTGTGCTTCATATCTCTCTCTCTCTCTCTCTCTCTCTCTCATCCACACACACACACGCACACACACACACACATGCACTAAAATTCCCCCATATATACACACAATCATCTCCTCCCAAACACACACATGCATACATTTTAACATACCTCCTCATATACAAACACGTCTCGCCCCATCACACAAATCTAACACTTCATCCCATTTACAAACACGCTAATAACCCCTCCCTCACTCTAACAATCCCCCTCTCTCACACAGTCTGACACCACTTTCCACATGTACAAAAACTGAAACAAACCTTCCCCTCTTTCACACAAACACACACACACACTTTCCATCCCACATACTAACAACTTATTCTCCCACTTTAAACCCCATACCACACACTAACCCTCCCCCCACAACTTCCACATACACACACTGACAATCATAACATCTTATGCAGACTACTACAACCCCCCTTCCCTCTCACACAATCTGACATCCTCTAACCCTACACACTCTAATACCCCTTTCCTCCACACACTCTAATACTCCCTCTCACACGCTCTAACCAGCTCTACTCCTCCCCCATCATGCACGCTCCAACACCCACTTCCCATATTCCCCTCTTTCTTTTGAACACACACTCTAACACCTTTCCCTCTCTTTCTTGACGCATACACCCATTCAGCCAGAGGGAAGGAGGTGGGGGAGACGTGCCTGTAGGGGACGAAGGGGGCCTGGGTGGAGAGGGCGGCGATGACGTCACCGAGCGCCGACAGGGACTTGTTGATGGCGTTCGCCTCTCGGAGGGCGTCCGCCCGAACCCCGCTCTTCTGCGCCCGCTCGCTGCCCGCCAAGTCCACCAGGGACACCTGTGGGGAGAGGGAGGGGGGGGGTTAATAATCAAACGATAAAAGCCCCAGCGGGAGATTTTCCCCTTGAAACAGGGTGTCACCCCTGAATTATTATTATTATTTTCAAATTCAAAGGCCAAGGATACCACTAGTGTTCCTTCCAGGCCTCAGCATTCCCGTCAGTAGGCGGCAATTGTCCTTTTAAGGGGGAAGAAAGGGAGGGTTGCCCATCCCTTCTCCCTGCGGTCGGAACCTTTTGCCTTGGGGAAGGAGTCGAGACTCTTCTGCCTAATAAGGGGGTCGAGGTCCTTTAACTATCGGAGGGGGTTCGAGACCACCTTCCCCGGTGTGTTTCAAGATTTAGACATTGAGGGGCTTTGAGATCCTTTCCCATGTGGGGTTAGAGACACCCTCCCCCAACTCCGTGTTGGGGTTTGAAGCCCTGAAATCCCCCTACGGGTCGGAGTTTCAAATCTCGCAATCCCCTTGGGGTGGGTTCGAACCCCCCTCCAATCAACTTCGAGGTTGGAGTATCAAGCCCTAAAACCCCTCCTCCTTGAGAACGGGTTCGAGACGTCTCTTCTCCCCCTAGGGTTGAAAGTTCTAAATAATGCAATCTTCATTGATGGGGTTTCTAACCCGCCACATCGTGGGGACAGTTGTAAACCCTGAAATTTCCTTTTAGGGGGGTCTCTAGTTCCTTTCCCTAAACACCTACGGTAGTGAGTTCTCAACCCTGAAATATCCCTTGAAGAGGGTTCGACTTCCATCCCCTCCTACGGATGTGAGTGCTAAATCCTGAACTATTCCTTGAAGGGGGTTCGAGCTCTCCTCCAGCTGTGACCTCTAAATCCTGAAATATCTATTGAGGTGGGTTCGAGTTCCTTATCCTCCTTCTACGGATGTGAGTTCTAAACACTGAAATATTCCTTGAAGGTGGTTCGAGCTCTCCTCCAGATGTGAGCTCTAAATCCTGAAATATTCCTTGAGGTGTGTTCAAGTTCCTTCTCCTTCTTCTATGGATGTGAGTTCTAAACACTGAATTATCCTTTAAAAGGCGGTTCGAACCCCCTTCCAGCTGTGAGTTATAAACCTGAAATATCCTTTGACGGAGGGGGAGGGGATTCTCCCCTCCGGATGCGAGTTTTGAAACTTGCAGAAATTCATTGCGACGGGTTCGACCCCTCCTGCAGCCGGATGAGAGTTCTAAATCGTGGAATATCCCTTGCTATGGGTTCGAGACCCCCCTCCCCCTTCTGTATCCGGACGGACCTTGCCGGTGGTGACGGCGCCGCTCTGCGTTGAGGTGACGTTCAGGGTTACCATGACGACGAGGTGCGACCGCGAGCTGCTCCTGTTCATGCGGGTGGCACTCGTGTGCCTGGAACCCACGCCCCCCCTGAAGGAAGCGAGGAGGTCGGCCGCGGTAGTCACCGGGCGCCGCATTGCCCCGCACACCTGCACACACCCCCGTCGGTCTCGCTGGATCTCCAACTTCTCCTGGCACTGCAGATATGGCACTGGTTAACACTCAAACCATGGGGGAAGAGGGGGGGGTGCGTTGTCAGATTTGATAAAGGTCTGCGACTATCAAAGGCACCAGGGGGGGTCTGACCAATGGGGGATTCGGGATTGGGACCAGAGAGTCGATTATTGGGGCCGTGTTATTATTGGGGGTTCGATCTCGATAATTAAGGTGGGTGAATTGGGACTAGAGAGTCGATTGTTGGGACCGAGTTATTATTGATGGTTCCATCTCGATAATCAAGGTGCGGTTATTGGGGGGATTGGGACCAGAGAATCGATTATTAGGAACATGTTGTTGCGGCTTGATTTTTTAAAAATAAAGGCAGTTAATTGAGGAAGGATTTTCACTGTATTATTGGAAGGGGGTCATTGGTGTAGCTTGATCCCAATAATGGATGGGTTCGAACCAATTAGTGAGATTCATTTTTCTATAATTAGGTACTAACCAAAATTAATTGATGGAATTGATACCATTGAATTCACAATTCTAGCAACTACATTATTGGGACACGAATAGTAATGGGATTCAGTCGTGTTAATCAAGACTCAATAATCAGGGAGCCGATTATCCGTTTTGATTATCGTTGATCAAGCCTCAATAATGACTCACTTATTGATATTTTTATTAAGTATGATTTGACGCTCCCCATAGTTATTATTGAGAGCTTATTAATAAGTATCAGCGTGATTCTTTCAGATCGAATAAGCCCCCTTTCTGACCCCCACTCTCCCTCTTCCCCCCTTACCTCGGGTGCCCCTTCGGGACGGAGTAAGTCAATGAGGCGATCGTTGTAGAGTTCCAGCATCTGTACACTGACTTCGAGGTGGACCCGACCCTGGGCTTCTTCTGCCAACTCGAAGATCCTCTCAAAGGTCCTGGGTGCGATCCCTGGGTTTGAATCTGTGCCCAACATTGTGTGCGTCTTGCCCGACCCCGTTTGCCCATAAGCCATTAGCGTGACGTTGTAGCCGTCGAAAGCGGATTGGATCAGAGCCTGCCGGGTAGAAGGGGAAATGAGTTAAGGGTGTCAGATGCCCTCCTATATAGGAGAAAAAAAAGCCATGGACAGACTCTCTTCTCTGCCATACTAACGGGCCTCGAGGGGGCTTCAGATGCCATAAGCAGTAGGGTGTGAGCTGGCTATGCCAGGTGACCACCAATGATACCTCATTAATGATGTATTACTGGCTGTGATTCACTTTTGGTAACTTAATGTCAATTCCTGACTGTCATTATACTACCTTAGTGGTTGTGTTTCTTGGTATATCACTAGTTACACATCATAGGTATTATATCAATGGTTTCTCACTTGTGTTACATTACCTGTTACTTAAACGGTTATACCTTACTGGCGGTTACTCACTGGTTATTTCTTACAGACCCTACCTTACTGGTGATGTTCGCTAGTGGTTCGTCATTATATTATTTGATTCGTGATACCTAACTGAGCATGCATCACTCCGCTACGTCACTGTGTTGCTTGACTGATGGTAGCCTACTGCTACCATCTAATCGGTAGCTCTGCCTCAATACCATATAAATACCATGATAAACACTATGCACCGCCGAACCATCCCATGTATCATCAATAACAAGAGCTTCATCAGGTAAGAGATGAAGCGAGATGGATGGGTAGCTAGAGAGAGAGAGAGAGAGAGATGGGAGGGGTGCGCACAAACTTTCCGGCAAAAAATAACACACTCGTACACTTTACCCTTGTCTCCCTCACCCATCACCATTGTCTATTCGTTACCAGTCCAAAATCATCGCCATTCTAACCTAATCCAATGGGGGAAACACATGGCAGTGCGATCCTTTGAAATGAGAAGAGTCATTGAATTCAGAGAAAGGGCCGATAGAGGTGAAGCGTCTTGAGCGTGGAAATAGAAACGGAACTAACAAAAATAGTTAGTATCAGCCGCCTAGAAGGTACTACATGCGCGAGCGCAATTTAATGAAAGTATTCGACATGGGAACCCCAACATTATTCATGGGAGCCATAAACGTAAAATGTGCTCTAAGTTACTATCGAAGAAAGAATACACAGGAGAAAATCTCAAAATGCTACTAAATATAACATCGAGAGAATCAAACCAGACCATCCCACATTCATTAGAGATAATACTACTATAAACCCACTATTGAAATAAGTAGTGATTACCTCACGTCTTATTATGCCTCAGAACCGATAAATATGGCATTAAATAATCACCTCTGAACAACTACGAAACTATATCCTAGTATACCTGAAAAAAAATCAATTTATAAGAAATGGGCATATTAACGAATGCCATAATAGAAGCTGGCAGAAAAACGTCCGTAAGGGAAAAATCAATACGATCAAAACAGAATAAGACAACCCCAAATAGATGAAGGAATAAATGAAAAAATAAAGCATACGAAATGAAGTTAATCCCTTAAATCGATGAAAACCATTTACCAAAGGGAAAAATGGCAGCTCCTAAATCTAGGGTAATAGACAAGAAGAGAAGATCTTGGTGCTTCGGATAGGATCAAATGACAATACAATCCACGTAAAGGAAAGAATAAGAAGTCTCTGCAGTTTCATCATCCGGCTCAAAAGAACTTCAATGACAAACGAAAGAACTATATTTAGAATTGGGAAGATCAAGTTTATCGACTTTCCAATCACATTGACTATATTTCAAAAACGAGGAAAAAAAATAACTCCAAAAGATCCAAATCACTGTGCTATATATGATAATAAACAGCCTAAGACGAGAGTGAGAGAAGCAACGAAACCTCCATGAAGAAGCACAATTGGAACCGCTAAATATAATCTTACAAAAGCTAGTGCAAAACAGTTCGATGATAATTAACACTTTTACTCCAATATTTGCAGAACTAATCTTCATCCTTTCATTAATAGATTCAAAAATTTAAATCATCAACTTAGAATTGAGCAGATCCTAATGTTTACTTAAAAGAAGTGACGAAACAAATCTTAACCGATACCTGAAAGTGAAGCCCAAAACAACCAAAACTTTCAACACAAATTGGAAAACAGCGTCTTATTTATCCTTACCCAAAGAAAAAAACAGAGTGAGAGTGACGAGAGGAGCAACATAAAGAAAACCTAACACGAATACCTGAATTGGACATCGAAGCGAAACATCCAGAAAAGACTAATTAAAATTAAAACCCAACACAAACCCCCAAAATTCCCCGCGCATAAATTAAATACGCACTCAGACACGCACTCGCACTCATACATGCGCTCGCACAGATAGAATTGCTTAACCTTATCTCACAGAGCTAAAAGAATTAGAATATACACAACGGCTTTAATGCCACAGAACACCGGTATGAATGAAAATTATCAATGAACGCCCTGACTATTAGTTGGTCTCCTAATATCTGTGACACATTAGCGAGCTAAAGTATACTAAAATAATAACAAAAATGAAGATGAATAAAAAACAAACAAACTTATAAAACAAGGATAAGATGAATGCTTCGGATTCTACGTAAAAAGTAAGCCCACTAGCCTCTAATGGCTGGAATAAATCTTTATATTCATTTTTGACACATGAGGTTCAACCAACATGTACTATTACTCCTTTCTATCGTTGATACTTCTATTTTCACTTTTCCTTTGAGTGTGCATCTACTTTATCTCTTTCTCTCCGTACTCCTCGCTGCCCTATACCCTTCCCATCGCCAGTTTGCTTGAATAGCCTTTTAGGAAGGAGGGGGGGGGGGCTCCAAGTCTGCCCTGTATTCATACTTAAAACCTTTGCTTGTGAGGATTTTGATGTCTATGGTAAAGACTCTCTATGATTTAATTTGCGTGTACACGTATAGGAGCGTAAACGAATAACAAGTCGAAAAGACAAACAAGACTATGTGTATATGCAGGAAGGCATGTGTGTTTGTATGCAGGTAGTTATGTATGCATCCTATTTTGTCAGTTACTCCCTACTTTTATTACCCAATTATATTAACTTTTGATATTAACGAGTCTCCGGTCTCCTTCCTATGACCGAGCTCCTCCTTCAAACGAGCGTTCGTCCTAATCTTCGTCCTAAAGGAGAGATCGAACCCACGTCTCGATTCACGCGTCCCTCCCCCCCCCCCCCCCCCATCGCTTTCTTGCTCACAATTAAGATTGGGACCAGTGCCGAAGGGATCCTTTCCTGCTCCAGCACCATCTGCACCTACCCTGGTGTCTTCGAAAACTTGCTCCTGCCCCTCGTTGGGGCCGAAGACCCGATCAAAGTCGAAGGTCTTTGCCCCTCGACTCGTCGCCATGGTGACGGAGAACGCGTCGTCTATTCTGGTGACGTCATCACCGCCGCTCTGTCGTTCCAGCTCGTTGATTGGACGGAGGCGGCAGAAGACCCGAATCTTCCCCTTCATCTCCTCCACCTTTGAGGAGAGAGGAGGAGTGGTGAGAGGGGAAATAAAGAGAGGGAGAGAAGCGAAATAAAGGAAGGGAGGGGGAGGGGGAGGAATAAAAGGTAGGGAATAAGAGAAGGAATGAAGAAAATTCATTGACATAGTTAAAGGGCAAATTTTTTACGCAGGCGAGTGCGTGTGTGTGTGTGCGTATTTGTATGTGTACGTATATACTCATGCTTGAGCTTGTTTACGTGCATGTGTGCGTTAGTGTGACTTTACAGTACCCTAAGTGTAGGCAATTACCCTGTTTGTGTCTGCCTGTGTACGGTATGAGCTTGTCTGTTACCATGAGTGTGTCCATGCTTATTTGTGTACGTAGGTGTATCTGTGTATAACTTAATACTATGCCTGCGTATGTTTGGATATGATCATGTATGTGCAGTAATGTGTGGGCAAGACTGAGTATGTGTACGTTTGTGTGAGCTTGTAAGTGTGGCTATGTGTGCATGAGCTTGAGTTCTTAAAAGCTAGCGAATCTACTTATGTGCGTTTGTGTGCGTAGGTGTGAACTTGTATCGGTGCCTATGTATGCGACTGTATGTGTACCTTAATGTTCACTTGTTTTGTGTATATGTGTAAACCACTATGGGTGTGTATCTATGTCTACGTTTATGTGTGTAAAGAGATATTATGTGCATGTTTATTTGTTTGTGTGCGTAAAATGCAAGATGTGCATATATTTGTTTCAATGTAATCCCTGTATGTGCTAATATGTGGCTACCTTTATGTGCGTAAGACTGAAACTGTGTGCGCGTAAGTTTGTGAGCTTAAATGGAAACCTGTGTATATATGTATGCTTATCTGCTCCTACGTCTGTGTGCGTAAGCTTAAGCCCCTCTATGTGTGTGGCTAAATTTGTTTGTGTGTGATACTGCGTGAATGTGTGAGCTTCTATGTATGTGTTCGCGTAAATGTTACCCTGTGTGTGCGTATGTGCAAGTTCCTGTATGGAGTTATGGTTGTGTGCGTAATTTTAAGCCCGTGTTTATGTATGCAAACATACGCGCCTTTATTTGAACCCCCTATCCCAAGTCATATAGGAGAGTTGCGTGGCCTCCCACTCCTGAATGCTCCAAGTAGTCTCCTCTTTAAATTACTAGGGTTAATTAACCCTCCGCACATTTTCGCTTGGCCCAACGTCCCCACTTTATCCACGATAGTTTTAAATAAATTAATCAATTATTATTTAAAGAAATAAATAAGTGAATACGTAAATAAATGAATGAATAACAATAGTTAAATGAATAAAAGGTGAATACATAAATAAATGAATAGTTAAGTAAATAAACAAGTAAATAATTGAATAAACAAATCAAGTAATAGCGAAATAAATAAATAAAGAAATAAGGTGAATAAATAGATGAATCAATAAATAATTAAATAATAAAAAAGGTAAATAAATGAATAAATGAATAAATGAATAAATGAATAAAAAAAATCAATGGTTAAATAAATAAGCACATAAATAAATAAATGAAAGAATAATATATCAATTAATAAATAGATAAATGAATTAATAAATAAGGCATTAAATATTTAAATTATAAGTACATAAATAAATAAATGAGTTAATAATTAATTATAAAATTAATAAATGAAGCGACCATTAAATAGATAAATTAATAAGTATACAAATAAATAAATAGTTGAATAAAATAAATAAATAGACAAATGGATAAATAAAAAAATCAAACAATTATTGAAGGAATAAACAAATACTTGAATAAATAAATGAATGATTAAATATATTAATCAATCTTTAAATAAGTACATAGATAAATAGATAAATAAACTCAAAATAACTGAATAAAAATCAATAATACCTAAATAAAAAGGCATATATTAAAGAATCAATAATCAAATCAATAAATATTTAATATATAATTGAATAAATAAATAAATACATGAATAAATAAAAAATAAATAAATGGCTGAGTCAACGATCCTGAAGAGGGTTGAGGAACTCCAGGAGACTTCCCTAGAGGATTATGGAACCTTATTATTATTATTACCCTTACCTAACCGCATATATATATATATATATATATATATATATATATATAATATATATATATATATATATATATATATATATATATTATACTCATATAACCAGAAATGAGCCTACTGGGTCCTAGAACCATTAATAAACGCACATTTCATTATTTTTGCTATATTGCGTTAAAAAAAATATTGTTTCATCAGTTGTCTTAAATAACGTATAATGGAACATAAATTGTGAAAATGTTCTGCTAAATGTACATAATTACTTATAATTTAGGAGATAACAGAATTTTGGAAGCGAACGAGTTGCCAGTAGGATTCTTGTGGGTAGCCGTTGTTAACGAGAACTTAAGAAGGTTTCCCGAGTTCTCGTTAACAACGGCTACTCACAAGAATCCATCGACGCCTTCAGGAAAGAGAAAATGAACTTGGCTGCTGGCCCTGGCGTCAGGTCTACTCCGAAGAAGAGTAATATCGACCTTTATTGCAAGGCTAATATGAACACCGGCTACCGTGAAGACGAAAAGGCTCTCAAAGCCATTCTCCATCGTAACGTGACTCCAACCTACCCTAATACGGATATTAATATAATTATATACTACAAGACCAAGAAAACAAGTAGTTGCATCATGAAGAATAGCTGTCTCCCTCCAACGAGCGAACTCCAGGATACTAACGTCGTGTACGAATATTCGTGCAAAGTCGGTGACTGCGAATACGCAAGTACATCGGCGTGACCTCCAGAACCCTGTCAAGGCGACTTACAGTTCACCTTCAAGATGGCGCGATTAAAGAACACGCCCAATCTCATGGCACTACCCTAACCCGTAAAAAACTGAATCAGGACACCTCCATTATCCTGAGCCTCCCAAATCGCAGAAGATTGCGGATGGCCGAAGCCGTCATCATTCAAATGAAGAAATCGGCAATTAACGTGCAACTTAAGCCGGAAACCATACTCCCGACATCTCGGCGTCCCTGAGTTGACCACCGTTAAAAGAAGCACGTTTTCAAACTCCATTTTCCTTTGCCTCCTTTGCCAGAGAACTAGATCAGAGTGACAAATACATGGTCGAAAGACGTCTAGGATTAAAGAATGTCATTCGCAGATGTTTTTTTCGCCTCGAAGACACCGTTAAAAAACTTATAAGAAATATTAAAAAAAAAATAGAAGTTAAAATTAATAACCCTGCCACAGCTGTGGACTTCAATAGAACCTGCATATATATATATATATATATATATATATATATATATATATATATATATATATATATATATATATATAATGGATAAAGAGTTAAATAAATGAATAAATAAATAAGGTGCTAAATAGTTAAATAAATATCCATTCCCCTTTGGGAGAAAAGCAACGCGGATGTGTTTCAATGGATGTAAAAGGGGCTGCGGCGACGTGCCCCATGTGTCCTTCCTTGATTACCTGGTTGTAGTACTTCTTGCGCAGAACCCTCTCCCGGTTAAGGTCCTGGGCCAGAACTCGGGTCTCGTCGCTCAGCCTCGACAGGTCGTCTTCGAGTCGATGACACTCGAGGGCCAGTTTCTCCATCTCCTGCCGAGGAATTCCGGTCAACGTTGGGGTACTCGCACGCAAGTGAGAGGGAAAGGGGTTTGTAATTGTATGGGGTGTCCTTCGTGTATGCTGGTGAGGGAGAGGGGAAAGGGTTCCTTATTATATGGGGTGTCCTTCTTGTATGCTGGTGAGGGAGAGGGAAAAGAGTTCCTTATTGTATGGGGCATCCTTGAAGTCCTTCGTGAAAATTTACTAATTAATTTTCACAAAGAAAGAAGAGATAAACGAGAAACGGCAAAAGGGAGAAAAGATAGAAGACAAAACAAGGGAGAGGGAAAAGAGAAGATATATGAAAGGAGAGAGACTAGGTAATAGAAACGATGGAAGAGAAAAGGTGAAGAGAAAATAGAGAAGACGCAAGACAAGAGAGAGAGAACGAAAAAGACGTGATAAATGAGAAGAGAGATAAGAGAAGAGTAAAAAGAGATGAAAGATAAGAAAAGAGAGAAAATAGAAAGGAGAGAGGGAAGAGGAAGAGAGAGGTAGTATCTGTAAGTGAGAGCGTATTTAGAGTATGAGTGTGTGTGTGTGTGTAAGAGAGAGAGTGTGTATGTTTGTGTGTGAGATAGTGAAATAGGGACAAATTCTGTGTGTTTGTGTACTGCAAATATTTCCTATAATTTCGATTTCAAATTAAATTTCGTAAGATTGTATATCATCTAACTACCATAGGTGGGCGTTATCGCGATAACGATATCGGGTCGTCAGTTATCCGATTTGTTTTATCACGTTATCGATTCATCGGTATCGCCGATATTTTTGGTTCTAAACTAGCGATAATCGATCATTTCAGTTTTTGGTTCCAGTTTAGCACAGGGGCGAGCCGCGCGTGTCTTGGAGGCAGAAATAGGTAGGTCCGAGCTGGGAGGAGGATCCTCAAAACTTATGAGGAGATGAAGGAAGCCTTACCAGGTAAGAAACTAAGAAACAGTATTCAAATATTCTTACTATTGTATTATAAAATAACACTATATATAGTCAATAATCAATATTGTATTATAATTTTGGATTTATCGATTATCACCTTATCGGACGATAAATTTATCTCCAGGTATCGATTATCGGTTATCGCCGATGTTATCGTTAGCGATCTATTGGTTATCGTGTTACATTTTTTCGCTATCGCGCCCACCTATGCTAACCACCACCATCTTTTCCTATTTCTAACGACAAAATAAATGCTCGGAAGGTATTAATGAATCTTCCCGTTAATATGAACATTCAATTTATCATCCTCTACTTCAGTTTTGCTTCTAAGAAAAGTCACGTTATTTGTGTGAAGGAATCAATGCTTCCGTTTGTTTTTCTTTTAAAATTATTTACTTGGTGTCATTAACATGGCACTCGCGTGCCATTGACGTGTCACCCACGTGTCATTGACGTGCTACTCGCTTGTTACAGGAACCAGACGGCTGAAAGACCTAACAAGGCGAAGAGAAAAGTGAAAATGCACCTGTTGTTTCGTCATGGCATCGCTCAGTTGAGTCTTGAGACGCTTATTCTCCTCGTCGAGCGTCTCCAAGTCCAACTTGTTCATTTGACACTCCTCCTCCTTCGTAAGGAAGAACCTCTCCGTTGCCTCTAACTTCTTATGAGCCTCTTCCAGCTGATCCTCGAGGTTGCGAATCTGCCTATCGAACTTGAGGGTAGCCTCACTCTCTTGGTCCCGCAACCGACTCTCTAAGTCGGCGATTTTGTCCCGATATGCCCCCTCGACAAGGTCCCACTCCAAGCGTGCTCCGCCTCGCAACTCCGATGAAGTAGTGTCGTGTTCTGATTGGGACTCCATGTCGGTGCCTCGGATATCATCCTCGACTAAAGATCTCTTTCGAACACCCTGAACTTCGGAGTAATCCCTTTTGGCGAAGTTGTTGACCTGGTAGGTGGCGGCAGGGTCAGCTATTTTCAAGGTGAGTTCCGCCAGGCGGGACTTGAGCGTGAAGTTCTGAAGGGTGAGCTCATCTCGCGCCTTCTCCAACTGCATCTGAGGATGGCATGAAATACCTTTGTTGAGGGAGAATGAAAGAATGTTTCGGGTCGATTTTTAAACGGGAATAACTACTAAAAAATTACTTCTAAGGCTGTATTAGGAAATTTGATTAAATGCAAAGATGAACTTAAATTGCCACAATTCTTAATAAAAAAAAAGTATGAGGAAAAGTTAACTTTGGAGGAGTAACTCATTAAATAAGTTTGTTACATTTGATTATGAAATATAAATTACCACTACATTCAACAATTCAAGGCATTAAAATATGTGCTTGTTGAAAAGAACAGCACTTCCCATTAATACTACGCAAGAAAACCTCATATTAGACAGGGTAGAAGTGAATAAACTTGAGTCACCCTCGATGTACCTACAAATTTTCTTTACAAATCATAGAAAACGACAATTAATGAGTTTCTGAACTAATCTTTGAAATAAGACCATGAAAATAATTAAAGATGACAAAATATACCTATTATAAATAATTCCAGTAGTAAAATAATTACGTAAAATGATAAATTATAAATGGTTATGGTAATTTAAGATGAAGATAGTGCCGTCATTTTCAATGTTTGATAATACTTCAGTTTAGGGCGCATGATAGGGGCGCTGTTTCTGGACTACAATTTGGGGCTACAACCTAGGCCTTATGACATCAGACGGTAGTTTCAAAGGGGGCCGATCACGGCGTTGTATTTGTTTTTTCCTTTCTTTATTATTTATTAAAT